>OY728161.1:673806067-674233567 GCA_963277665.1 Viscum album | reverse complement strand
AACTCCTTAATAATTCAACATAATCATCATAATAACCCACAAAAAACCATTGATAAAGATAACAAGTCATGTAAACCCAAATAAACAGTAATAAATGGAGCTACCGTTAAAACCCGTCAAAACGGTCAAAAAGAGACAAAAACATTGGACTCACATTAACGGATATAACATATGATCCGAGAGTCCGTTTTAGATCTGCGACCTGTCAAATCAAAGATCCTGAAACGATCTTCGACCTAAAAGGTGAAAGTGTCCGAATGGACAAGCGGATCGGTAGTTATGACCATTTAAAAAAAAGCTGACGGGGAATAGTTGCTAGAAACGAGGCATTGAAAAATATAACAAACCTGATACCCACTAAGAAGGAAATAACATATGATCTAGGAGTGAATTTGGGTGCCGTGACTAGTCAAACTGAAGATCATGGAACGAGCTATGATCTGGCAGGTGGAGGAGGCCGAACTGACATGCAGATCGAAAGTTAGGTCCGTTTGAAGACATGTTCGACGGGACACCGGTGACGGAAACAGGGTTTTGGAGGCCTTCAGAGGGATTTTGGGGTCTAAAAATAGGAAAAAAGCTAGCTTGTGTCGATTTGGTGCATTGATCTTTTCGCTGGCTTCGATTTGATATGTGGTAGAGCCCAAACGGACACCCGGAGCGAATGTTATGGCCGTTTGAAGTTGGAGAACTTTTTTCCACTTTCTTATAACTCTAATATCTTCTGCACCTTAGACCGTCTCACGGTTTTGATTATACGTGCCTCTGGATCTCTTCATGAGATTCATTTCATTTTGCGGCGGTATTACTAAAACCGCCGCTATTTCGCAGCGGTTTTTAAAAAAACAGCAGCTAATCATCGAATAAAATTAAAAAAAAATTAAAAAAAAATTAATTAATTTTTTTTTCCGTTTATCGGCGGTTTTTTCGCGGCGATTTTAAAAACTGCCGCGAAATGCTGGCCCGAAACACATTTCATGGCGGTTTTCTTGTAGTGACACATGACCCCACTACATGACTTGATAGACAACAAATGGAAGGAATAACTCCCTCCCATGTATCCCAAACCTGGGACTTCAGGGGAAACCACCAACTCAAGGATACTTTATCACAGTTCAAATATACATAATAAATAATTTCCATATACGATCGAAAAACCATAAATTTGATACCCATTAGTGACTCAAAAGAGCCTTCTTGCATCCCTTGATGAGGGGACCATATTTCTATCAATGTTGAATATCATTCCCTAAGATTCACATATCTTATCATCAAAAGAATATATATATATATATATATATATGGTAAAGTCAAGTACAATTCCACCTATTGCTTTATAAAAAAACTCCAAATGACATGTTTCAGAAGCATTATACTAATGAACCTCTATTAATAACCATACGTAAACTGGCATACGTCATGTGAATCCTACATGCCTAGAATGGCGCCTGAACAATCACTTCTTACCCACAGTCCAATAAAAAAGTAGAATAAACCATAATTCCGGAAACTCTAGTGTGTCCCAATAAGATAAATCATTCAGCCATAATAAATATATCCAATAAAAGAAACCATATTCCCTAAAAACAAGGACTTACTATAGGTAATAGTTTTCATGACACACTTGTCCAATATTTGTCGCATGATCTGATACATTCCCCAACCTTATGTCTGCTAACTCCCTAAGTAATAAAACCAAAACAAATATGATACTATTTTATAAATAACCAACCTTGGTTGATGAATTATCACCCTATATGTCTCACCACATGTACTTAAGTGTGCCTCCCTAAAATCGAGAGGCATTGGACCAATAGAGAGTGTAAAAGAGTATCCAGGGCCAACCAGACCAATCACCCAAATCAAACCATTATAGGGTGGGAATAACAATGTAAATAAAACATGTCTTGACTATCATAAAAAAGTACATACAACCCGAGTACAAATTTTATAAAAGGGGAGATAAAACTAATCCAAATAGGCTAAACCAGAAATAACAATTCAAAAAAAAAACTAGTCTCCATAAGACAAAATGTCACCTTCAAACAACCTATAAATTGGAAAAACAATGTAATGAGAATCCAACATGATACAGAATGACACTACCTTTACCTATATCATAAAAAAGGTCTACATCCTCCCATAGGAATATGTAGGGTGTGAAAAATGAATCCAAGTAGGATACCACCACGAAATCTATACAAGTTATTGTAATAAGAATACAAAAGTTCAATATTTAGAATAAAACAATTTTACAATCAGTTTTTATAAATAATAATAATTTGAAAATAATTCTCAAAAAATACCTGGGTTTTCACAAACTGCGTGTCATATTTCCCAAGGCCAGAACAATTTATGTAAAGATTACAAAATATTAACATATATGTGAGCTAATATCCATGAAATAATTTATAATGTAATAAATGAACATAAAGAAAATTTCACCTTCAATTCAGGATCAATCATATGTGTCATTAAATACACAAATCGTATGGTCTTACAAAAAAAATTAGGTTGGATCCAATGAATATTGAGTCTTTTCAGATTCCATCAATTTACAATAGGGTACCTCATAGTGTTGTGAAAAACATTTTTTCTACCTATGTTTCTCTCTTGATGCACCTAAGGTTCCCATTTCTTAGTGTATATCAATTAACATTTCAAAAATTATGTAATAATTTTTATAAAACCATTTCAATTCCAAGAAAATATGCTTCAGGGTTTGAGAATATTTTTTTATTTTTAAATCTAGGGAAAAAAATTTCCAGGAAAACCCCCTTTTTTAACATAAACCCATGCCCGGTTCAATTTAACCACATTAAATTCCTTTTAAAATCTAAATAAATATACAATAACAACATAAAATTCAAGAAATTAAAACACTTGAATAGATCCACCAATCTGAAGGGCATATAAAACCCATCTTCCATTGATAATGGGTAAAGGAAAACACAAGATTTTCCTTCAAAATACAAGGAACAACAAGAGAAAAAAATTTATTAACAAAAACCCCAATTTGATTAAAAAAAATTCCAATCCTTAACCACAATAAACATAAAATATGTACTAGAAGTAACACTTAATTAGATAGGATAAATCCAACAACAATAGTGATCAATTTTCTTAAGGAATTGATTAGTATATAATGGATTCGCACAAAAATGCCCAAGGAACTCTCCTGGACAAGTGAGAAAGGCCACAAATAGAGTGAATGAAACATATCACACATACAGTGGCCTTAAAAACAACACTGTGACATTTAAATGATGAGTATTTCATTTACACATCATGTAATCCTCAGGGTCCATATACTCCAAAAAACAGATCACATATTTTTTTGAAACAAAAGTTTTATACACACACAAAATGTATATACTATATGGTGTGTAAATCATTCATTCCATAAAACCTGTTCATGGATTCTTACAATAAAAAATCAAATGGTGTGTAATTTACATTCATATACTGTAAGTTTCCATCATATTATAGAAAACCCGTGTTTTTTTTGCTGAAAAGTTCATCAAATCCCTTACTTCACAATTATAGGTATCCTCTGAATTCCATGGTTAGAAGAACATTCACAAAAATGAATAAAAAATAATGGGATATAATATACATTAGAGAGGGGTAATTGGGATTTAGAATTTCCCCTCTATAAAAGTTTTATGTCCCTAGAAAGAGATCCAGATCACTGGTCCTTAAAAAGAAAACACTCTTGTTGCCTCATCAACGAATCATGTTCCCACCTCTTTGGGTGATCATATCTGCATTGACAAAGTATTTAAAGCTGGGGGATGATTAAACAATGTAGTACCTTATCTTGGAGATCTATAATCTGAACTAAATTCTAAACCAATGTTTTATTTGGTTCAATATCAGAATTCTCCCATCTAATCGCATGGGAAGGGTCTGGTATATACCTCATAAACCACGAAACATGAAACAGATCCTGTATTGATGTCAATCTAAACTGTAAAAGAAACCTATAGAACACCCTCCCCAGTTTCTCAATGATCTCAATGGGACAACAACCCTCATTGAAAACTCACTCTACTTGCCGAATCGATGATTATACAAGTGAGGTGAAACTCTAAGAACAACCCAATTTGTGACCTCAAACCCCAGTGGCTGATGACGATGGTCCAAAAACGATTTTTGATTACTCTATTCCAAGATAAAATGACACTATATCAACATCATAAAATTTTCCATATCCTTAATATAACTCTTCCAAATAAGGACCTCTCTCCATAATCTTCTAGAACAATGGATATCGACATGTGTTCCTATAAAATTCCTCGAATGGTTCCATTATGATTGAAGTATAATAACTATTTTTATTTTATAAATCAAGCGAATTCCTATTCTTATCCTATGATCCACTGATATGAAGCACAAATAAAATGAGAATATCCTCAGGAACCTATATAACAATTTATTTCCATCCATACATTTATAGATGATATGATATGCTCAATTTTATAAGGGAACACACATCCTCATGAAAACCTTTCCATAATATGGATGGGAAAATCATGTATTTGTTAGAAAAAATCATTGAGGGAACTCCATAAAGTCTCACAATCTATCAAAAATAAATTCCCCAAGTTGTTCCATTTTCATCATTTACTTTATTGGTATGAAATGAGCTGATTTAGTGAGTCTTCTGGTAATTAGCCAAATCACATCCTTCTTGGTACAGTTACATCATAAAAATTTCATGAAATCCTTATAAATTTCATCCTAATTCCATACATTAATGGTTAAAGCTGTAAAAATATTTCTAGTCTCTGGTGTTTCATGTTAACTCCTTGACAGGTGAGATATCACGATACAAAATTTGAAACTGACCACATCATCCCTATCCAACAATAATGACATCTCAAACAATGCTAAATCTTTATATACATAGGTTTCACAGACTAAAATGATATGTGTACACTGTGTGACATCATCAATCTCAAATTAATATTTAACAACCAACCTACTATGAAAGAAAAATTATTCTCTAGAATTCCATGACCACACACCTGAGGTCTCCTGAATAGTTAGGATTATATATTTGAATTGTATTTTGGTGTGTGTAATCTTCTCAAGAAGAACTCTACCATCAAAAGGAGATTCAACCTTTATTGAAGCCAATAACTTTTGTTCGCCATACTACTTCACTTAGAATATCATATCAATAAAAAAATCATTAGATATAATTCCTTAACAGATTCCTTCATGGCTTGGGTCGAAAAATTTCTTCACAATGCATCAAAAACCACATTTCCTATCCCATGGGTAAATACGATATCAATGTCAAAGGCCTGAACATAATTAAACCATCATATCTATCTAAATTTTACATCCCTCTAAGTAAGAAAATATTTTCAGGGTCTTATGATCAGAATATACCACAATATATTATAAGAAAATATATTGATTCCATGTTTTGAGTGAATTCATTGCAGCTGAAAACTCAAGATCATTGTTAGGGTAGGTGTTCCCATGGGGATGTAACTGGTGAGAGCCACAAGTCACAACCCCTATCCCCTTCATCAAGAAACATCTATAACCTGTACCAAAAGCATCATAGAAAATGAGAATTACTCTAATTCTAAGTATAACTATCTACAATATGATTATACAAGTTTGTTAAAAAAAATTCATTTATCCAATAAAACTAAGAGGCTTAAAATGTGAATGACTCTAATATTAAGCAAAAATATTTTAATAGTCTTTAAAAGGTCATTTTACCACCTTTTCCTGACGAAACCTCTTTAAATATAGTTTTGGTCACTTATATATGGTCTATTTGAAAAAATAAAATACTTCTTTTGAATTGGGATATCAAAATTTATTTTTGGTAAATTTTTGTTATTTTTATGATAAAATTTATTTTTTAATGAATAGTGAAAAATACTGTATTTTAATTCAAAACGGCCTTTTAATCAAATTTATTTATATGGATAGATTATATTTTACTATTTAATACAAATTTGTTCATTCTATGTAATTTCAGTTGAAACATTAGACATAATGAATTTTTCTATCATTTGATAGTTATTGTTTCTTAAAAACACACATTTTGTTTGGATAGCGGGAATTAATTTCAAATTAATTAAGGAAAATTCTATGTTTTTAATTTCTTAAAATATGGATCATTTTTTAATTCATAATATAAAATATTTGTTAGGCTAAATTTTTAGTATTTTTCTAAAAAAACATCATTTTTCTATGAATAGTTAAAACACAGAGTAGTAGTTTAAAAAATGGTTTTTTTCATTTAAATGAAATTTTACCACTTCTATGAATTGAAATATTAAAATCCTTCATAAATGGTTGTTATTAGTTTTTCAAATTTGGATCAGTATGATGAAAATATTTTTTTTGCGAATAGTTTCTTTTGACTTTTATTTACCGTAGTTAAAGATCAATAGGGTAATTCAAGGAAAAAATAATATTATAATAATATTCATTTACCCGAACATGTATCCAAATCTTATTTTTTGATATATTTCCGACCATGGGCATCCTTGGGTCGATTATGGGACCCCATGGAGCCACCTAAGATTGATAATGACACTTTATATTAATTAATTGGAAGTAAAGACAAAAATGACAAAACAATATATCTATAAGTAAATAAATTTTTACATGGGGTTATATAAGATATCTCTTAGAATATATTTGTTAATTAGAAATATAAAAATATTTCCTACTTCAATGTGTTTTTTTATAATTTTTAGAATCAAATAAAGAAAATTATTTATGACAGAATAATGATGTAGTGTTTACCTCATTAAGGGATGATTTAAATAAATAAGATTATAAACATTAAATCAATATCTAAAACATATCCAATTCTTATTAGAAGTTTTTATTTCTAACATGAGTCATCTTATCATAGACTTTAAGGAATATTAGACCTTTAGAAACTGAATATCATTATATAAAATGATAATATTTTCCAACATTCGTAAAGAGACCCTCCCCCAATATAAAAAGTCTTCAATACTAACCCATTACTCACACCTATAAATCCCCTTGTATCATCCAAACACTGAAAAATTATTCTCCCTACATCCCTATATTGCATCTATAAACCTTTACGTAGGCATAAGAAACTTCAACAAATCCTTTTGTTTCAAACCAAAGGGAGTTACCGATTTAAAGGTAACATTTTCTCTTAAGTTCTTTTGTTTTATTTTCCTTTTCCAACCCTCAAAACTATTTTTATTAATATATTTTAATGAAATAATATTATCCACATTATACTATGTTGTTTTTATGATAATTATTCTAACTAAAAATTCACACACCTCCTCTTAATGGGTAAAAAACATATTGTTTCTGTTGACAACAAACTAACCCCTCACGAAACGATGATTCTTTAATTATCTCCTACCATATCTCATGGTGGAAATTATGATAGAATTGCATTTATATGTGATTTATATTATATTTATATTGTATCTATGATTCTGGGTTTTTCAATTATATCATACCTTTATGGTTTTCGTTAAAGGTAAATGTGATAATTTAATTTGAAGAAGTGCGGACTACCGCCCCCTCAAAGTGATATAACTCATTCATGCCATACGTGGGATGTATAAAAGATGAATTTAATGAAATTATATATGATATTATACTATATATATAATATTTCATTGTATTATTACATTTTGATTCCATTAAAATAAAAAATATAAATGAAAGTAGCGTTCAATCATACGTATAGGTTACCGTCTCCCTGAACGGTGCATTTCATTTCATATCTCCATATGTTATGTACGTTTATAAAAACATATATATATATATATATGGTTTATATGATTTATATGATATCTAAATCATGAATATCATACTATAAGTAATGGAATTTTTACAACATGAACAACTTATAATTATAATAAGTTCATTTCTAACTCAAGTTCCGAACATCGAAAAAATGTCCGATATGAACACAAATATTTAACTAATTGTTATAGAAAGGTAATAATTAATATAAAAGGTATAATAAAAGTGAAAATTGTTTTTAAAATAGTAAAAATTAACTTATGATTATTATTCATGAAATTAATGATCGAACGAGTCAAGTCGGACACGAGGTAAGGGACCTCGTCTCAATCTCATTTCATTGAGGCATATTTTGTTTTATATAAAACAATATTTTATATGATGTATAAACACCTTTGACATTTCATATCATTCCAAGAGAATATTTTTTCTATGAATCATTTTACTAAATGACAAAAGGAATGTTTTTAGTGTTTGCGGGGAAAATGACATCTTCGTCGCCGTAATCGTTTGTTGGATTTCACTATAAGCCTTAATGTCTCTTTAAAATGAAAAAGAAACACCTTATTATATTTATTGGTTGTTTTGGTATTGATAATGGTTTTAGAAATTGATTTATTATTTCAATATCTTGAAATGATTTATTTTTATTGCAAATTAAATATTATTAGTGAAATATATATTTGCAATATTTTATGTGTTATGATTTTATAATGGTACTTAGACATTTGATAGGTGGTTATGTGATAAACCAAATGATGGGTGGTGTGATAATGAACCATGATGGGTGGTTATGTTATAACCTCCAATTCATTGGGTATGGATGTCAAATGTATGGCTATTTTATTTAGTGATATGTGTGGAATTCAACAATATGGTTATTCCATTTAAGAAAGTTTATGTCCCAAGTTACCAATATATGTTATCTGTACTTTATTAGGGTTTTATGGTAATCATTTGGTTTCAAAATGGTATGAAATTATCTTTTATTTCCTGAAGAGTATTTACTAATTTATAAAGGTGAAAATTATTACTTATGATATGATATTCAGGTTTTACTTGTTGTTTTGAAAAACTAAGTGTTTTTCATTCTTTGTGTATACCTTAATAAGCTTTTTATACTCATCCCAAGTTTTTGAAATGTTTTTCATTGGACATAAAGTGGAATAGGGTCATGGATGGGATGATGGAAAATTTATGCTGTCTAAAACATAAAACAAGACATGATTGTTCTTCAAAGAGTATTTATTTTGTGAAAAAAATGGATACTGATTAGAACTGTCTACATGTAATATTCAAGTTATAAGGCATATGTTATGACCTATTCATCTAAAGTTCTAAACCTTAAAATATATTTAAGGTTAATTATTATCTTAATTCAAGATTATAAAATTATTAAGTTTGGGTACTTATATTTAGTATCATAGGTTGGTTTATATAACATTAGTAGTTTGGATATTGTTAAATTAATATCCATAAATTAATTTATTGTCAAATTAAAATGATATAGCATTTACAGATTACCACGTTTCTTCACCTAAGATATTTATGTGTTGAGAATGGTTTTTATAGAGGAAACGTGGAAGTTGTGATGGGATGGCATACCGAGTGAAATGAACTTCAAAATCAGCATCCTGAGATGGTCAGAATCAGAATTGAAAAGTTTGTTCCAGTGATGGTTCAATTGACTTAGGTGATAAATGGTGTTTGTGTTTATAAATTATATTTTTGTTTATTCTAAAAGAAAATAGGAGCATGAAATTTATTTAATTTTTGTTTTTAAAACCTTAAAAGAAAATAAACTTTTTGAAAAATTAATCAAGTTTGAGTTTTGGTAACAAAAAATATCATTCCATGGTCACGTAGTTTCAAAAAATGGCATAAATGTTGATCCTGCTTAAACAAAATTTGTTAAATAATAGCCAAGACCCAAAAATATAAATGAGATCCTTAGTTTTCTTGTATTATCGGGTTACTACAGGAGGTTTGTTGAATAAATTTCACGGTTTCCAGGCCCAATGACTATGTTAACACAAAAAGGTGTTATGATTATTTGGACAAAATAATGGAATAAATCTTTTCAAAAATTGAAAGGAATATTGGTGAATTCTCTAGTTTTGGCATTACCTTCCAGATATAATGAGCTTGTTATCTATATTAACGATTCATTGAAAGTATGTGGTTGTTTCCTTATGAAGAATGATCAGGTAATTTATTATTCCTGACGTTAGTTGACACCTCATAAGTTAAATTACCCTACCCATGATTTGGAATTAGATACTTTTGTTTTTTGCTTTAAAAATTTTGAGGCATCATATGTATAGAGTAAAATGTGAAATATATTCTGACCACAAAATTTGATGTTTATATTTACTCTGAAGAAATTAATCATGAGATAGAGGAGATGGTTATAATCAATCCAGGATTATGATTTCACAATCCATTACCATCTGGAAAGGCAAATAAAGTGAATGATGCGTTGAGTCGATAGAGTAAATCAAAATTAACCATGGTACATTTTGAACAAGATCCTTTGATAAAAGTCTTGATGAACTTTGGAATAGAATATGTTGGTGTAGGAAATTATTCTCTTCGGATTCAGCTGTTAGTGAAATCATCTATATCAAGAAGAATTAAGCAAGCACAGAAGTAGGGCCATGAGTTACAGAAAAAGGTAGATTTGGTTTAGAAGGGTATGTTTCCTGAATTTAACATTGATACAGATTGTGTTATGAGGTTTGGAAAGAGAATATTCATGCCTTGTGACTCATAGTTAAATAAAGAATTATTTTGTGAATCTCGTAGTTCTCTATTTTCAGTTTATCTGGGAAGTACTAAGATGTACCAGGATCTTAGAGAGTATTACTAGTGGAATGGAATGAAGAGAAATATTATTGAATTTAATGTAAAGTGTTTGACTTGTCAGTATCTTAAAGCAGAGAGACAGTTACCAAAATGGACGCTTCAGTGTTTATCGGTGCCTGAGTGGAAATTGGAAAATATATCCATGTACTTTGTTGTGGGATTACCAAATACACCTCGAGGTAATAATGAAATCTTTGTTATAGTTGATTGATTGACTAAATCAGCTCATTTACTTTCTATTCAAGATACTCTATATCTAAATCAACTTTCTCAGTTGTATGTTAAAGAGATAGTCAGGTTTCATGGAGTTCTCCTCTTCATTGTATCTGATCATAATCCCAGGTTTACTTCTAACATTTAGAAATGCCTTCAGAAGTCATTGGGTACTGAATTAAATTTGAGTAAAACTTTTAATCCTCAATCAGATGGGTAGTCAGAACAAAAAATTCAGACCATGGAGGATATGCTATGTGCTTGTTCAGTGGATTACCAGGGAATGTGGGACCCACATCTTTTATGGTTAAATTTTCTTATTGAAACAGTTTTCATTCTAGTATATATATGGATCCATTTGAGGAATTATATGGGAAACTGTGTCGAACCCTAGATTTTGGGTTGAAGTAGGTGAAATAATGTTGATGGGACCATAATTCATAGAAGAGATGGCAGAGAAAGTTAAGTTGATTCAGAATCACATGAGAACAACTTAGAGTAGGCAGAAACTTTATGAGGATAACTAGAGGAAGGTTCATTTATTTAAGGTATATGATCATGTCTTTCTCAAAGTTTCCCCATGGAAAAGTGTGATGTGTTTTGGTAAGAAGGGAATGTTGAGTATGAGGTTCATTAGACCTTATGAAATTCTGGAGAAAGATGGATCAGTTTCCTTCAAAGTTGATTTACCACCATGTTTATCCCAGGTACAAAATATTTGTCATGTTTCAATGTTGAGAATGTATATGACGGATTCATCTCATGTTTTGATCCTAGAGGTAGTTCATTTGGAAGATAATCTCTCTTATAAGGAACAATCTGGGCAGATTCTTGATCGAAGAGAGCAAGTTTTATGGAATAAATTATTTCATCAGGTAACCGTTTTGTGAAAAAAAATATAAGGTTAAAGAGGCAACATGGGAATCTGAAAATTCTATCTCGGATACATATCCCCACTTATTTGATAAGTGAATAAAAATTGTGAGGACTCAATTTCCAAAAGGGGGGAAGGATGTAACATCCCAAGTAAATAAAGAATAATACATTTTCATATTTATTAATATTTGTGAATGAAATATTAATTTTACATTAATGGGGATTCTATGTTCAATGGTGTAACCGATTGGCAACATTAAGTTACTTTGAAATCTTATATTACACACAATGTTGAGTTATACTAAAGAATAATAATATAATATTATTTTAAATGGAATTTAATGCCTAAAAACTTTATTGGTGGGAATGAAAAGATCTAACTAAAACATGATTACACATGTTTGTCAAATGTTTTTATATTTATCAAATAAATGTTAGAGGCTTTAAATGTAAATGAATCTATGTTTAAGCATAAATACTGTATTAGTTTTTAAATGGTCTTTTTACCGCCTTTTGATGGAAAACCCTCTTTAAATTTTGTTTTGGTCACTTTTATATGTTTTATTAGATAAAATAAAATTCTTCTCTATAATCAGTATATCAAAATTTCATTTGGGTAAATTTTTAGTATTTTGCTGATAAAATTCATTTTTTAATGAATAGTGAAAATATTGTTTTTTAATTCAAAACTTCCTTTTAATATTATTTATTTATTAGGTTAGATTTTCTTTTTGTTTGGTTTTAATGTGCAATTAGATTATATTTTTTCCATTTAATTCAATGTTGGTCTTTAGAAGTAATTTTACATAGAAATTGGACATAAACATGTTTCAATATTTTGATAGTTATTGTTTCTTAAAAACACGTTTTTAATGTTGAAAACAGAAATTAATATTTAAATTAATTAATGAAAATTTTATGTTTTTAATTTGGTAAAATAGTCATCATTTTTGAATTCGGAATATAAAATTTAACTTAGTCTAAATTTTTGGTATTTTTCTAAAAAACATTAATTTTTTATGAATGGTGACAACACTGAGTAGTAGTTAAAAAGATGAATATTTCATTTAAATGAGATTTTATTACTTCTGGGAATTGATTTTCTAAAATCTGACATACATGGTTGTCTTTAGTAAGTAAATTGTGGTTCAATAAGATGAAAATAATAATTGGTGAATAGTAACTTTTGACTATTATTAACTGCAGTTAATGGTAAATAGGGTAATTCTGGGTGAAAATAATATTATAATAATATTAATTTACCCAAACATGTGTCTTAATCCTATTGGTTGATACATTTTCAACCATGGGCATCTATGAGTCTTTTTGGGACCCCATGGAGCCACATAAGAGTGATAATGACACTTTATGTTAATTAATTTAATGTAAAGACAAAAATTACATAAACATATATATTTTTGTAAATAAATTTTTACATGGGGTTATATAAGTTATATACTAGAATATAAATATTCATTTCAATTCTAAAAAGATTTCATATATCATGGAATTTTATTTATAATTTTTAGATGTCAAATAATGAAACTTATTTATGACCAAATAATGATGTAGTGTTTAACTTATTAAGGAATGATTTTAATAAATAAATTTATAAAAATTAAAACAACATCTAAAACCATTAAATTCTTATTGGATGATTTTACTTCGAACATGAGTCATATTATCTTCGACTTTAATTATTTTTGGAAAACTACAAAATGAATATCATTATATAATAAAATAATATTTTTAATCCCATTGGTTGTTACATTTCAAACCATGGGCATCCATGGGTCGATTTTGGGACCCCATGGAGCCACATAGGAGTGATAATGACACATTATATTAATTAACTTAAAGTAAAGAAAAAATGACATAAACATATATATTTTAGTAAATAAATTTTTACATGGGGTTATATAAGTTATATCCTAGACTATAAAAATTCATTTGAAAGATACAAATATTTCCTATGTCATGGAATTTTATTTATAATTTTTAGACAATAAATAATAAAAATTATTTATTACCAAATAATGATGCAATGTTTAACTCATTAAGGAATGATTATAATAAATAAATTTATAAAATTTAAAACAATATCTAACACCATTCAATTCTTATTGGATGATTTTACTTCGAACATGATTCATATTATCTTCGACATTAATTAATTTTGGTCCATTAGAAACTGGATATCATTATATAATAAAATAATATTTTTAATCTTTCCAAAGGAGCCCCTCCTCCCCATTATAAAAACCCCTCACCTCTAACTCATTACTCACACCTTTCAAACACCTTGGCCCGTCAAATATATACCCAATTAATCTCCCTACATCCCTCTATTATATACAAAAGCCTTAACTTAGGAAGAATATGTGACAACTGGGTCTCGGTGATAGCACATACACCCCACCTTAACATGGTCATCGGGTCCTGGTCCACCAGGAACCACCAGTTGCCCTGCGGACACGTGGTCCCTACCCAAGGGTCCACTAACATGCCTGTACAGGTCATCTGACTAATGAATGTCCTCACATGCCAACACATGTCCTTTCCATTGTGCTTTGTCCTCACTCAAACACACCCTGGAAAATGTTCCAGAAGGTCACCCATCCTGATCACTACTCCAAGCCAAGCACACATTCTAATCAGGAAGGCTCTCGAAAAGTAAGGTGCACCTTGTTAACATGAGTCATATAATTTAGCCATTTAAGCCTTTATCATTTTGGGGTGTTACAATCAACCCCCACCCCTAGAGCACAATGTTCCTGTTGTGGGACCTACATCTCAACCTAGAAAATGCACCGCATTTAAGGCTGGGTTCCTCCTCTGATACCAAATGTGACAATTGGTTCCTGATGACAGCACAAACACCCCGCCTTAACATGGCCGTCAGGTCCGGGCCCACCAGGTACCACCAATTGCCTCCCAGACATGTGGTCCCCACCCAAGGGTCCACCTACATGCCTAAACAGGTCATTTGTCTAATTACTATCCCCACAGGCCAACACATGTCCTTTAAAGTGTTCTTTTTCCTCACTCACACACACCCGGGGAATCTTCCCAGAAAGTCAACCATCCTAATCACTACTCCATGCCAAGAATGTTTAACTATGGAGTTCTAATCAGGCAGGAACTTGAAAAGGAAGGTTCACATTTTTGACACGAGTCATATCATTTATCCATTTATCCCTTTATCATTTTGGGGTGTTAGAGAATTCACTTCAAGAAATCTTTTCAATTCAAAACAAAGGGTGTTACCCGATTAAAAGGTAGCATCTTCTCTTAAGTTCTTTTGTTTTATTTTCCTTCGCCAACCCATAAACTCTTTTTATTATTTTATTTTATTGAAACAGAATTATCCTCAACATACTTTTTTTGTTATAAAACCTATTTTTACTACACTTAAACACACCTTCATCTAATGAGTAAAGAACATACTGTTTCTGTGGACGACAAACTAACGCCTCGCGAAACGATGATTATTCAATTATCTCCTATCACCTCTCACGGTGGCCATTATGATGACACTGTATTTATATGTGATATTCATTATATTTATATTGTCTCTATGATTCTTTATTTTTCCTTTACATAATACCTTTATGGTTTCCATTATGGGTAAACGTGATAATTTCATTTGTGGAAGTACAGACTACCGCCCCCTCAAAGTGATATGACTCGTTAATTCTGTATGTGGTACATTTAAAGGATGGATTTAATGAAATTATATATGATATTATACTACAATAATAATATCACTACTAGAAATCGGATCTTTCCCAACACTTCTATACCAACGATTTGTAAAAACCGTTGGTATAGGCACCCTTTCCCAACGGTTCTCCAAAACCGTTGCGAAAGGGACATCAAAACACCCCTTTCCCAACGGTTTGGGAGAACCGTTGGGAAAGGGTTGGATCTTTCCCAACGGTTCTCCCAAACCGTTGGGAAAGGGAGCTCAAAACACCCCTTTCCCAACGGTTTGGGAGAACCGTTGGGAAAGGGGTGGGTCTTTCCCAACGGTTCCCCCAAACCATTGGGAAAGGGAGCTCAAAACACCCCTTTCCCAACGGTTTTGGAGAACCGTTGGGAAATGGGTGGGTCTTTCCCAACGGTTCCCCCAAACCATTGGGAAAGGGAGCTCAAAACACCCCTTTCCCAACGGTTTTGGAGAACCGTTGGGAAAGACCCAACCCTTTTTCAACGGTTCTCCAAAACCGTTGGGAAAGGGTGCCCCAAAATCCAGCATACACCTCGAAAAAAAATATGCACCTATCCCAACGGTTTTGCGAACCGTTGGGATAGGTTCTTCGATTTTTTTCCCAGGTCTACTGCCCGAGAACATTACATAAATCTAAATTTTAAATAATTATTATAATACATATATATATTTATGAAATTATGTTTACAAAAATCATATTAGGTTAGTGGTTAAGTCGTTCTATTATAAACGAGGGGTTCAGGGATCAAATCACACCTAGTGTATTTTTTTGAAATACATATACCAACGGTTTTATAACCATTGGAATAGATTTTCATATTACCTATGCCAACGGTTTTCAAAACTGTTGGGATAGGTCTATACCAACGGTTTGGGAAAACCGTTGGTATAGACCTATGCCAACAGCTTACTTCGCCACGGTTCTCCAAACCGTTGGTATAGGCTATACCAATGGTTTGGAGGCCTATACCAACGGTTCCAAACCGTTGGTATAGGTTAGTTTTCCAGTAGTGTATAATTATCCATAATTATGTTTTCATTCCATTAAAATATGAAATAGATATGAAAGTAGCATTTATGCATACATACAGCTTACCATCTCCATGAACGATGAATTTGACTTCTTAACTCCAAATGTTACATACTGATATACATATATATATATGATATAAATGATATCTAAATCATGAATATCATTCCAGAGATAATGGAATTTTGACCACATGAAAAACTTGAAATTATAATAAGTTCATTTTTAACTCAAGTTCCGAACATCCACAAAATGTGCGATATTAAATAAAATAATTAACTAAATGTTATAGAAAAGTAATAAAAGATATAAAAGGAATAATAAACAAGAATATGTATCTCAATAAAGTAGAAATTAACTTAATTTTATTATTTAGGAAATTAAAGAATGAATGGGTCAAGTCAAACATGAGGTAAAGGACTTCATCTCAATCTCCTTTCATTGAGGCATATTTTGTTGTATACATGACATTATTTTATGTAGTGTATATACACCTTTATATTTTCATTTAATTCAAAGAGAATTTTTTTTATGAAGATTTTTTCTAAACTACAAAAGGAATATTTTTAACGTTTGCGGTGACAA
This sequence comes from Viscum album, assembly GCA_963277665.1. NCBI lineage: Eukaryota > Viridiplantae > Streptophyta > Magnoliopsida > Santalales > Viscaceae > Viscum > Viscum album. The sequence goes on along the minus strand of OY728161.1, from coordinate 674,216,483 downwards.
TGAAATCTATGCCGCTGTAATTGTCAGTTGGCTTCCACTATAAGCCTTAATGTTTTTTTTAAGTGAAAAAGAAACTCCTTATTTTGTTTTTTTCGGTGTTTTGGTATTGAAAATAGTTTTTGAAATTGATTTATAATTTCAATATCTTGAAATAATTTGTTTTTATTGAAAATGAAATGTTATTTGGGAAATATTTATATTTACAATATTTTATGTGTTATGATTTTATAACGTTACTTGGACATTTTATGGGTGGTTACATGATAAACCAAATGATGGGTGGTGCTGTGATAAAATAGGATGAGCGGTTAATTTATAACCTCCAATGCATTGGGTATGGAAGTAGGCCATATGTCTATTCAATTTAGTGATATGTGTGGATGTTAACCATATGGTTATTCAATTTAAGTACGTTTATGTAAAGAGTTACCTATATATTTTTTCTATTCTTTTTAAGGGTTTTATGGAAATATTTTGGTTAAAAAATGGTAATCAATGATATTTTATTCCATGAAGAGTATTTACTACTTCATAAAAGTGATAAGTATTACTTATTATAAGGTATTCATGGTTTACTTGTTGTTTTGTAGAAATAACAGTTTCCCCTTCTTTGTGTATCTATTATTGTGCTTTGTAGGCTCATCCTAAATTTTTTATAAGTTTTTCAAAGGACAGAAAGTGGAATAGGGTCATAGATGGGATCAAGGAAAAGTCATGTTTTCTACAACATGGAACTAGACATGACTCTTTTTTTCAATGGGTTTTTATATTATGAAAAAATGGATACTGAATAGAAGTTTCTACTTGTAATATTCAAGTTATTATGCTTATGTTATGACCTAATTCTCTAAATCTATAAACTTGAAAAGAATCAAACTGTAAATTAGTAACATAAATCCAGATTATGAATTGTTTAAGGGTGGGTCCTTATATTTTCAATACATAAATAAACCATAATGTAATATCAATAATTTTTTTGATGATATTATGTCGAGCCATTAAAGGGGACTATTCTCTAAATTCTTTTTGAAAATAACCTAAATCTTGTATCCTAAAGGAATTTTCTACATTATTATAGTGGCACTAGATAAAATAGATCACATACCAATGGAACGAATATTATAGTTTTATTGGTAAACTAGATATATACTGGAATCTCACATACATTCGAAAACATTAAATAAATCAAAGTATTTTATCTGAGAACATCATTATTTTATCTAGAATATCCTTGCATATAAATCATAGTATACATCCCATAATCTGGTGGAAAGGAAAAAATTAATGGTTGAGTTTAGAAGCTTAGTAAGAGTTACACAAAACTAAAACTTTCTTGAATAAATATGGTATAATAAATATGGAAATGTGAATAACTGAAAACACATTTTGTGTAGTCAATAACATGATAATGAATAATAGCATGTTTGGTGTAAATTATGATCAAATAATTCCATATAAACAATCACATGAGAATAAAACTTATCCATGGATATAAAAAATATTTAAATAATCACATAGACAACAAAAATTCATTCAATAGTGGTGGAATGCATCGTTTTTGATATATAAATCTTATCATTGAGTCCTCATGACAAGATATAAAAAAAATACTATAAAGGAATCTCGTGCATGTATTTAACATAAATGGATAATTCTCCGTTCATATAACCATATTCTCTTATCTCATGAGACAAAACAATACATCTATAAGATATGTAATGCTAGGCACCACCCGTTGTGTACTAATTCAAACTCATTCATAATATGAATAGAGAATAAAAATTAATCTACATGTCAAAAAAATCATTAGTTTTCTATATTGGGAGAACAAGAATATGAAATGTTAATAATTTCCCAAGTCAAAATGATTATATACCATATAGAAAAACATGTTGGATGGTATCATAATTTTAAATGTGTAATAAATAATAATACTTAAAATAGTATGTATAGATATATGAAAACACATTAAACAGAACCTTGAAAATTTTGATGAAAAAATAACCTTTTCACTTTGAAATAACTTATTTTAAATCATCAAATTTCCAATATAATATGGGTAAATTTTTTATTTAATGATCCCATGGAAACATATACAGTAAGATTCAAATCAATTGGTGATCTTGACAATGGAAAATATTGTTCATGTCATATACATCTAAACAAATAATCAATTCACATTTTTTGTTAAAATTAAGAAGTAAAATAGTAGGAAAATAATAAGAATATTCCATTTTAAACAATTTTTTAAAAATTAAAACATTTGGATTTTTTTAATAAATAACTTGATAATAATAATAAATTCTTCAAAAACATTTTAAAAAAAAATTTACATAAAAGAAAATGATTCTCGACCTAGTTGAAAAATAAATATTATTTTAATTAGAAATATTATATTGTCATCTTACATACCTAAATAGAGTAAATTGAAAGGTAAAATAATTTAATCAATTGAAATAAATTTAGTATTATAGAATATATTTGAGTTGAGGTATAAATATAAAATAATTCACCTAGTATAGAATTAAACCCAAATAATCTGGAATAATATTGTGATTTTGAAATAAAATCTTCTTAGTTTGGAAACATTAGAATCATAACCCCTGTAAAACAGATAAACACAAATGAGACATAAAATACCAAGAATATTAAAATCTTATTTATATAAAATGTAAAATAGGTATTCGAAACACCTCATTAAAGAAGATAAGTGAAAACATAACATATTCCCCAAAGAAGAAAATTTGATATCAATAACCTTTATGTATGCCTGAATTCCTTGATACATTTTCAAACCCTTGGTATAATAAATAAATATATATTATAAATCTATTAATGAACAGAAATAATATATAACAACTTATATTGGATTATATAATAACCTTTAATAATTTTTTTTATTAATAATTCTTTATTAAAATCAATGTTCCAAGTGATAATTACTCTGTTTTTAATTTATGTTTTGGTTCAGTAGATTTTTACTTGTAATTTTATCATGATTCCATTATATATATAATTGTTATTAGGATATAAATACCGTATATATAGGTATATGTATTTTTTTCATTAAATATACATATTTATAATGATCAAGAAAAAGTAGAGACAGATTTTTGAATTACACCGTTCAGGGAGACGACATGCCGTACATATGCATGAACAATACATTAACTTTTTGAATGAGGAAAGAAAGTAATGTTACATAATAATTTGTCATTATAGAATAATAATTATATTATATATATAATATTTTCTAATAAAATATTTTCTTATTATCATCTATGTAAATTTAAAATGAAAAAGGAATCAAATAACTTTATAGAGGTGGTAATCCACATGTACACACAAGGGGTGCAATGGTTTTAAAAGAGATTGGAATGTTAGAAAATAGATATGGTATTGTTATAATACAATAATAATAAAAATATAAATATCATATACCAACATGAAACCCATTGTATGACACATCCAAGAAATATGGTGATGAAAAATAAAATTCATTGCTATGTGGAGGTAGTTTTCCCCATGTATGCACTAGTGATACACTCAGTTTTCATTTTATAGAAAAGAGGGTGGATAATGGTTGTTTCAAGAAAACAGTAACATTAGAGTATTTTTAAGCGAATAATATAGGATACCTTCATTAGATCATGAAACCCATTATAAGACACATCAAGTTAAATATATAGGAAGAGGTTGGCTAAGACAATTATATATTATTTAGGATACCTTCATTAGATCATTTCTTAAGGACCCTTGGAATGGTTTTAAGAATGAAACCACCTCTAATTTGATTCTATGATAGTATGGAATTTAATTGGCTATGGTTTGTCTAATAATGGATTCTCAAAGTGGGGAAAACAATGTGTAAAATTGAAGTCCTTTTATATGTCAGGGCATGGGTGTTCTAGAAATTTAATTATGTATTAAGTTAATATAAATTATTGTGTATCTAAAATATATCCATAATTAATATAATTTGAATAAAATATGATTACGTGTATAATTAATATAATATAATATAATTTGGAAAAATTATGGTTATTTATTCACCCCTAAATTTTAGAATTTTCCCCCATTAAATATTTGGAAAATAACATCAATATTAATGTTTTCAACCATTTGACTATTAATAATATAATCACAAAAGGCAAAAATACTAAAAATGGACCATATATGATGTTTTAGATCATACCCTATTAAATTTAATGAATTTATCTTTTTTATTAATTTTAATTAATATAATAAGATATTATTTATTATAAAATATCATTAATGTTAATTTTGGAACTATTAATTTAATTTTAATTTTGAAAAAAATATTAAAATTAATTCACATATAAAACCACTAAACATATCTAATTTTTTATATCTATATATAAAATTGGTTGGATAATATAACTTACCCCATTAAAACTCATTTTCAAAATTTTAAAATCATTTACTTGATTTTTTAACTTCTTTAAAATTAATTATGTTTGAGTTGCGTTAGAATTTATGGAAATTATTTCAATTGTAAAAACTAAAAAACCCATTAATATAATTTTTTTTCAATGTATTATTTATAAATAAGAATAATTTTTTTATACCTCTAAAAAAGTTATAAATAATAAAAAAGTGATAGTGATATTTTTGATTTTATATTTAAATAAAATAATATGTTAGTTATTTTTAAATAATAATGGAAATAATATTCCCTAAATTCATGTAATAATTGTGTATGGTAGAACAAAAATACTTATATATATTAAAATTATGTTTTAGGATTATTGGTAATTATTATCATATTGTTTTTATTATTAATTACCTGATTTACCATTATTGAGGTGACACATATTTACTACAATTATTATTCATAATGAAAAAAATAAAAAAATCCTTTTTAGAAAACTTGAACTTGATTTTTCTAAATATGGTATCTATTTGTGCAATATTAAGACTATATATATGGCTGAAATAAAATTTACTAGTAATTCATAATATGCAATGAAAAATAGTTTTTAGACAAATGCATTTTAAATCATTAAAATTATAATATATCAAAATAATGAATATTTATTATTAAAATTTAATTAATTACATTATTATAAATAAAATGGATCAAATTTAACTTCAATATGAAATCAATATTTTAATGTATGTTTTAAATTAATTTATGTAATGATATTTTTTAAAAATCTATATTTTTTAGTATTCACTGAAAATCAATCTTTAATATAAAATATCAAAATTCTACCATATGTTAATACTGATATGATGTTTTAAAAAATGAAGTTTATTTTTTCAAATAACATTTTCTAATATTTGAATAAAATTACTTATATTATCTTTAAATGAAAATAAATAAAAACCTTTTTGAAGAATACATATATTGAAGAATAAAATTCCTCTGCTAAAATATTTGATTTCTTGTTTCATGAAAATTAATCAATAGTTAGTATATATAAATATATAATATATTTAATAAATTATATTTATTCTTTCTAATTAAAAATAAGGGTTATAACGGTCTTATATAAATTATAAAATGTAATGGTCTTTTTATTTTATGTGTTACATGTTGTATATGTGATCGAATATTGTGTTATTTTAAATTCTTATGGTGTCAGACTTTTAATCATATGGTGATATAGTACCATGTTCCAATAGGATATATATATAATTATCTAAGAAATAAATTTTAATAGCTAATCTAGGAAAAAATGGTTTGATAGAGCATCAGCACAGATAAAAAAAATTAATGTTCAAATGAAGTGAAGGGTGTCACCTATGACATTTGATAATTGTAGAAAGAAACACCCTGGTATTTTCATGAACACACATAGAGTTTTTTGTATGCATTTATATCTGGGATATATAAAAAATTAATGCTAGGGAAATATATAAACTGCTCTTAACCAGTGCTTCAACTTTGAAAATATTGGGCACTACTTGTTCCAATGCACTATGCATCAAGAGAATCTACATAAGAAGTTGTATAAGGAGACATGGAGATTTTAATATATTAAAACACCCTAGGTTTATCTTTTGAATGACATGATATAATGTAATTTTATCATAAAATCAATGTTATAAAATGATTTATTTTACTACATTCCTATATATTCTTGTATACCTTATATTATATCTAAGAACATTGAATCGCCCCCTGAAACATTGAGAAAGGTGATATTAACAAAGATACCAATTAGGTATATTATTGAAACAATGATATATTAAGTAGTCACAATTTTTTTACAAAAATAATATTTAGATGAAAACTTGATTAATGTAACTATGATTTATTTTTATATAGTATGTGGTATGTATTTTCACTCAAATTATAAAGTATGAAACTATTACCACGAAAAGGAAGTTTCCATTTTCGATTGAGTCATAAACTCCATTTTTTATGTTAGAAATAATTATTTGTGTCTTTTTGAGATTATCCACTAGTATATCACCTTAATGAAATTAATTGAGTAAAATAGATTACATAATAATTGATAAATGATAGAACACATGAATGGATAGTGTATCTATTTTTAATGAATGCATTGATGTGTTTCATGAAGAATTTCTTGGTCATACAATTGAACATGAAATTATATTTTTCTTTTAAGTCACCATTGAAAGAACCCCAATATATATGACTCCATATATAATCTCCCCAATGGAATTTATTGAGTTGTAGGAAGTACGACAAAAATTATTTGATAGGGGATTCATTTTCGTAATTATTTGAATTAGGGGATCAATTTTTCTTTTTTTAAAGAAATATGAATTGGTATATGATGCGTTGAATCAGATATAGAGAGATAAATTATATTATTATAATGAATGACTGTCTTTTATCCCTCATTAATAACATTTTCAACTAACTTCATGGTGCTTGATAATATTCAATGATTTTCATAGTATTGGTTATTTTCAATAAGGAGCAATGAAAACTAATATAAAAAGGATGGAATTTTATATGGGAAGTGATGTTTATGTGGTTATGAAAATTCCTTTTGGATTTACTAATACCCCATTGTTATATATAGATATTATGAATTAAAAATTCAAGAATTATCTAACAAATTATGGTATTATTCATTGATTATAGATTAATATAATCTAAACTATATTAGGAGAATCATAATTATTTGATAATTTTTCTTAACATTCTCAATGGAATGGAATTATATCATAAATATAATAATAGTGAATTTATCCACTTGAATGTTTATTTTGAAGGTAATATGTGTCCAATGGATGAATATGTTTTGGCCATTCAATGAAAAAGGAAGTCAAGGAATGTTCCACACCATTAAATATAAATATGGCACATAGTTTCCTGTACATATCATATAACTATATTTTTTATTAAATATTTCCCTATTAGAAAACCCATTAACTAGGTTAACATTTATAGGGATCTAGTTCACATGTTCAAAGGAATGTGAAAATTTATTTAAGAGAGAATGATGATAGTTTTTGATGCGAGGATGATAACTCTACCACTAGGAAAAGATATATAATAAATATATTTTCATGCATCCAAGAAAGGACAATGATATTCCCTTATGCATAATTATAGAGTTGTTTATTTAACATATAGGAAATTAAATATTCATGGAAAACTACCAAATACCGGATATTGAGAAGGAATCTATAATATTTACCGTGAAGATATAAAGGAAATATATATATGGTGAGATATCTGTGAAATTTTGTGGGGAAAAGTTTGAAGTATATATTCTCTCATAAAGATCCCTATATTTTTTATAATTCACTATTGAAACTAGTCATGGACTATAAATAATCAATAAAATACAATGCTAAGAAAGAAACAAGTCATCAAATGAACTTATTATGAAGGTTTATCAATTTATGACCATGTTTAGGGTAAAAAAAGATATTATACTTATGAATTGAGTAATTTGTTTATGGTAATTCTATATTATGGTGGAATATTATTCACCATACAAGAATATTACAATTCCCATTTAATATTGAAGATAAATAATTATAGTAGGATATTATGGATTTATAAATAAGGATCAAAACCATAAATTATGAGAGATTATCATAATTAATATAAGAATATGTTGTTATAGAGTTTGGAATGGGGGTATTTCTTCCATCCATACATTAAATAAAAATATAATTACTAGATTAAATATACAAATCAAATTTCAATATTAATTATCATATAAAATTATACAGATGTATTTAAGAGAAAATATAATATGGTATGGTATGAAGTTTAAAATATTGGAATATTTTTCCATATTATTGTTATTACAATAAGAAAATTATAATTGAAGAAATTACAAATGAGTCATGATATATCTTTCTATACCAATATGTATGTGAAAAAATGTTATATTGAACTTTGTCACAAGACATATGAAGACTCATAGCAGGAACAATTCAACTTTGTTCATTAGGTATGTCATTAAAAAATTGTAATATTTTAAATAAATATAGGAGGATTTAACCCATTAATGTCCTTTCATACTCTATATTTATCATGTAGTGATATTTCAAGGTTAACTGTTATCAATTGAATCTCATCGTGACCCCCATCTCACAAAAACAATTTGGAGGAATCATCAAGAGTCTCTAAACACTAAGATAAATTTGAATACTAACTATCACACTCAAATTTATAGGTTGTATAAATAGAACTATTTAGACATTTAAATGAAATTCTATGTTTATGATCACCTGACATTCACGGTAAGTTGGATTAATATTCATCTTTTTTGAAAATTTTCATATAAATTATTTTTATATCAAGGATTCATTTTGTCTTATATAACTCATTTCATAAGAATCATGGTTTGTTAAAAGGTATCTCCTTGGAAGGATGTTGTATGGTTTGGAAAGATAGGAAAACTAATTACTTGATAAATCAGTCATTCTTACTGTTTAGAGAGAATTGGAGTTGTTTCATACTGTCTAGCTATACCACAAAACCTCTCTAATGTGCATGATTATTTCAATGTATCATTGTTGATAATGTACATAATAGACTTAATTCATATACTCATTTAAAAAATTAGTTAGATCCAAAAAAAATTTATAACTAAGATCCATTAAAAATATTTGACATAAGGGAGTAGGAGGTACATAATCAGAAAACTATGATAGTGAAAGTATGTTGGTTGTATCAATAGAAATAGGATGAAATATGGAAACAAGAAGAATTAATGAAAAATAATTAACCAAATTATTCTATGAGCTAATATATGAAACATTTAATGTGAAAAAATTATTTGTGGGGGGACCAAGATTGTAATTATCGATCCAATACTACAACATGTAATTACTACACCCAAAAAAAAATCACAATATGTACTCTATCACGGTAGAAATAGAATTTATTAATGATTATATATAAAAGTTAACATTATTAATTACAGAATCTATACTTTATGAAAATGGATTTATTTTTGTATTGAACATGATTATATTATATTAGGATTAATTTTTTAAACTTTTCAGTAAGGTTTGATTGTTAGGTGATCAAAATAAAATTCAAATCTTAGAAATACCCTCAATATTATGAATTCATTAATATATAAGAATGAATTAACAATTTAGGATGCAAATTTCTTAATTATATTTTTATTTTATAAATAAAATTGTACATTTAATACATGTTGTTCAATTTTAAAACCAATAATTTTAATATTGAATCCTTGGTAAAATTTGTTTTATAAAATAATTTTCAACAATATAAAACTATTAATCAAAAATATTTATTTTAACTTTGAAAAATATAATATTATATATATTTCATATGTGTAATAATAATATTAACTATATTTTATGATTAAAAATTTAATTTTTGTCACTAAAATTAATTACCCATGATAAAAAAACGAGCTTCCCTAATAAATGTAAATTGTGGTAAAATATTCGACTATGGAGAATATGTTTAAAATTACACAAACCTAATATCCAAATGTTATTAAATTTGTTTATTAATAAAAACCTCATAAAACATATATGATAATAAAATTTTATAGTCATATTCCTTGAATAGTGACATGTACTTTCGTGTTATTACAAAAATAAAACTCCCCTAACTTATAAAAGGATATTTTAAAAACCGCTTCATATACACTCTATATATCAGAAGTATGGTTGAAAATATAATAATTTTACTTCCCCTATGTTCATATTTTATTTTTAGAATCCCTTTGATACAATTAAATTCAATAAATCATTTATTTATAATTTGTTCTCCAATATAAGCTTTAAATCTGCAACATGATCACTAATCACTTATTAACATTTTTGGTTCTCTATATTTACCCACCAAATATATTGTAAATATTAAAATATAATAACAGAAATATTATTAATATAATTAAAAGTTATTATGTTAAATTTATAACCATTATCTCCCAACCACACTTCCTTTTTAAAATGAGAACTTTGTTCGTGCATACATGCATACTATCACATCCACAAAGAGACATATTTCATTTTTCATAACCACAATAAATTGATGGTTATAAAAGGTTATTTCATTAATAAATATTATATTTATGAAATTTTTATGATTATGAATTGTTTAATCATTTTCTTCTTTCATCTTTTTCATTGAATATTGAAAACATCATACCGGGGTATGTCTGGACTACCACCACTATGAAGTGACACATTTAATTTTTAACACCACATTACATGGATAGTTATAATTTTTTTTCTTGAATATATATGATATTAAGGAGTAATATGTCACATAAATATTTTTATATAACTATTCCATAAAAATGTATTTTCATTACATAATAATCCATTGATATTAATAAATTCCCAAAAACAAGATCATTAGGAATTCCATTTTCTTAAACCATACCCATTACATCGTGGAAATGATATTGGGTATTCAAACATAATAATATGTATTATAATATATTTAATAATCATGTAATGGTTAACAATACATAAAATAATTATAATTTACATCATTATTATGATACTTGTATTAAACAATCAAAATTATGAACATCAGTTGATGAAAAGGAAAATTAACCAAAAAATAATAGTTTAGTGAATGAGTATATTTAAAGAATATGGATGATAATTTATTTGGACAATTTTATAAAATATCTTATTAATTTTTTATGATTATAATATATAATGATAAATAGATTTTGTGAAAGGAAACTCTAAAATTTAATGGTTCTCATATTAGATTTCATTCTTTGAGGAATATTCCATATTCACAATTTTATTTTTATTTTTATGGGGTATATACTAAATATTTGACATATTATTTAGAACTTATCATTATATTAATGGTATTTAAACTACTAATTCATGTTATATCATTCAATATCCTTTAATTTTTATTTTACCAAATCTATAAGAGCTTCTTTTAAAACTATCACCTTTTTGGTTATGAATCATTTCCCTCTATATATATTTTCTTCATCACCTAAATATTATTATTCATTATTTTTAAACAAAAATAAAGATTATTTATTATGAAATTCATTATTCACTTATTTTTATATTTAAAAAAGTTTGTATCACCCTTTTAGTGATGTTAGGTTCAATAAATATATTTCGAAATATTATTCACATTAATTTAATTTATCTTCTACTCCAAATCTATAAACCTAGCCATTGTTTTATTTCACAATAATAATTTGTTGGATTTATATTTTGAAATATTTTTAAAAAAGACTATATAGATCACCCTCTTGAAATTTATATTTATAATTAACTCATGACTAAATTTTTATTAACAATGACTGTCATTAAAAAATATTAAAGTAATATCTTCTTAATGTTTTGTGTTAAAAATGAATTTTGCCCACAATCATTGTAATTTTATGTTATTAATATTAAACCCAAATTTTCCATGTGTTTACAAGTTAACTTATATATTCCCTTTGTGTTAGAAAACATTTTTTAACATGGTACCAAAAATTTAAATTGTATTTATTCTTCGTTCTACAAGTAATTTTTTTAATCCTCTTTTAAAAGTGTTTTTATTTATGCATGAATTTTTTAAATATCATTATATTTATCGATATATTTCTGAAATATACCATCAAACATTATTAATTGTAAATATATTAATCATGTTATTCTACTTATTTATTTGGGAATGTTTTGAAATCACATACATAAATAATTGTAATATGAATTTCTATTGATTACTAAGGAAAGATTATTTTTTATTATATTGAACATTCAATATGTGAGTAATGAACTGGACATGTGTTAGTGATGGGTGGGGTCTAGAATTATATATACACATGTTTCATTGGTATGTATCATGGGACACATATGTTTGGGTATTCGGTGTAGGCCCACTAATTTATTAATAATGTCCTAGTAGTGGCCCTGATGGTAACAATAATGGCTTGGTTGGGGTTATAAAATTAATAAAATGTATTTGATATGATCATGATGTTATAAATAATGCCTTTATAGTGATAATGATATTATGAATACTTTATCAATTGTTGTCATGATGGTTTGAATGAAGTCCTGGCTATAGTCATGATGGAAATTATGGTTCTTTAGTTGAGGTTTTGATTGAAATATTTAGATAGAGTTTATTAGGAATTACATAAAAATGTAATATTTAATGGTTATTCATGTGATTATTTATATTTATATGTTATCCATGGATATATATGATGCTCATGATATATAAAATATAGATTTTTTCACTCTCCAATAATTTTTTCTTCTTTTCAATGATAGCTTCCACTGTAAGAAACCCCTTAATGATTATATGGTCGAATATTTTTATTTTTTACCATTCATTAGGGTACCAACAAGGGGTCGATGAATGAGTTATAGGATGAAATAAAGGAAATAAGTTTTTTCAGAAAAAAATTATAATGCTAGATTTCAATGTTCCAGTGTAATATTTTCATTACCCCTTCTCTCTAAAACACAACTCCAGTGATAGAAATGAATAAAGAGAGATAATGACCCTCGAGATTATCCCCCAGTAGGCCCCAGGTTGGGAAAAATCATTGAGGTTATTAAAATATAATAAATATAATGAATTAACTCATAATAATATAGAACTATGAAATAAGATAAACAACCACTATATGACTTGAAAAAATAATTGAAAATAAACCCAAAAACATCCCATAATGAATGATCAATTGAAAAAATATATCAAAACTATATAAAGTAAAATACCAAAAGACATGTTATAATGATGTGACTCAACAACAGGTCTAAAAAACTAATCATTAAATTTCTATCCTAGTCACCAAAGACCTCCTAAAAACATAAAAAATAATTATAATCTTATGGTGGGAATAATGGTATACCAAATAGCATCATACCCAAGGCCTCATGTGAACTTGTGAAAATAAAATACTAGTGATCTAGTTAACAAAAAAATAGAACTAAAAATCAAATAAACATGTCAAAAAAACAATCCCAAACTCACTATTCATCACTCCCCAAATAACACATATGATATAGTAACATAGTACGTTAAACAAAATAGGGGATCACCGTAACTAGTTTCTTATAGATTTTCCACTGTCAAGCCCCACCGTCGAACATCTTTTTCTCCAACCCATTCTATACATATACAACCTCAACCACATCACAACATCTATCATAATGACACCTAGTCGATCACACCACACCTCATCGCATATACAGGGTAGTAAGGTATGATTACCATGAATGAAATCAATCGTGTTCCCTCCTCCTTCAATACATGACCTCCCCCCACATATCAAATCACATAACTACATCATCACAACACATCTCATATAAGGAATCTGGGGCCATAACCACACATCACACTTGATGAGACCAGGGCCATTAATACTAAAGGAAGTGTATGGAAGAGGGGGTATCTGACCATCCATTTCACCAGAATCCAGGACTTAGGGGAAAAAATCAAGTGCCAAAAACCTCTATGCGCTAGTAAGGTTAACAAAATCTGGTGGGGAACACATAAGAATAACATAAAATATATGATATATATTTATCACACAATACCAAATGAATCTTTCCAAAATAATATACTGATGCACACCACCACACCACCCCAGCACCACATATCAACTATCACAATTTCTACAACCTCTCTATGAAACACACCCCACAACCACCACACTATACATCCATTCACACATTCAATTATTAGATCCACCATTTCTTGTAATAATGAGTTCCCACCAACTCACATTTACTAATATGAATCATACACATTTAGAGATCTCATTAATTTATAAAATTATAATTAACATATCCAATTACCAAATATCTTTGTTCAACCCAATCATTACTCTTTTAAAAACCTATTTATTTTCATGTCAACATAAGAATTTATTCCATTCTATTCAGGAAACTAAAAGAACAATGCCACAAAACAACTATACCAACTCACAAAAATGGGTTTCCTGATTCCACATGACTCAACCACCACTCACCATAACCACACAACTTCCCACGCCACATCTATACCAACCAACCATTGCATGCCACATCTACCTTACATCACAACATTCATGATTTAAACCCATTAGGAACTACAAACACACAAATTCCAAAATCACATCTATTTTAACCAACCAATGAATGTCATAATAATAATTATCTACCACCATAATTCACCACAATCATTACACACAACAACCACACAACTACCTGCATCGCATCCATGCCAACAGACCACATCACACCATATCAAATCCACCTCCCATCCCATCCATACATCACTATCACCACATGAAATCCCCAAAAAACAAAAGTAAAAACAAAAATTAAACCCCACACAAAAAAATAGTTCCTGGAATCCATAATTCATTCAAGGGATTTTATCACATCACATATTTATTTATCATGTTCATTATCACAAAGACTATATTTACAAGGGAAAAAATTATTATCCATATATATATATTACTTAGAAATTTATTATTGGTGAAATCAAAAAAAAACATATAAAGGAGCATAGATACATCAATTAAACCACATGTACGTATCTAAATAAATATCATTTTTAGTATTGAAATTAGGCATGAAAAATACCATCAGTGATATCAACAAATTAGTAAATCGTGAAACTGATCATTATCCCTATAAAATTTAGATTATTTTATTTTAATTTAACATTATTTCACCCTTTAATATCCACCCAAATAATGGGAAATCATTAAATCCCAACATGTATCACATAAAAAGGGTGAGAAAAAGGATCCCTAACCTTGGAGATTCTTTCTAATTCCACTACACACCACAAGGTGAAGAATAATTAGTCTAGAAACCATGAACACATTTTAAAACCATATATAATCATGAATAACACCAAGTGATAATAAAAAAAACCCAAAATCACACTATATAAAAAAACAACATTATATTAGAATCCCGAATGAATAACATAAGGAAAAAATAGGGAGAAAATAAAACATCTAAGCTCATATTTCAAAAAATAATCCACTAAAACTGTGATAAAATCACGAGGAAGGTGGGAAAGAAGACCCTCTAAAACTCATAGGGGTTTTACCACATCCCATAGATGGAATGAATAAAGGAGAATTAAATTAAATGAAATAAACTTATAAACAGTGTGTAAGTCACCATATTTATTATGTGAATTATATATTCACATTTTGAAATATGTAGGGTCTGTGGATAACAAATAACAAATCCCATTTAAGGTTTGAGTTTTATAAATCTAATATTTTTTATAGTTTTCTGATAATTATACAAAATTAATCTCATGTATTGAATTTTACATTCTTAATGTGAATCTATATCATAAAATACTCCATCACTGCTAAAATCAAAGAATCACTATGCACAAAATCTAAAAAACACAATGTCACATCATGAATAAATGTTACACTATTTGAAATACATTTTAGTTAGGGGTTTGGCTTAGTGGAAAGAACCCCATAATCCTACATCAAAAATGGGGGTTAAAAACCCATTGGCGGTAGGGTACTATAGCAGCACTATAGCAGCGACGACACTGTTCATCAGCGGGTACTATGGAGGAGGTAGGGCATTGTATCGACGGTTGTACTGTGGGGGTACTGTTGCAGGCGGATTACTATTCACAGAATGTGAATTGGGCCAAAATTTTGGGCCTACGGGCTATGTAATGGGCTACCAGCCCTCTGGGCCTTCGGGCTATGTAATGGGTTTCCCTCTACCCTGTTAAAAAGTGGTACTTGCTTTGATTTAATAATAAATACGAGGCTTCGGCCCCATCCTTTAAAAAAACTATTTGAATTATATATTATTGTATAGTTTCAACCCCAACCCCCAAAATTCCTCCTCTAAAACAATTCCCAATATCAAACTATAAATGTAAAGAGACAAGAGGGAATTTATTGTTACATTTGAAACCAATCCAAAAATCCTTATCCTCATGAATTAAAACCATACATAAAACAAGAACAGGGTAAGGAAAACAACCCCTTGAGATACCTCTCATGGATATCATTACACCTTAAGTAATACGACATTAAAAAAACCACCCAAAATTAATATAGGAAATATGCACAACCACATCCCGATATCTTTTTGATAACAATAACACACCACATTGATACATCCAAAAACAACCACATTACATATAAACTTCAACCCAACTATCACACATCACTTCACTGAGCACACAAATCCTTGAATTACATCCCTATAGTATGATATTATCCACCATGGGGGCATTGAATCACCCACACAGTTTGAAATATGTCATAGAATAACTCTTCTTGGTTATGAATCTCACTTTTCCCTTTTCATATGTCATTAGATTTATCAATGATGACTTAATTAGGGAATCATTAAATCTTCTAATATAGAAACATCCCTAGATAATTTCAACAATTAATAAATAGTGAAAAATAAATTATCACAATGAATACAGGTAATTGTAACGGATCTATGTCTCTAAATCACTTGTACTCTCCTATGATCCCCCATGCCTCCAAAACACCAGAACCATTGTGATTGTTCATCCCAGAAACGAATTATCTCAATGAAATAGAATATTTAAAGTTATCTTCATGAATATAGAGTAATCCTTAGTATCCAACATTCCCCATTCTATGTTATTGATGAAATTATAAAGATACCCATGAAGCTAGGACATGTGAGTGAATTTATTGAACTTTTACTTCTATGGTGGTTGCGCTAAAAGATATTCCACCACACCAATATTCTCCAACACCTAAAAAGTATCAATAAATCGGTGACAAAGCATACTCTACCTTCCAAACATCTACTTATCATATATAGTTGAAACCCTCAAGAATACACAGTATCTAACCCTAATATTCATAGGCTTATAACTATGATATTCATAATCCCTTGGACAATCCTAAACAATCCTCATCCTCTCTGAAACCAATTGGATCCTCTTGATCATGATTTTACACACATTAGGACCATGAAATATTGATTCCATAATATCCATTTTGTATAAAAGAGAATGACATGGAAACTTGTAGAATGACTCAAATAGAGCCATTCTAATGGATGAGTGATAACTGTTGTTGTATGAAAACTCAATATGAGGAAGGTTATTAACCATAATGAAAGAAAGTGTAAGATGAAATCTCAAAAAATATCTTCAAACATAAAGATGGTCCACACCATATGATCATCCATCTAAGGGTTAAAAGTACTGCTAAGGCACAACTGGGATCCAAAATAAAGATACAATCTGCTCCAAGAATATGAGTTAAAATGATGATCCAAATAATTTTTAATGATCCATGGTTCCCAATGAAGCATAACCACACCACCCATATGCATCCATACCAATAGATCAACGAAACACTACTCATTGATCTCCTGATAAGGATCTAACTTCATTATTTGGTCCACTATCACCCAATTTGTAGAAAAACCTCCATGATCCTGGGGTAACCTGATGATGAAAACTATCAAGATGTCATCCCATTTCATCTAGGGTATTTCCAAGGGATACAAATATACTCAAGGAAGTCATTTATAAAATTTTAACTTCTTAAATAATAAAAGATTTTCTATAAACACTACCACTAACCATTCCATACTCGACCACTAAAGATGGATCCTAAAGACATGATACATATTTTTGACACCGTGATTCAATTCTAAATATGACCTTTGATAATTTTGGATATTTACCTTTCACATCACCTATTTAACAAGCTCCCCTAAAATGACATTTGGTTTATCCATCCTCTAAAAGTCCCTCTGGAGTATCACCAAGGAAAACACTGTCACAAATACTATCTACAAATGTGTCTCCCCACTGAGACTCATCCACCTATTGCATTAGTTGTGGCTCCATAGTCTTATGATAAATATAAATTTTACAACTTCTCTATCCAATTTCATGATGCATCACTTTAAGATCACCAAAGAATTTCCATACACTGATAGAATCTAGAATAACATCCCCTTGGGAATTATAACTTAATGTATCAGCAACAACATTTATCTTCACTATGGTGTAATATATATTATCTTCATGGTACTAAAGAAACCCCATCCAACTCCACTGGTGTAAATTCCAATATAACTAAGAAAAACATATTTGAAACTCTTCTGGTTCCATAAAAACCACATAGTGCATGTTGATTAGGTAATCCCACCACAACTGCAATGATAACACAACTACTACCAACTCTAGATCATGGGTGGAATGCTTAGAGTTAGGGGGACATAACATCATAGATGAAAAAGATGTCTCCACTATTTTATTATCGTAATGAATCATCATAATATTTGTTAAGTGTATCATAAAACCTCAAAAAATACACCCTACCCTAAAAACTAAAGCACTGCATAATAGACTAAATTATCCTTTAGGTAATTGAACACTACCAAAAAATGATATATCTACATAAATTTGTAGTACATACTAGTCAAATCAATTTCTAGGATTTTATCTTGAGATAAAATAGGCTCAATCATAAGATAATTACTAATTATATCGAAAATATTGTGAACCTATACAATTTTCATTGGTGCTACCCTAGAAAAAACCACATTGATCTCGTTCAGGTCTACTCTCACACCCACTGATATACCACATTCTCAAAGAAATATTCTTCACTTTCATAGAACTCAGAGATGGAAAAATTTACAATGGATCTATTGGTATTGAAGGTCATGAAAAATAAAGCAGAGATGTTTAGTGGGTTCCTACATTGAGTTTTAGTAGACCATGATATCTTCAATGAACATGATGAATATTTGATCCATGAACTCATAGAAGAGGGAGTTCATGAGCCCCATGAAAATATCATAAGAATTAATGACCCCAAGAAACATGTCCGCAAACTAAAGTTATCATACCTTAATCAGATGACAGCCTTTAGAATATCCTCATAGTTTTCGCTAATTTGGTAATATACATACCAAAAAAATCATTTTAAAACAAAACGGAAACCCTTAGCATTCGAAAAAGATCATAGATCATTGGGAAAGGGTAACAGTTCATGACCACTACTTAAACATATAACTTAAACATTCATAGCTTTATAGGTTCCATTTGATCAATATCCATAAAAATTAGAGATGAAACCGGTTACAACTCACCCCAAACATAACATTACGTAGTGGTTGTAATGTCACAACTTTATCTAAGAGAACATCCAAGAAAACCACCATAATATTTGGAATATCCCCCACCCAATCTTATAGTAATAGATATAACAACTAATAAAATAGAGGCTCTCATATCATTCTGCCCATATGATAACCTCAGTTTCTAATTAACGCTACTAGCTAGACCCTCACACATGAAAATGTGTCTTTTATATGGAAACAATCAAAGAATGAATGTTTATTGACGCACCCCTGTTATGGGGTGTGGAAAAAGTAAATTTCTATATTTTCCTAGTGTAGCATAGAGGTTGACCAGGGTCGTCTCACTTGAGAAGATTTAAAATTGGTTCAATCACTAATCATAATTCACATATTCTAATTCATTTTGGTGTTTTTAATATTTATTGAAAATGATTCTTTTAGGAGTTTTTGGAAAATACAGAAATTAAAATAATTAAATGAAAGCATTAAATCTAAATGTAGATGAAGATGTTCACATAATGAAATTAGGTAAGAATTCACTTGGTCTTAGGGTTGGATAACATGCCTCCATTCATTATTTATTTATTTTTTTCAATTCAATTTTTATAATTAGTTTTATAAATCATCATTAATGAATAAATTTCATTTGATTTAAAGATTTTGTGATTGTAGCATTCCGATGGCACATCAAACCACACCTCCTCCAATAGTCAACTAGGATAACTCCTCAACCGAGAATGCTATCCCAAAAGACTCAACTCCACTATATGTCGCTTCACCCCTTATGGAAACCCCAAATCCACCATAGGATGGGTTTTCCTATGTAATGGGAGGGAGAAATAATGAATTAACGAAAAGGAATGGATTTTGAAAAACAGTGCCATGGTGGATGACCACCGCACCCGTGCAATACTCCTCCATCCACAACAAATAAATTTATAATATTTTAAATTAAAGCTCAATAATTCTAAAAACCTTAAAAACCACCCCTAGTCCAAGCCTCATGTTAGTCACATTCCATGGAGAAGTTCATAGAGATCATTATGGAATGATGGAAGAGAGATAGAAATTATATTAAGATTGGAAGTGAAAATGGGTGGAAGAAGAAAATGGGAAACACTTTAACATAAAAAACAAGCTTGAGTTACAATGGAAATGAAAGCTAAGATTTAAAGAAAATAAGGAAATAAAAATTTTAAATGGATATTGGAATCCTCTCCTTGGTTCCCTAGATAGTCTTGGGAAAGAATGGAATGATTTGAGAGGTAGGAGCTCTTCTCCTTTTATATGAAGATTTCTATCCTCCACAAGTTGTAACGTTTTTACCCATTAATTGGCCGAATAACACATGTACCCATTCATAGAAGTTGTTCATAACTAGTTTTTCATTCATTCTCCAAATTTCAGCTCATTTGGTACGAATTTTTAGGAGTTATGATTTTTTAATTGGAGGTTTCTCATTCGGATGAAGGTTCCTAGAAGCTTTCTCTGAAAGTATAACCTCCAATGGCAATATTAATTACTTCCAAACTCACTTCAATTAATTTTAGGGGTTCTAATATGTTTAATTGTGCTAACCCTGGTTAAATCAAATCAATTGGTGGTATTTATGATAAGATGGATGTCCATTATGGTGGTGGGGTCGACGTTGTCTGCCTAGAAAACAATTGAACTTCATTGATTTATTTTGGCCTCTAGATGTTAGATTCTACCCCTATTCTAGCAGAAAATATGATTTAAATAAAATAATTATTATAATAAAAACCAAATAACACAATTTGGAATTATATTTTTCATTAAATGACCAATATACCGTTGATATAAAAATCTTTCAAAAATCCAGAATTATACACTTTTCACAATTTAGCTCATTTTAATTATATGATGGAAATTGCCGATTATTTTAATAAAACATTTAAATACATGGTTTTTATAATTTAGAAACATCAAAAATTAATTATTATCTTATTGAAAATATTCACATAAATTTTCACGGTCAAACACACCCACACAATAACCATGTTTTCCCACAAGCATAAAATCTCAACAAGGAATTCAGAGGACAACAATATTACAAATATTAAAATTCAACGTAATAACATAATAAATATATTCAATGTCAAATAATGTTTTCAAAAATCCACATAAAATATCAATTTAATTTCCTAGTTTTAAAAGAAAAAATTAATTCATATATTTTACTTTTCCGCATTGAAATTGTAATGGAACATCTTCTTTATTCATTGAAGCTTCTCAATTAATTATTATTAAAGATGCCAAATAATGATTTTACCACACGATTTTATTATAACTCTCATATATCATGATACAATTCATGTAGAGCTATTCTCATATCATGATAACATTCACCTTATCCAAAAACTTGTAAAAGATCTACTTTCTCCACATTGTAAAGACAAAAGGCATATAAAATCATGAGGGCTTTTCAATGATGGTTCAAATAACGTTGAGGCTTAAGGTTGGTAAGATTTGATGTTTTAAAAATTAAGGCGCAAGGAGGAGGTTTGTCTCTTATGTAAATGCATGATATCAAAAAGTGTAATGAAATTCTTCTCTTCAAAGTAGCAACAACCACTTCCCTAAAATCTCAATAAGGTCATGATCAAAATAAAGAATAATAAAAAACTAATACACCATCTTGATTATTTTTAATGTTGTAAATATTTTCATTTTTTGAACGTTATGATTATATCTAACCTCCAATTCATGACCTAACCACAGATAAAAAAAGGGTTGTCGATCCAAAAAATGGTGATTTTAGGTTTTCCCAAATCACAACCCATTTTTTCATTTTTTGGTTCTTTTTTTCAATTATTTTATTCTTTTAAAATTCTAGAGGAGAAAATAATGTTGTACAATGAGTGATTCAAAAACGTTTACAATTCCCAAAATATCACCCCCACACTTTTTCCTTACAATTTATAACATCCCTTCCACCATGATTCCCTTCACCACCAGACATCATTTTTAAAATACCAGGGAAATACCAAGTGTAGGTTATGAATGGATAAAAATGGCTTCAAAAAAGGATCATCCCTATTAAGATCATTCATGTTATCTATGGTATAAAATTATGATTGATGTAGAGCTGTTCATTAAGGATAAGGTATTTTCAAAAATTCCTCAATAATTTTATATGTTCTTTTGAACAGTCATAGCTTTGACACGTTCAAATGCAAGTTTTTGTCAGTGACATGTACAAAGATCACTCAAGAAATATGCTCAAGAATAAATAAGAAATACGTGGTCCAGAAATACTATTTGGAATGAGACATATGATATTGTAAAATCACTCATGGATTGATTAATAATAAAAAATCAATTCACCTGAATTTCAGAAATTCAAAGAATTAAAAACGGTATGGAAATTTCATTTACATAAATCAACTAATTCCCTTAAATCATGAGTCATAATTTCAATATATATGATTCACAAAAAAAATTTAATTATCCATTTTACTCATTAGATATCATTAATATTGATATATAAAACATGGAATAACTGGGTTATTATGAAAGTCATGTCTCGTAGATAAGTTATATAAATCAATAATTCATGTGTGGACATGAAATTTTATCTTTAAAGCTCAAAACATGTATTTAGCCAAAACAATTTAACGAGTTTAAAATATTAAACATTAAAAATGTCCTACCATTTGAAATAATGATTCATTTCTATTCACCTATTTAAGGATTCCTTTTTCTATATTTGAACCAACAAAAAATAATTACTCACTTAAGAATAAGGATCATGTCATTAAAGCTCAAAATGGAAAGGAGGAGTGGGCAACATGCTAGATAAATATAAAAAATTAATTTTTAAATATAAAAAACATTTAAGGTTAAATCATGGTATGATCCACCAAGTGTGCCCTGAATTTTTACTTCCTCTAGAGGGTAGTACCAGCAGTTATCCAAAATCATAGGTTGGATGAAGCTTCTTGGATTTGAACAACCATGTGTACCTTTTCCCAGCATCCACATTTTTCTTCTATTAGAGGAGGAATCCATGTATAGGGTACCCTAAATATAACCCCTTCTCAATGTGGTACAACTTTAATGGAAGGGGTGGGATGAAGTACATAACCTCCTCCTCCTTCATTGCTACTAGTGCAACATTCACTTTCTCTCATTGTACTCCCTCACGTAAAATTTCAACCTCTCCAGGGATCTCTATGTGTCCCTCACCATGTTCATATTCTTTTTCCTCCTTCAAGGTCAGAATAAGAGTCATCTGATTCTAAAAATTCTATAATATTAGGGATGATACTCAAATTAGTTTCAACAAAATAATATGAGTTTCTGTTCAAGATTGTATCATCTCCCAGAGTAGTTTTAGCACGAATATTTTCTTTAGTGGAATGTGCCTCTTGAAGTTTATTATCACTTGATAGAGGTTGTTTTTCAGGCTCATCCATATTCAATTCAAATTCCACCACTTGGGTGGTGTCTTATTCTAGTGGTGCTAGTTATTCTTCTTTCCATGTCTTTAGGAGATCAACTAGTTCTTCAAATTCATTCCAGAATTCATCAAGTTCCTGTTGATTTTCTACTTGTTTCTTAGCAGGGAAGTAATATTATTTTTCATCTATCTCAGGTAGAATTGGTTGAGTGAGGATGAATGAGTCTTCCAGTACCACTACATTTACCTCCTCTGGTTCTTCAATGATGAGTGTTGAAATTTCATCCACCACTACCTCAGGTTCTTGCTCCGGCTCTGGGTCGGGTTTCTCCATCACTAAAAAAGGTAGTAAAATTCCCATTCCATTTTCCTCCCCCATATATTCCAGAATTTTACTAATCATGTCAACACGTTCATCTATATCGTGATAATCAATTTCGGTTTCTTGATATCGCACCTGCGGGTAATCTTCCTACGCATAAAAATTTGAATTTGAATTCATCATGGAAAAGGATTTTTTTTAGATTTTTTATAATTAAATAAAGTAAAATATTTAAAAAATGGGAATTTTGAGAAGGTGATATAAATAACTACTTAGCACCCCGGCAACGGTTCCATTTTTTGATTCATGCTTGTTGTGGGGTGTTGTAAAAGCCAATTTCTTTATTTTCTGAGTGCAACATAGATGCCGACCATGGTCGTCTCACATGAGGAGCTTTTCTATTTGTTCAATCACTTATCTTAATTCACATATTCTACTTATTTTTGGTGTTTTTAATATTTATCAAAAAGGATAGTTTTAAGGGTTTGTTAAAAATATTGAAATTAAAATAATGAAATGAAAACTTTAAATCTAAATGTAGATGCATATGATAACAGAATTAAATTGGGGAAGGAAGCACTTGGTCCTAGGGATGGATAACACATGTTCATTCATTATTTATTTATTTTTTAAATTTAATTTTATAATTCATTTTATGAAACCTCATTAATGAATTACTTTCCCTTGATTTAAAGAGTGTGTGATTTTATCTTGCCTCCGACACACCAAACCACACATCCTTCAATAGTAAACTAGGATAACGCCTCTACCGAGAATGATATCCCAAAATAATAGGCTCCACCATATGTCGTTTAATCTATTATAGAAACCACAAATCCACATTATGAAGGGTTTTCCTAAGATAAGTGAGGGAGAAAGAATGAATCAACATAAAGGGATGGATTCGAGAAACAGTGCTGTGGTGGAGGACGACCTTACACGTGCAATATTCCTCCATCTACTACAAATAAATTTAAAATATTTTTAATTGATGCTCAATAATGAATAACACAATGAAAACCTCCCCCGGGTCTAAGCCTCAAGTTAGTCACTTTCCATGGAGAAGTGCATAGAGATCACTATGGAAAGATGAAAGAGGGATAACAATTTGACTTAGATTGGAAGAGAAAAGGGGTGGAAGAAGAAAATGGGATACACATTAATATAAAAAATAAGAATGAGTTACAATGGTAATGAAAAATACAATTAAAATAATATTCCTAAATTCCTCTTGGATGTCTCTCTTTGGTGCCGAAGATGGTGTTGGAAAGGATTGGAATGATTTGAGTGGTAGGAGCTCCTCTCCTTTTATTGGCAGATTTATGTCCACCAAAATGTATTGAGTTTTTGAAAAATTAATTGGTCGAATAACACATGGACCCCTTTATGATTGATTTTCATAAATGGGTAGTCGATTCACCCTCAATGTTCAGCTCATTTGGCCATAGTTTGTAGGAGTTATGAGTTTCTAATTGGATGTTTCTTTTTCTGGACGAAGGTTCCGGGAAGATTCCTCACAATGGAAACCATAAAGACATCATAACACTTTAAAATTAATTTTAGAGGTGCTAATATGTGTACGCGTGTTATACTGGGTATAATCACTTCAATTGGAGGCATGTAGGCCGAGATGGACATCTGTTACGTTGGCGGGGTCAACGTAGTCTGCCTGCAAAAAAGCTTCAACTTCCTTGATTTTTTACGGCCTGTAGATGATGGATTCATCCCCTCATCTAGATGAATAAAAATAATTAAATAAGATAAATATTCATAAAAATGAATCACACAATTTGGAATTAATTTTTTCAGGAAATGACCAAAATAACCTTGATGTAAAAATCTGTCAAAAATTCAAAATTAATCACTTTTCACAATTTAAATCATTTTTATTCTATAATCCAAATTTCTAATTATTATTATAAAACATTTAAATAAATGTGTTTTATCATTTAAAAACTTTAACAATTCATCATTATTGTATTAAAAATATGCACATTAATTTTCTCTGTCAAATACTGCCACACTTAAACTATGCTTTCCTTCAAGAATAAAATCTCAATATTGAATTCAAAGGACACCAATATTACAAATATTAAAATTACAATATGATAAAATCAAACAATTTTCAATGTAAAATCAAAAATCCAAAAATCTATATAAAATATCAATTTAATTTCTCAATTTTTAAAGAAATAATTGATTCATATATTTTACTTTTCCACTTTGAAAAATGATGGAACATTTTATTTCATTCATTCAAGCTTCTTAATTCAATATTATTAAACATGTTGTAATGTCCCGAACCCTGGTGGCACTCAACAGGTGCCCCGAACCCGGATCGCCACGTGACCTCAAGCGCATTTCCCCACACTCTATAGGCTTCCGACTAGCAGCGAGGGCCCAGGTCTGATAGTGGGGAAACTATGCCCTCATTCGTCAAAGTGGGGCGCAACATAATTTAAATAAAACATACAATGACAGTGGAAGCAGTAAACCATACAAAACCGAAATAATCAACTACTGATGATATAACCAACAGTATATAAAAGATGCAACATGTCACAAGTTCTATGAAAATAGCCAGAACATGTTATACATCGATACTGTACAACTAAATACCAAGTATAGAAAAACAAGAAAAATAGCTGGCAGTAGCATCGCGAGCCTAGGCTCGGTCCCATGCCCTCCTAATCCTCAAAAACAGTCAAGTACCTGTATAGGGACTCTTCCCCTATCTACTCCTGCAGCAATGTAATCTGTTTGGGCCGAAAAGAATGACTGAAACAGGGTGTGAGAAATATATCTCAGTAGGCACCCACCATAGGCCACTCCCCAACTGCATGCTAACATGAAACAATAGTGTGCAGTGGTAAAATTTAATAAAGTAAGCAGTACTCAAAAGTAACAAATTACCAGTTATATTTCCATTCTATTATCCATATAATCCATTTAATTTAAAATATCACCATAATGAATATTCTAAATGACCAACTAATGTCCTCGGACCTGTAAACTCTTACCATCAGGTAAAGAGTATCCAACAGACAAATCTGCCCTCAGGCATAATAGAGTTTGCCCTCAGGCATAGGTATTGTCACCCACAGGCACAGAATCAGCTGCCCATAGGCTCGGAAGAAGTTTCCCACATGCCGAAATAACTACTGCCCACAGGCTAAATAGTGCAGTGCCCACAGGCTAATCGCAGCAACGCCCTCAGGCTAAATAGGTAACCAGGCCTTTCCCAACATGTCAAAATGAAGTAAATATGAAATTCCTCTCAAGGAAATTCTATTATTACTAATTTAAAGGAATACCCCTGGGAATCCGGGCCAAACGGCTAAACAGTGGAACACACCCCCAGGGTGGTTCCGGATCCAAGCAACGATCCCAACCAGAATTTTATTAATACGGTATAATCACCTATGAAATTCTAGGCATTAAAAATACCAGAGGCCTTAGCCACACGACACCCCAACATAGGTTCGTGCACAAAAATGCACAAAAATGCACGAAAGTTGGAAATTATACCAAGCCACCTACCTTATACGCCAACGAGCGTTATACAGGAACGCTGATCCCAGAAATGCCCAAGAACGACGTAGATCTGACGAAGATGAAAACCCATTCAAATGTAAAAAACATCCGTTAGGGGACGAATTGGTAAGAACCATACCTGGAGAGGAGAGGGCTTACCCGTGCGGTTCCAACGAGATCGTCCGAAGCCGAAGAGGATCCCATAAAGACACTCAGCGGATCTTCAAAGGTTCGGCCTCCTCCTTTGGCTCCAAAATTGCTCAAATGCCTCCTCTGCCAAATGAGGAGGCTACTGCCGGTTTTATGTTGAAAAAAAAGTACATAGTGTGTACTTATGAGTACACAACATGTACTTCCATCATTTAACTGTTCCTCTGGCGGCACTGCCACGCTGTTCATCCATCGACATAAGTACAAGGCATGTACTCCTGAGTACACGACGTGTACTCTCGCCCAGCTGGCGGCTACTCCTCTGCCTTACTGTTTAGGCCTGGTGACTGACTACACGGCGTGTATGGTACCACTACACGACGTGTAGTCGGTTCCTACACCCTTCGTCGTCGACATGGCTACATGCCCCATGTATCCATTCCACATGGCCAAAAGTACACGGTGTGTGGAAAAGTATATGGTGTGTTGTTTCAAAAATTAGGATTTTTCCCCATTTTCCATATTTTCACTAAAAAACTTAAGGAAAATAGAAATAAAGAAGCCTATACCTAAAATATAAGAACCGGGTTCTTACAAACTTCCCCCCTTATAACAATTTGTCCCCAAATTTTCCTTCCAAGGGTGGTGAAGATATATCCATGAACAACTCTGGCCACTGAGCAGGTATGTCAGCCTCCCGCTCCCAGGTCTCATCCTGCACTCAGCCATGATGCCATAACACCCGTACGAGGGGAACTGACCGGCCTCAGAGAACCTTCGTGCTCCTGTCAACGATACAGATCAGATACTCCTCAAAGGAAGAATCTTCCTCTAGCTCAACCTCCTCAGGCTGAAAGATGTGAGACGATTCTGAATGATAGCGACACAACTGAGACACGTGGAAGATGTCGTGCATGGCTTAGTACCGCTGCGGTAACCGAAACCGATAGGAAACCAGCCCAACTCTCTCCAGAATCTCGAATGGCCCCACATACCTCGGTGAAAGCTTACCCTATATCCTGATCCTCTTATGTCCCAGCCTCGGTGAAACACGCAAGAAAACCTGATCCCAGACTACGAACTCCAAAGTTCGTCTACAACGATCAGCATAAGACTTCGGACGTGACTGCGCGGTAGCCATCCACTTCCAAATCAACTACACCTGCTCAGATGTCTCCTGCACGAGCTGTGGTCCTAGTAAACCTACCACACCTGCCTCTAACCAGCACAAAGGTGAACGACATGGCCTACCATATAAGGCCTTGTTATGTGCCATCTCAATTATTGCCTGGAATCTATTTTTATAGGCAAACTCGACTAAGGTTATATGCTTCTCCCAGGAGCCCCCAAAGACTAGGACGCATGCACGCAGCATGTCATCAACAACCTATATCGTACGCTCCGACTGGCCATCAGTCTAAGGGTGGTATGCTATGCTCAAAAGCACCTGTGTACCATGTTCCCTCTGAAAACTCTGCCAGAAATGATATGTAAAGAGGGCATCCCTATATAAAACGATAGAACAAGGGACCCCATGAAGACGTACGATCTCTCGGATATACATCAGTTTGATCTCGTCAACACTGAAGGTCTCCTTGATCGGAAAGAAGTGAGCTACCTTCGTGAGTCTGTCCACAACAACCCACATGACGTCATTTCCATGAGGTGACCTCAGAAATCCACTCACAAAATCCATCGCGACATCATCCCATTTCCACTATGGAATGGGTAACTGCTATAACAGTCCAACTGGTCTCTGATGCTCTACCTTCACCTACTGATAGGTGGAACATCTCGTAACAATCCCAGCTACCTCTCTCTTCATACCCAGCCACTGGTACTGACGTCTCAAGTCTCGGTACATCTTGGTAACCCCGGGATGAACTGCCCAAGAAGAAGCATGAAACTCCCACATCATCTCCTCACGTATATCCCCTGGAACCCATAATCATCCATGGAAACGCAAAACCTGATCGTCACCTATCATCCAACATGGAGGAGGGTCATCACTTTCCACTTAATCCAATAGAACTAGGACTTCTAAATTCGATAGTTGTCTCATCCTCTCTATGTCCAGGAGGGTAGAAGTCACAGGTAAAGAGGAAAGATAAGTTTGCCCCTGACTGTCTCACACCTCCAGATTCATATTAGAGAACTACGCCATAAGCTCCCACTCACAACTGGCCTCTTTCAATGCATGTATATGAGTCTTCTTACTCAATGCATCAGTTACTGCATTACCTTTACCAAGTGTATAGGCAAGCTCAAAATCAAATAACTATAGGTACCCAACCCACCTTCTCTGCCTCAAAATCAGGTCACACTGAGTAAAGATATACATAAGGCTTTTTTGGTCGGTGAAAACCACAAAATTCTCTCCCAACAGATAGTGTCTCTAATAGCGCAACACATATACAAATGCAGCCAACTCGAGATCATGTGTCGGGTAATTCCGCTCATGTGGCCTCAACTGTTGAGACCCGTACGCAAAAACTTGGTCTCCCTACATCAGTACAGCTCCCAGCCCAATACCTGATGCATCATAGTAAACTGTATACCTATTCCCATGTTCTGGGAGTATTAGGATCGGTGCTGATGTCAAAATTCCCTTCATGTCCTGAAAAGCTACCTCACAATATTCTGACCAAACGAATATCACACCCTTCTTATTCAGTCCCGTCAACGGTGCTGCTTAGCAGAAGAAGTCCTGTATAAAGTGTATGTAGTAACCAACCAGCCCTAAGAACCTCTATATCTCAAACACGTTCTTAGGCTGCTCCCAGGAAGCTACTGCTCTCACCTTATCTGGGTCTACTGCAACTCCTGCCTCTGAGATAATGTGACCCAGGAAGTGAATCTGGTCCATCCAAAAGTGGCACTTCAAGAGCTTAGCATATAGGCGATGCCCTCTCAGTGTACTCAATACGATCTCAAGATGGGTGACATAGTTGTGTCGAGTGTGAGTGTACAACAACATGTCGTCCATGAATACTACCACAAAAGAATCAATATACGGATGGAGCACACAATTCATTAGAGCCATGAAAATTGTTGGCGCATTCGTTAGTCCGAACGACATTACTGCATAGTCATATAGACCATACCTACTCCTGAATGCTGTGAGAGGTATATCAGATGGTCTAACTCGCAGCTGATGATATCTGGATCTCAAGTCAATCTTCGAGAACACTCGTGATCCACGAAGCTAATCAAACATATCATCTATCCTTGGTAAGGGATATCGGTTCTTAACCGTCAAGTGGTTCAGATTTCGATAATCCAGGCAATGTCAGAGGGTACCGTCTGCCTTCTTTGCGAAAAAGACCAGCGAACCCCAAGGAGAAGTACTATGTCAGATAAAACCCTTTCGACTGTAACTCCTCTAACTACCTCTTGAGCTCCCGAAACTCAGGCGTGCCCATCCTATAATGAGGAATGGACACCGGTGCTACTGCTGGCACTAGATCAATAGAGAAATCCACCTATCGCTCTGTAGGTAGACCCAAAAATTCATCCGGGAAGATATCCCTGAACTGATCAACAACTAGAGGGAAATCCTTCTGACAAGTCCCTTGATCATCCAGATATAAGCTGGCGATCTGTGCTGTGACTCCACCTCTCCCATGATGCTCTGGTCCAGCTCGACTCGCCTGAACATCCCATTCACCCTTGTATAGACACTCTCCTCTCTCAGGTGACGTGAAACTCACCCTGTGATCATAGCAGTCTACAAAGGCTCGAAAGGGAACCAAACAATCCATCCTGAGAATGACATCATAGCTCGTCATCTCCAAGACATAGAGGTCTCAAAGGAAGTGACACCCTCCAACCTCAAGGGGGAACTCCATACTCTGACACACACCTGCCGTCTTTTCCCCAACGGAGTGTCTAGCATCATTATATTCGAAGAAGTAGAAACACAGAGATTAAGGCTCTCCACAACGGGTAGAGTTATGAAACTATGCATAGAACCCATATAAAAAAGAACAGAAGATTAGACAGAAGCTACTAGAATAGTACCTCTGACTGTAGAAGGTCCGGGATCCTGCACCTGCTGGGTTTGTTGCACTGCATATCCCTACCCTATGTCGCGGCACTACGACACAGCCTGGCTACCCTGAGTTGTCCCGCCCTTCTGCCTCTGCGATCCTGGTGTCTGGGTACCAAGGCCACGACCACCATCTCTACCTATACGCCATGATGTGTTCCAGTTCCCTGATTGGTAAGAAGCCATTGGTCCTACTCCCGCATGCGGAGTCTGCACAGAACCCCTCTCACTAGCCACTGGTGGAAACTACCTACAAAAGCGTTGCAGATGGCCCTTCTTTCCGTAAGCACAGTACTCCACTGGGTCTCGTGGACACTGCGGTCTCTTGTGCCCCTCTCTACCACACTGGAAGCACATAACCTGGCCACCTGAAGCATTCTTCTAACTGGTACTATCATCCTGAGATAATTCCATCTGTCTCTTCCTCTTGCCAACAAAAATAGTACTAGTAACTGGTGCTGAACCTCCCTAACCAACACAACTAGATTCCCGCAGGTTCCTCTAAGTAATCAGGGCTTGGTTCACAATAGCATGTACTGAAGGTAACCTGAAAACATTCACCAGTGCTCCGATGTCATAACGAACATCATTCTCAAAACATATGGCTCTCTGTGTCTCATCACCCACCAACACGGGTGCAAAACTCTGAAGCTTGGTGAAGAGACCAGAATAGTCCATCACTGACATAGTGCTCTGTTACAGATTCCTAAACTCTCGAGCTCTATCTATCCTCAGTGTCTCTGGAAAGAAGAAGTCATAGAAGACTGCCTGAAAATCTTCCCACGCCATGTCCCTGTGATGCTCTGACTGCGTGGTAACATCCCGCCACCTCTTGGCAGAATCACACAGAATATATGTCGCGAGCTTGACCCTCCACCCTGGAGGCGTCTCAAGATGCTCGAAGATAGTCTGCATCGACCCCAACCAAAACTCTTTAGCCTTTGGTCCGCCATACCCTGAAAATGTCGACGGATGCTGCTTCTGGAAGATACGCGTCACCTCAGCCATAGATGTGGCAGCTTGCGGTGCTCCCTGAATGGTCTGCATGAACCGCATAAAGCCTTCACAGAACTGCGCCTCTGTGCCTGTGTTTGGTATAGCAGCTGGTGCCGCATCTGGCTCTGTTGGAGGATCAACTGGTAGCTCATGGCCCACTATCTCTGGAGTATAATCATCGCCTCTCTCTTAGAAAAAAACTCGCGGTCGTCTAGGCGGCATGTCACTACATGGTCAAAAGCACGCCTCGGATTTCAAGATTTTTAAGACTGATATGAAGGAAGCACAGGGGAACAAGAGGATGAAAGCATTTCAGAATTTTCAAAACAAGACTACACGGCGTGTACACTGACTACACGATGTGTACTTGACTTCTCTTTCCCTGCCCGGTTCCTTATACATGGCTAAGCCACATGGCTCCCGTTGAACGAAAACTACACGGAGTGTATAATATCTATATGGTGTGTACGATGTTATTTTCCAACTGGCCGTGTCATCTGTGACACAGCCGACTACTCAGCTTACAACTAAACGATGTGTTACATCCCCACACGGTATGTACACCACCTTGTTTCCCAGCCACACAGCTAAGTCCACACGGTCTGTCCTTGGACAAGACTACAAGGTGTGTCCCACAGGTACATGGTGTGTTCAAGGAGAGGTGACACCAGCCCGTGTCGTTAGTTACAAGGCTGAGTCCCCACTTCACACTACACGACGTGTACATCATTGACACGACATGTTCTGTATAGGAGTTCACCGACCCGGGTTGTTAGTTTCACGGCCGGACACCGGGTCAACACGACACGGCGTGTACAAAAGCTACACGTCGTGTTCTCCCCACGCTCTTCCCTTCCCTCTGTCGCCACCAACACGGTTTGTGACACGGGAAGAGACTACATGGCGTGTACTCAAGGTACACGGTGTGTACCAAAAAAGTTCATTTTTCTTCCCGAACAGAAGGTCATACACGACGTGTATAAAATACGACATGGCGTGTATACTGGGTTTCCGGATAGTATGCTTTAGAAACTTCCCCGGAACCCAGATAATACCAAAAAACAACACCTACGTGTCAAATTCTGATCCGTGAGGGCCCATACTCCCCAAAAATCAATGTTTGACAACTTATCTATGTTATAACAAATAAACAGCCAATGAACCACCAAATTCCGGTCAATGAGTTCCCGTAATCCCCAAAGACCAATGTTTGGCGTTCATTCTATAAACAGCTCACATAAAATTACCCTATCACATAGTAGGTATTTTATCAGAGCAGCTATCACAACAACATGATTTTCTCACACATCAACTATCACAACAACATGTAATTTCTAATGCACCTACATGGCATGGAAACTAGGCATGGCATGTGATATCTAGTATGTGCCTATATGATGCATGAGTCGGTATACCCTCATCTCATCGGGTTGCAACTAAATAAAACCATAGATAAAATATAAACAGAACAATACAAGTGCGTCACCCAACGGTGAAATCAAATCAACTATAAATTGCAAAATCAATAAAATTCTAATATGAGGTAAATTGGATTTTCCTTGTACATGGGTTAGCTACGCCCGGGCACAGCTTATTACCTACTACCGTTCGTCCTATCCCTGACTAAGGATCCTAATAGTAAGTCAAAGAAAAGAACCCCCTTGATACCACTTTATAACTTCCCGGACCCGGGTTCCACTCAACGGGTTCCCCGAACCCGATTCGCCACATGACCTCAAGAGCATTTCCCAAAATGCTAGAGGCTGCCGACTAGCAGCGAGGGCCCAGGTCTGATAGTGGGGAAACTATTCCCTCATTTGTCAAAGTGTAGCGCAACAGAATTTAAATAAATCATACAACGACTGAAGAAGCATTAAACCATACACAACTAAAATAAACAACTGCATATGATATAACCAACAGTATATAAAAGATGCAACATGTCACATGTTCTAAGAAAACAGCCAGAAATTGTTATACATCGATACAGTACAACTAAATACAGAGTACATAAAATCAAGAAAAACAGCTGGTAGCGGCATCGCGAGCCTAGGCTCGGTCCCATGCCCTCCTACTCCTCAGAAACAGCCAAGTACGTGTATAAAGACTCTTTCCCCTATCTAAACCTGCAATAACGTAATCTGTTTGGGCTGAAAGGCATGACCCAAATAGTGTGTGAGAAATATAACTCAGTAGGAACCCACCAAAGGCATGTGGCCAACTGCATGCTAACATGAAACAATAGCGTGTAGTGGTAAAATGCAATAAAGTTAGAAGTACTCAAAATTAACAAATTACCAATTATATTTCCATTTTATTATCCATTTAACACATTTAATATAAAATATCACCATAGTGAATATTCTAAATACCCAGCTAATGTCCTTGGACCTGTAAACTCCTACCCTCAGGTAAATAGTATCCAACACAAGAATATACCCTTAGGAATAACAGAGTTTTCCCTTAGGCGTAGTTAGTGTCACCCATAGGGAAATAATCAGCTCCCCACAGGCACGGAAGAAGTTTCCCTCAGGCCGAAATAACTATTGCCCACAGGCTAAATAGTAAAGTGCCCACAGGACAATCACAACAACGCCCTCGGGCTAAACAGGTAACTGGGCCATGCCCAACATGTCAAAATGCAGTAAATAAGCAATTCCTTTCAAGGAAATTCAATAATTACTACTTTAAAGGCATACCCTCGGGTATCCTGGCCAAACAGCTAAACAGTGGAACACACCCCCGGGGTGGTTCCGGATCCAAGAAATGATCCCAACCATCATTTTATTATCACAGTTTAATCACCTATGAAATTCTAGGAATTAAAAATAGAAACGTCCTCATCCACATGACACCCCAACATGGTTTGTTGCACAAAACGCACAAAAACGCATGACATTTGGAAATTTACACCAAGCCACCTACCTTATACGCCAACGAGCGCTATACATGAACGCTGATCCAAGAAACGCCCAAGAACGATGTAGATCTGACAAAGAAGAAAACCCATTCAAACATAAATAACTTCTGTTAGGGGATAAATTGGTAAGAACCATACTAGGAGAGGAGAGGGCTTACCTGTGCGGTTCCAACGAGATCATCCGAAGCCGAATCGGATTCCAGACGAATAATCGGTGGATCTTCAAAGGTTTGGCCTCTTCCTTTGGCTCGAAAAAGGCTCAAATGCCTCCTCTTCCAAATGAGGAGGCCACTACCTATTTTAAGCCAAAAAAATGTACACAGCCTATACTTCCTTCATTTAACTTTTCCTCTGGCAGCACCACCACACTGTTCATTTGTCGACATGAGTACACGACATGTACTCTTGAGTACATGGTGTGTAATGTCGCCCAGCTGGCAGCTACTCCACCGCCTTACTGTTTAGGCCTGCTGACTGACTACACGGCGTGTAAGGTACCACTGCACGACGTGTAGTCGGTTTCTACACCCTTCATCTCTGACATGGCTACACGCCCTGTGTACCCGTTCCATGCGGCCAAAAGTACACGGCGTGTGGAAAAGTACACAGTGTGTAGTTTCACAAATTAAGATTTTCCCCATTTTCTATATTTTCTCAAAAACACTTAAAGAAAAGAGAAAACAAGAAGCTCATACCTCAAATATAAGAACCGGGCTCTTACACATGCCACATCATTATTTTCCACAAATTTTAATTTTAACTCTTATCTCTCATGATACAATTCAAGTAGAGATATTATCATATCATGAGAACATTTAACATACCCATAAGCTTGTAAAGGAACACCATTCTCCACATTGTAATGACAAAAGGAACATAAAATAATGGGGAATTTAAAAAAATGGTTCAATTAACTCTGATGCTTAAGGATGGTAGTATTTGATGTCTTATAATTTAAGGATCAAGGAGGAGGTTTATCTCTTATGTATACGGAATGATATCAAAGATGAAATGAAATTATCCTCTTCAAAGTAGCAACAACAACTTCCCAAAAAACTCGATGTATGGTCATGATCGATGTAAAGTTTAATTAATGATTAATACACCATATTGATTTTTTTTAAAAAAATTCCACTAGTCTAGAAAATGTTGATTTTTGTTTTTCCCAAATCACAACCCATTTTCACAGTTTTTTGGTTCTTTTTTTCAATTTTATAAATTTTTTTTCAACGGGGGAAAACAAAGAAGTATAATGAATGATTCCACAACCTTTAAAATTCCCACAATAGCATCCCCATAATTTTTTCCCTTATAATGTATTACTTCCTTAACACCGTGATTCCCTTCAACCCCACACATCATTTTTAAAATATCATGCAAATACCAAGAGTAGTGTAGGAATTGATAAAAATGGCTTAAAACATGGATCATCTGTATAAAGGTTATTAAAGGTCTATATGGACTGAAATATGGATCTATGTAATGGTGGTAATTTAGGATTAGGGCTTTTCAAAAATTCCATAATCGTTTTAAATGTTCTATTGTATATTCATAGCTTTGAAAAGTTCAAATGAAAGTTATTGTCAGTAAAATGTCTTAAGATCACTCAAGAAATATGCTCAAGAATAAATAAGAAGTACATGATCTAGAAATCTTATTTTGAATGAGACATATGATATTGGAAAATTTCTTATGGAAATATTAATAATATAAAATCAAATCACATGAATTTCTGAAATTCAATGTATAAAAAATGGTAGGGAAATTTCATTTACATGAATCAACTAATTCTATTAAATCATGAGTTAACATTTCAATATATATGCTTCACATTAAACATTCAAATTTCCATTTTACTCATTCAATCTCAATAATATTGAATTATAAAACAATGAATCACATGGTTCCTAAGAAACTCATGTCTCTTAGATAAGTTTAGTAAAGTAACAATACAAGTGTGGAGAAGAAATTTTATCTTTAATGCTCAAAACATGTTTTGAAAGAAAAATTAAGGAGTTTATAAGATTAATCACTAAGAATGAACTCCATTTTTAAATAAAGCATATATTATTTTCTTCTATTTAAGGCTTCCATTTCCCATGTTGGAACCTACAAAAGAGAATTACTCACCTTACAATAAGGATCATGTCATTAATTCTTGAAAAGATAAGGAGGGGTGGACTGCATGCTGAACTAATCTAAAAAAATGAATTTTGAAATATTAAAAAAATGTAAAGATAAATCAATGTATGATCCCCAAAGTTGGACATGAATTCTTAATAACTCCAGAGGGTAGTACAAGGTGTTATCCAAAATCAAAGGGTGGATGAAGCTTCATTGATTTGAACCACCACATGTAGCTTTCCTCATCATCCACATATGTGTTTTTCTTGAGGAGGACTCCATGGTTAGAATACACCAAATCTTCCCCTTTTTTAATGTGGTAAAACTTGCATGACTGGGGTAGGATGAATTACGTAGCCTCCTCCTCCTTTATTTCTACTTGTTCATCATTCGGTTTCTCTTCTTATACTCCATCTATTAAATGTTCAATAACTCCAGGGAGCTCCATATGTCCCTGAACAGGTTCATCTTCTATTTCATCCTCCAGGGCCTAAAATGAGTCATCCGATTATGAAAATTCAAAATTATTAGGGGTGATACTCAAATTAGTTTCAATAAAATCAAATGTGTTTGAGTTCAACAATGTATCATATCCCTGAGTAGGTTCAGCTTGTAATCTTTTATTCAGTGGAAGGTGCCTCTTGGAGTTGATTATCACTGGATGGAGGTAGCTAGTCAGGCTCCTCCATATTCACATCAAATTCTACCACTAGTGTGGTTTCTTCATTCAGTGGTTCTATCTCTTCTTATTTCCAAGGCTTGGGGAGATTAGGTAGTTCGTACCATTCATTCTAGAATTATTAATTATAATATTGATCTCTTACAAGTAGCTTAGTAGGGAAGTCATCTCCTTTTTCATCTATCTCAGGTAGAATTGGTTGAGTGAGGATGAATGAGTCTTCAAGTAACTATACATTTACCTCCTCTAGTTCTTCAATGATGAGTGGTGAAATTTCTTCCGTTACTAACTTTGGTTATTACTCTATCTCACTGCACAAACATAGTCAAATTACCATTCCATTTTCCTCCACAAATCACCTAGAGTATTTCTAATCCTTTCATCCAATTCATTTAAATTGCGATAATCAATTTCTGGTTCTTGATAATGCACAGGTGAGTAATATTCCCATACATAAAAATTTGAATTTGAATACATCATCGAAGAAGAATTTTTTTTTATTTTTCATAATGAAAAAAAGTAAAATATTTACAAAAATTTGATCTTTTAAAAATTGTAAGAAATAACTACATAGCTCCCTGAAAATGGAACTTGTTTTGACACATGCCTATCATGGGGCATGTGAAAAAGAGAATTTTAGTATTTTCCAAGTGCAGCATAGGGGATGACCAGGGTTGTCTCACATGAGGAGCTTTGGAGTTGGTTCATTCACCAATCATGATTAACCTATTATAATTGTTTTTGGTGTATTTAATATTTATTGAAAATGATGTTTTTTAGAGTTTTGTAAAAATAGAGAAATTAAAATAATGAAATGAAAACATAAAATCTATATTTAGATATAGAGGCTAACAAAATGGAATTATGGAAGAAAGAACTTGGTCATAGGGTTGGATAACCCAGGTTCTTTCATTATTTAATTATTTTCAAAATAAAATTTTATAATTCATTTTATGAAACCTCTTTAATGAATTAATTTCCTTTTATTTAAAGAGTTTGTGATTTTTGCATGCTTCTGGTAGAACAAACCACACTTACTACAATAGTCAACTAGGATAAAACCTCAAACGATAATTCTATCCCAAAATACTCAACTCCTCCTTATTCCATTTCATCCCTTATAAAAACCCTAAATCCACTGTATGTATTCTTTGCCTAAGATAATGGTGGGAGAAGTATTGAATCAATTGAAAGGAATGGATATTGGAAACAATTTCATGGTGGATGACAGCCACACCCATGAAATTCACCTCTATCCACCACAATTATCTTTAAAATATTTTAAATTGAAGCTCAATAATAAAGAACACCATGAAAACCTCCCCCAAGACAAAGCCTTGAGTTAGTCACTTTCCATGGAAAAGTTCATAGAGATCACGATGTATAGATGGAAGAGAGATAAAAATATTATTAAGATTGGAAGAAAAAAGGGGTGGAAGAATAAAATGAGAAACACATTAATAAAAAAATATGCATGATTTACAATGGAATAGAAAACTAAAATAAAAAGAAAATAATTAATGAAAATTCCTAAATGGCTCTTGGCCTCATCTCCTTGATGCCCCAGATGGTCTTGGGAAGTATTTTAATGATTTGATAGGTAGGAGCTCCTCTCATTTTATAGGTATATTTTAGTCCTCCAAACATTGTCATGATTTTGACCTAATAATTGGTCAAATAACTCATAGAACCCTTTATGAAAGTTGTTAATAAATAGGTTTCCTATACACCCTCAAAATGTTAGCTCATTTGGAAATATTTTGTTGGAGGTATGATTTTTAATTGGAGTATTCTTTTTCGGGATCAAGGTTTCAGGAAGCATCCTCTAAAATTATAACCTTCAATGACAACCTTAATGACTTCAAAACTCCCTCAAATTATTTGTAGAGGCACTAATTTGTGTACTCGTGCTATCCTCGATGGAATCACTTCAATTGGATGCATTTAGGCAGGAATTGATGTATGTTGTGGAGGTGGGGTCTATGCTGTTCGCCCAGAAAATTAGTCAGCTTCATTGGTTATTAAGGCCATTAGATGATCGATTTATCCCCTGGCCCAGAAGCAAAAAATTAAGAAAATAAATTAAGAATTCTAAAAAATTAAGAACTCAATTATGAATTATATTTTTTAGGAAATGACCAAAATACAGTTGATGTAAAAAACTGTAAAAAATACAGAATTAAGCACTTTTCACAATTTTTCTAATTTCTATTATATACTCCAAATTTCCTATTATTTGAATAAAACATTTAAATACACGGGTTTTATCATTTAAAAACATCATCAATTCATTATTATTGTATTAAAAATATTCACATAAATTTTCACTATCATTTATAATAGATAAAAGTCATCAAAAGGATAATTGTTTTTGTATATGGATAAAAACAAAATATATCCTTGAATGTTGATGCCCATCAATAGTCTACACCCCTGGCACACATCAAAAAAGCTGTCATGGCCTCTTACAGGCATAGTCAATTCAAGGGGAACTAGAAGCCTCTCTATATGTAATCCCAAGTCATAGAAATAAGTATGATAAATAGGGGAGTGAGAGTTTCTTAAATAGGACAAGGGAAAACATGGAATATGATAACCTAATCCTTCATCTGATAAACTCTAAACTATCTTGCGCTACTGTCATCCAACACATGAACCTAACCATGTCAAGCTCATCTGCCTCTCTATTTTCATCCTAGATGACTATGCTCTAGACTAGGTCCCTTTGTTTGTGGACCATCATATGTATTCCACCTCCAAAACCATCTACCCTTACATATTCAACATGTGTCGGTAGTCCAAGGTACTGAAACTGTTTTGGAGGAATCTATTTATATTTCCAAAGAGGGTCCTGAAGACTAATATGAAATCAGCCTCTCTGAGTGGTCAAACACAGAGCTTATAGATGGATATTTCACCCTCAATGATTTTATGAAATAATTATTCCCATGAATGGTGTTTAGAACCCACCCATATATAATGAATGAGAAAAGACCTGGTGTGGCAGTCTCCCCAAGAGATGAAACACTGTATACTGAAATGAATGTCTCCCACTTCCAGAAACTCTTTTACATGGGACTCCCTAATGGATACTCTCTTGAGGCTTAACCACTGAATTAATAATCCAATGTATAACATACACATTATTATTCACATCATTCTCTATAGAAATTGTAAATGAGGTTACTTCATACTTGATCCGAGGGAACAAAGCCTCCTCCATAGGCAGTGCTCTGGACTCATCATCTGAGAAATCACCAAGGGACAAAATAAAAGATTTCGTTGAACCCGATATTATTCTATCTCATGCTCAATATTATATAAATAAAGATATTGAAACTACAAACCTTTATTTACTTGGTCTTAATTTACTAGAATTATGAAAGGAACTCTTTCCGTTAGTCTAGTCACAACGCCTCTTCCTCCACTTAGTCAACAAGATATAACATCCATCACTGATGTGTATCTACCCATAATTGACTAACAACTCATGTAACCTAAAACTCATATTGAGGTTGAATTAGACCAAAAGTGATTTTGAGTGCCTCAGAACTGTGCTCTGCCTCCAAATCGAAGACTCGCCCTCCACACATCCCCAAACTTTACATCTAAAATAAACTCAAAGCGATATTTTATTCCTTATACTCATCTATTAGGTCTATCCTATAATAATCAACTAGACCTACCTATGGAACATCAACCACCTGAGCTACTAGTGTTAGAAGGCAACAATCCCTTATTGAAAATCAAGTAGAACACCATATATATGGTATCATATAATTTTATAAATATTTATTTAATCTGTTCATTTTAATTTCTTATAGCCACCAAAATCAGATACAAATACAATCAATCCTGATGCATGTTTCTATATTATGTCCTTAATCAAAAAATATTTACACCTTATTTGGTCATTCAACAAACTCAATGTTCATTCACAGGATCATGGGGACCTAAAATTTTGTTTCCTAACTGGTATCCCTAGCCCATGTCATGTACCAAGTTCAAAGAACATTTTTACCCAACCAACTGATCCCATCTTAACTGTGTGCAACTCCAAACTCCACAATATCTCTAAAAAATCATTGATACCAATCATTAATGAACCCCTCCATCCAAACATACCTTTCTTGGGAAATAAATATGTAAGAGTGATAATGATCCTTAAATTTCAACTATAGTAGGCTCTAGGTTGGTGATATTATACAAGTGTATACAAATCATAAAAACTGAATCCATTAACCCAAATTAATATAGGATCTAGAGAACCGATAAATATACACCAAGTAACTCCAATATATAATAAAAAAGGAACTCAAAACCACTCCCAAAAATCATTATCAATTTCAGAAGAAATAAATGAATGACTCTAAATTAAAATACCAAAAATAAGATCGAAAGTAGAGACTAAATAAAAACTACAAAACCCAAGATTGAAATGTAAATATTGATCCCCAATGTCCCTTTGGAAACCTTAAAAATAGTTATATAAAGTGGGTGGTCATACATGAATACTCAATCAGATCATGCCCAAGGTCTCAAGTGGACATTTGAAAACAACATGCTATTTCATCAATGAGTAAACATCAGAACCAACAAGAATCTAAATAGGTAAACCATAAAATCCCACACTCACAATGGTTCCCTCACCAAATCATGCTTACAAAATAGTAACATACTATCATAGACCTAATAAGGCACATGTTTCTACTTCTCCATTTATTTTACGTTCTCATACCCCAATTTCTAACATCCTATGCTTCTATCCTTTCTGATCAAATCAAATATTAACTGCATCCCATCGCATCCTACATGAAGAAACATAGTATATCACCCCACATATTACAAAAAGACACATGGACCATCACACCACACCACGTCACACATCTAGGGAAGTATGGTATCATGAACATAAAGTAAATCATCCTTGTTCCCTCCTCATACCTTGTATGACCCCATCACATATCACTTCACTTCACTACCTCATACAATAAAATATCACCAGAAGACACATGAACCATCACAACACATATCACTTGAAGAGACCTAGGCCATCAGTGATGAAGGAAGAGTCGAGAAGAGGGGTATCTTTCCATTTGTATCAACACTATATTGTATGTTAGGAAAAAAACCGATATCCCAAACCCTTTTAGAATTGGTAAGATTATGTAACTCGGGTGGGTGCATATATAAATAACATAAAATATATTATATATATGTAGAACACAATACCCAACATATGGGTCCACAAAAAACGATGATAATACACAAAACCATTCAACCACAACACCACAAATAAACTTTCACTATCGCTTCCTCCAATTTTAATAGCACACCACCCGACCAACACGTAGGCCATACATTCCCACAATCAATTACATGGTCTTACATGCATAGAATTTAATATTCCCTCCCCAATTATAGCTTACAAATACACTTTATTCAAATTAACTCAACACATTCATTTATTCAATGAAAATTAATTTATCCAATTACCGCATACCAATTTCGATCCCATTCATTACTCCTTTACCAAACAATACAATTTCATATCAACATTAAAATTCAGTCTATGAAAATTTGAAAACTAAGAAAAAAATTACAAAAAACAACTTACCCAACTCAAAACCACTATTTACACAAGACCATATTCCCCAACCACTGTGCACCAATTCCACAGAAATGTCTACATCGCATCCATGCCAACAAATCACAACACACCACTCTGTAACCATCATGGATCACAAAAATCTTTCACCACTACCACAAAACATACCATATCACATCCATCTCAATAAAACACATCACACCACAACTATCCCACACCACAATAATCGTCCGCTAGAACCATTAAATAACCCAAACACCAACTGCCTATGTAACATCCATGCCAACCAAACACCACAAACTATATTGTGTCCCACTCACTGCCCTACCGGTCACCACTATCACTACAAGACAAATCAAAACACGCAAGGAAACATAATAGATAAGAAACAAAAAAATAAATCCCATATTCTTGATTTTTTTTCATGGAATTTTGTCACATTATATATTAATTTAGTAAGGGTATGATCC
Source organism: Viscum album (assembly GCA_963277665.1). Lineage (NCBI taxonomy): Eukaryota > Viridiplantae > Streptophyta > Magnoliopsida > Santalales > Viscaceae > Viscum > Viscum album. The sequence continues at coordinate 674,171,688 of OY728161.1, read as the reverse complement.
CAAAAACCAAACTTCCAATGGAAACCAATTTATTATACAAACACACATTATTTAACCTTTCAGTCACGATGTAATAAAACAAAAAAAACATTAAGGGTCACACATACATCATGTAGAACATATAAAATTCTACTAACGGTTTTTATTTTTTGTTTTTGAATCAATTATGTATAATGTCATCGACAATGATGATAGAATAGTAAACCATGTAACTTATCCATATCCACATAAAATTTAGATTGTTTCGTTTTATTATAATTTGATTCCAAAAATAAATACACCACAATAATGTAAAAATAATAAATTCCCCATAAGGTTCAAAAAAATTAGTTTATAATGAGGATCTCAGGCCTCAACAAATCATTTTGAGTTTACTACGCACCACAAGGTGAAGAAGAGACAGCCCAAAAAACACAAATGAATATGGAATCCCTAGATAAACCTGAATTGCACAAAGTTATTATCAAAATCCAACCAAAATACACCAAAAACTAAAAAAACAAAAAGGTAACAAAATCGCGAAAGAAGAACAGAAGAAAACAATGGGGAGAAATGAGAAACAATTATGTCATATTGACAAAGAAAAACCACTGAAACCAATAACAATGAGAGAGGAAGGTGGGATGGAAGAACCTCAAAAATTATTTGGGGTTTTCTCCCAAACCATAGAAAGAAAAAAATAATGATAATGAAATCGGTCGAAAGAAAATTTTAAATATCATATATGTTTTCCTATTGATGACATGAATTACATTTTATTATCTTGATTCCCACACGGTCTATGGGATATAGGCCACGAAACCTATTTATGTTTTGAAATTTACATTTGTAATATTTTCAAATAAATTCATGGAACCTTGATCTAAATTAATCTCAAAACCTGAATTTCCATTTCATGAAATGTATATGTTTGATTAACTACTCTAGCACTACATACAATCAATGAATCATCAACAAAACATTCGAAAAAGAACATATTCAAATTGTGCATCCTTATTTCACAATGTGAATTACTTTATGCGGTTTTATTATAGTGTGAAACTCTCAGAAAACTTCTCTAGCATCCTCTGAAACACTCCCAAAACCCTAACTACTAATGTAACATGAAAAAGGGGTGAACCATTATGAATAAGGAAACCATTTATGTGTGTTGTCTCATGAGTATGCTAAACTAAAAAACCATTTGGGACGTGATCTCTTATATATTGTACCAGTGTAATATTGTAATAATCAGCTCTTGATTAATAGATTTAAGGTTTAGAAAAAAAATTCCTTGATGAAAATATATAAAATATGATTCTCCCCCATATATGTATATTATTCATATTTTTTACTTGGTTCATGAAAATCATAGTTAAAGTACATAGATGTGTGACCTATAAAATTTATCATGATTTGCATATTGGGTAGGGAATTGTTCCCCGAGAAAATTATTCAATTAATATGAAATTTATTGTTATAGAGATAAAATCAACCAACTCTCAGTCATTTATATTTGAAACCAAGTGTACACCACACATTTGTGTTGATATAAATAGACCCATATATTTGAGCTAATTGATGATGAGTTTGTAGATCATCATATCAGTAATGTAAAAAGTGTTGGTGCATTAGAAATAATCACTAATGAGGTAATTCTATATAGTGAAATATTTATAGAATTGGATAATTTTTATTATATTTCTTTTTATTAAATGGAAAATAATTTCTATATCTTATTTAGGAATTATAGTATTTTTATATAATATTGTATACACGAGTTGTTCTATATAAATGAATTAATTGTTTTATTGAATTGAGACTATAATTAATGATTTATACATTTAATTTTTGAATAATCCTATTTTTAAAATTCTGAAAAATTTCATGGTTCCTTCAAATCCCATATTGTTTGACTTTGTCTCCTTGTATATATAAATGGTAAACACAATAAAAGAATCAATATAGACGGATTGCCAGAATCATTTTATAATGAATCATTTGAAATATTCAGATCTTTTTAGTTATTAAATATAACAAAATATAATTGTAGTAGTAACTACGAAAGGGATAGTGGGTTTCCAAACCTCATTCATAATTATGCTTGAATACTAATGAGTATAGAAGATAGTAATTATTTTAGGAAGTTCATGACCTTTATTGATGAATTTATTCAACATGGTTTTCTGTTTCTAATGATACTCAAGTATGAAGTCTTTGATAAGATGAATGATTTAAATAATTATGTGTAAAATTAACTTGAAAATTTTATTAGTATTCTTCAATAAAAATAGGGTAGAGAATATTTGACCCTAAAATTAACTAATCATATAAGAGAATGTAGAATTGTTACATGACTCTCTCTAAGGAAACATTATCATAACAAAAATAAATATCACATAATTTTTTTATGAATTTTTAGTGAATATTTGGATAATAAAAGGACTGTATCTTTAGAAATATAGTGTATTTAGTGACTAGATACAAATTCAACTAATTTCATAAAAAATATTCAACATATCCCACAAAATACTCCTCATATAACACCCTTCTTAGAAATTTTCTATACATATCAATTATTCATAAAATATTATATTGTAAACATAATAAAGATTGAGTATGGTTGTTATATTTGGGTAAATATGGGAGATATAAATCCATGACCACAAGTGAGCATAGGGAAATTATCTTGGTTTGAGAATATAATACCATCTTAAGAGATTGTACCCAATAATTCATAAACCAAAATGATTGAATAAAGGAATAAATATTTTTAATAATAATATAAATGAATCATAGGTTTTATGAATCATTACTAACCAATAATGAGATGTGATAGAATATTATAATCATAATAATCATCTTTTGGAATAAAAATAAGCCTAGAAAATATTTTCATTATTCATAGATCACTGATTATATTGTTATAGTGGATATCGTACCATAGTTGGTTGCTTCACATCCCTTTCACATAAAAGTAGAATAATATTTGAAGTATTCTCACTATTAAAATTATCACACAATTAGATTTGGCTACTTATTTTTGTACCTTATTAGGTTTTCCCCAACTTCCAGTGTACACTCTTAAGCATGGGATAATAACATATTTACCCTCATGGGCTGGATAAAAATGGTCGTATATATTTTTTCTTGGGAATTCCTCCCATATACCCTTTTTGATGATTAGATATAAAAAATTACCAATTTCATTTCTGGACTATATCATATCCAACTATAAAAAAATAAAAAACCATTCATATTTGTGGCACAATAACTTAAGATCTTTCATTATTCCTTGAATATTTTATTATCCTTTGAGAAAAAATAATATTTCATAAATCCTCATTAAAAAATCATCATCACAATCCAATAAATTACTAAATGAGGTGGGTATCATAGAAAATATCCTTAGTGAAACATATCAATTTATAAAGGATTTATACAATGATAAATACTTACAAATTCCTAGGAAATATACTTTGAAAAACAAAAGAAGACAACATTTTGCATTTGTATCATTTAAAAAATAAAAAAATTACAGTAGAATGGTAATATGAATTTCATAGATAAATAATTTAAATATATACAAGAATACTGATAATGAATAATATTTATAATAGTGGGAAAATGTGACTCGACTATAAATGTAAAATATTCATTATTTTATTAATTTTCAAAAAATTATAAAGTGTGTCGTAGAAAATAGATTTGAATATATTCCATTTTATATTTTATAATTACATTAAAAATTAGTTGAAAAAATCATTGTTATAAATCTTTTATAGGTAAAAACAACCATAATTTTTTTAATGTCCCGGATATTGAAGAAAAGATTCATAGTCAAAATAGAAAAATAAGGTCATATTTTCTTAAAAACTAGTCTACCAACTATAAAAGTCCCAAAAGTGGTAAAAAAGGTCTAAATACTCTAGAAAAAACTAGAGTATAAGAAATTATATGTGGTTTCTATGCGAAATACTTTATAATTTCTAATAATGTAAATTGAAACATTAATAGTCATGATAAAAAGATATATTGTAAGATAATCCCTTTCCTCAAGTCTCAAATTTCTTTATACACAATCTAATATCTTATATAATAATTTTTGATGTACAAAACATATAAATATGAACTATATGTATATATATTTTTATATATGATTCCTGTATGATTTTCAATTACACATTTATTAAGAATTCATCACTAAAATTAATATAATGGTGTCAATGATTATCTTTTACATGTGTGTTTTGATATGGACATTCAGGTACTTAGACATTGGTCATGATTTTATCATCTAAAAAAATTAAACATATCTTTAATTTCATTTCTATTAATTTTATACACTTTTCAGAAAATCCATGAACATTTTCTATTAAGAATAAATTACATCACTTCATGGAGATGGTAGTTGAGAAACATGAACAAGAATTGTTTTTCCGTATTCAGTGGATAGAATGTGTTAGACACCCTTGGGTGAGTTTTTTAATTTTTTAAAAGTTGATTTGACTCAAAAAAAGAGTTATTGGGAGAATAGGGACATAATTAGATATATCTTTGTTTGTTAGAAATTATTACAAGGGTTAAAAGATAAGTATTATATCTATTCACAAATACAACTTCTGGATATATATGTTAGGTTTATTGATAAAAAATATATGGAGGAATAATGGATGCATGATTTTTTTTAAATTAATGTGATCATATTTATGAATTATACCTTGAATTATCCATTGTAGAAGTTCATATTGTTATCCATAAAGCCAGAAGGCCATTGGAAAGAGATTTATTTCTATCTCTATTATAATATTGATGTGTAGAAAAAATTTAAAAAATTGGGTATGTTCCCACATATGAGATTTTTGAGAAATGATGTTTTGAAAAAGGACCACAAGAAAAAATTAACTAAAAAACATTTCTACATATGGGAACTTGAGTGAGGTTATAAAATAATATTTGCTGATTTCCCTCATGTAAGGAAATTTGGATACACATAGATTCACATATTTGAGTTTAGCCATGCAATGGAATTTTAATATGTGAAGGGTTACATATGTGTATATGGTTCCAGATAAAACAACCAATAAATATATTTCTGATAACTGTAATTGGGTACATGTAAATCAATGATCATCTCTTTTTATGACTCCTTACATATGAAAAAACATCCATTTCTACTTATAGAGGTAAGGCATTACTTGAAAATAAGTAAACACGAAGAACAACATGAACCTGTGTATTTATAATGTTTAAAAGTCAATAATAGTAGCTACTGATTGAAATATATTGGAAATAATACATTACCAAACAACCCATTATAAATAAATCCATTGGGTGGGTTCCTTGCAAAAGGAGTATCATAACACATTCATTTACTCCCCAAATAGATAATTGTTATAATAATGTTTTGGTAAAAACAGTAAGAATTCTCACAAAAAGGATTTTTTATATTATCACTATTATTCAAGAAAATTATCCACAATTTATTTTCTTTCATGAAATAATTTATCTTCACATTCAAAAAAAATTTCAGGAAATAACATTATTTGGTATGATGAATGTTCATTCAATGGGATTATTTGATATACAAAATCTGATATATATATATATATATATATATGGTAATATATCTCCAACACCATCATATAGATTAATATTAACTCTAATTCACCATAAATTCTAATCACCTAATTATATTATGGGTATTATAACACCTAATGTAAAATTCCATCTGATATTTTTCGGAACAATTCCTCTTTGACCTATTCATTTGATCACTTAGTCATACTATCCATCTAGTACAAACTGATGGGGAGACATTTATAGAATTAATAAGACAAATACCACCATTTAATGTATATATGATCATTTTTACAATTTTAAAGCACTTTTCATCACTTTCACACCATATACATGTAACCTTCATGCACATCCCATTTATATTTTTGTATCACCTCAAATAATTTAGTGAAATGCCCAAAAATCATATCAAAATTACAACACAAAACAAAATAGAATTCTACTTGTAAACATCTTACCCTATCCAAAATCATTTCTCTGAAATGATAGCATCCTACCTTAATATTCTGTAGTAACATGTTTCTTAAATCTTATTTAAGACTCAAGGAGTATCATTGTTTTACTAAATGATTTTAGTATTGTAGAACAATCGTCTCATCATTGCCTCATTTCATACCTTTATGAATGTTTCATAAATTTCATTGAACTATTGTAACTTTATACCACTCATTTACACTATTAAACATCAAAACAAAAATTTTAATAGATCTAACTCTATTTGGTGTCTTTTAAAAATTTTTAGGAACATCTTAAACATCTCCCATTAGACACTACCATTGTATAATGACTTTACTTTTAACTCTTTGTTTATTTCCATCACATGAGAACCTGTGATCTATGAACCTCATACCGATACATCTATTTGACCGAATAAACCAAAACCATCCTTCTGATTACCTAGATATTTTTATATGATCATCCAATAACAAATTTTCATCATAACATCAGTAAAATACAAAAGTAGTCATCTGTTAAAAAAAATAAAAATGGGCTGTCTGAAGGAAAAAGAATGATGAAATTATGGGAGAATGTCTGAGGTTTATCATCCAGTGATTTAATATAATAAAATCCATTTTCACTTCATATGGATTCCTCTAATAATAAATATTCATTAATGAATGACCAACAAAACATCATTACACTGTAACATAAAAACTACACAAACATTGAAAAAATATAATACCACCACATTATCATGTCTTTATTAAAATCAATCCAAAACTAATACATCGTATATATTCTTTGATCACGAGTTTTTTAATAGAAATGATGTTTGTAACATTACGAATAGATAACAATAAATAGATTTAATCATCAAACACTCTTTTCAATCAATCATACAAGATTAATAAGATATGAATTGAACACAACACCAAGCATGACCATATCTTTTCAGTAAATTTCATATGATAGAATTAGTCTAGTAAACATAGGAAAATCATCTACATCCCGTTACCTTTAATTGAAAGATTAAAATATTAATGTGTTTTTTTAGATGAAAAGACACATCAATTGTCATGACTAGACCCTAGACGGGGCTCGATTTGTATCTACCCCAAGACCTCCTCCTTAGTCCTTGGGGTGGTGAAAGGATCCAAAGGAAAAAAATAAACATGGGGTTTTCTTTTCTAAAGTACCTGTATGTCCAAACTCAACCATCTCAATGAAAATGTTTATAGTGATTTAATTAAATATACAACAATGATACAAACTAAAAAAATAATACATGAACCTCAAGGAAGTAAAATTTACTATAGTTTAAAGTAAAAATTAAAGGGAAAATTACATTCCCAATAAGAAATATTTCCGAACCTAAAAAATAGAAGAGTAAACTAATGAGAAAGGCTAGTTCCAGAATCCCAGGGTATGTCCATAGATCATGGTTCACAACCCTTAGTATCCCTAATCTCTTCTAAAATCCCATTCAACTTATCTGTCATAATAATAATATATGAAATATGTGAGAAAAGACCATTTATGGGTGAGTATATACATACCCATTATGACAACCCTAAAGATGATGGGGGGAGATGTAAGAGATACAAGAGGAATACAAATACAGTATATAACACAAGGTAAAATGAAATACATTACATCAACCCAAAAGAGATTGAATTTATGATCATCCAAACACAAGGAGAAAAACATGGTGAGTTTATGAACTACCCATCAAGTCTTTTCAACATATAGCAGGAAAATAGACTCATCCTATCAAAAAAATATAAACACAGAAATCCCATGGAATACCCCATGCATCTTTGCCTCTTATATAAGGAGAGTAACAAAATCCATGGTGTGGATATAGTGTATGAATATATATACATGCTCAGTAAAATAAACCCAAATGAGAAAGTAATGGGGTCTCCATCTAATATCTCATCCTAAGAAGAAGAGTATCCAACAGTTCCAATTTTTCATCAATGATGTTGAACATATCATGTATCTTCTTATATATAACCATAAAAGTATATCCAAACCTCATCAATATGTTGCATAGTCAGGTGGGAACACACCTAAATTAGAGAATACATGCCCTAGTACACCAGGAAGGTTACACTCTATGAGCCATCAAGGATGCCACTGCCCAGCTATGGTTGAAGTTCAACCTGGTATCTGACTAGAATTTCATTACCCACCAATGTTGGAGGATCATATTTTTATCCATCGAGGATGCCAGTGCCCAGATATGTTGGATATTCAACTCAATATCCATTGAGGATTCCATTTACCAACTATGATGGAGGGTTAAGATAGTATTTCTCGAGCATGCCACAACCCATTAATAATAGAGGGTCAACACAGTATCCATCAAGGATTCCACTGCCCAACAATATTGGAGGGTCAACCGAGTATTAATAAAGTAGATCACTTCATAGATATATATAAGGGGCAACTCTGTATCTGTTGAGGTCGCTAATTCCAAACCATGTTAGAGATTCAACTCAATATACATCAAGTATTCAACTTCCTAGCTATGCTAGAGGGTCAACATGGTATCCATTAATGACTCCACAACCTAGCTATATTGGAGGGAAAACATTGTACCCCTTAAGGACACCACTTCCCAACTATGCTAGAGGGTCAATTCAGAAAGGTATTGGTGATACTGTGCAATTACTGCCATCATTGGGAATTTCTTTATCAGGATCTATACCAATAAAATTCCACATCATATCTCTAAAACTACAACCTCAGAAACCATCGCATTCTATGAAGGAAAATATTATAGGTAGTCTACTCACTAGACAAAATATGAGTTCAAAGAAAGGATATAAGGATAGTCGATGTTCCTGAAAAGGAACCAAGGGAAACACATGGTTTGAGGGGACCCATGTGGTGTGTGGTCCCACTACACATCATGGTAGTGTCCCTGGATTGTACATGAATCCTTATACATGTATTTTATAAGCCATGTAGGTGGAATACATAGTGTTTCTAGACTAACCGGGTCTAGGGTCATGTCCCGCTGGCCATTTAAGTGTACTGGACATCATATCCATGTACTCTGTACACGGAATGCTGACTCACATGGGGTAGCAACCAAGTGACCCAGAAATGTCCATGTACTCAGGTAAATGATTGTGTAATAGGTTGAGTACTTATGCATGGTTCCTACCCATGTGATCCAACATAGGGGTTCCCATATGGGGAATGGGTAAACATCATGTAAGAGTAAAATATTCTATATCATCCTTATTTTTTCTGATACCCAAGCCGCCATCGCTAAGGGGGATTCATTCCATCTATTTATCCCTGAACATGGCATGTGTTCAGTTTTTTTTCATAATTCCATATCTAAGATTTTTCATTGAATTAGTCCATTCCGACTTCAATTTTGAACTATCTCTAGAAAAAAACGTTGGGTCTAGCCATGGATTGCTGATCCGGATGATTATTCAATCGAAACATTCCCCATTCTTCCACATGGATTTAACCGGTCAAACCCAACATCGCTAAGGATTCTATAATTTATTTCTTGATCTCAAAACATTGATAATACCTCCATTTCATAAAAATATGCCAGATATATGATATGATCATCGATCCAAGACTTTCATTTGTGTATGTCATAATCTCAGAAGTTTTATTGGTCTCGATACCACCCGAAATGGTCGAATGAGGACTGAGGGGTCCAATCGGTGAAGAACGCATCAAAATATGAGATAAAAGAAAAAACTGAAGGTTTATGATCATTGGGAATGATTTATTTCCCAACTATCATGAACAAGTGGCGAAGGTTAGAAAAAAATTAAAAATAAACTAATTTCTATACCCAAACCCATGAAATTGGCTAACAAATGGCATAGATCCATGAAAAATGATTGATCAAAAGAATTAATTTTATAAATGGATTAAAACAACAATTTATGGTTCCTACCCTGTTTATCGATCGATACCCAATGAAGAATGTGTATGATAAAGATTCAAATGAATCCATTCCGTTCACTAAGTCCTGATCTGATAGAATTTAGGATTTTAAATTTTTCTAATGAGATTCTTGAATGGAAGGAGGAAGAGAGCAGAGTGGGACATTCTAGGATTATAAGGCTAAAACTAAAATGAATCACCCTGAGATTTTATGAGAAATATTTTTTTATGTCTTACGTTATACACAACACCAAAGGAATCTTTCACAACACACAATACTGACTTGGCTGGCATTACACGTAATCGCGACCTTCCTCGATAGTGTGTGTAGTACGCAATACCGGGTTTTATTAAACAACGATATATTATTGTGGAATAGCCGTTATGAATATTATTAACTAAATTTTGAATTTTATAACATTATTATTCATCTTACACATTTTCTAGAACATGGTAAGAGAACAAAATAAATTTTTTGGGTAAAATAAGTATTTTTCAAGAAATGCACCTTTACCGCCTTTTGATGGAGCACCCAAATTAAATATTTTTTGACATGTTTATAAGCTCAATTTGAAAAAATAAAATTCTTTTTTGGAATCAGGATATAAAAATTTACTTTGGATAAATTTTTGATATTTTTATGATAACTTTCATATTTTGATGAATAGTAAAAATACGCTAAATTTTAATTAAAAAAACTTTTTTCATTGAGATAATTTATATTGTAAAATTATAATATTTAATGGTTTTAAAGTAAAAATAGAATATATTTTTACCATTTAATATAATTTATGTCATTGTCATTAATTTCACATTGAATTCATAGGTAAAAACAATCTATTCTTTGGCAATGTTTTAACTTCTAAAACTCATTTTTTTAACAACAGGATTAATTTTAAATTAATTACAGCAAATTATGTGTTCTGAATTATTATAAATGGATAACATATATGGAATCAGTGGGTCCAAATTGTGTTAATAGGATACTTTTTATTTTTGGGCATTATGAATAGAAACTATGGTAAATTTTATTTACCATAGTTAAAGGTAAATCAGGTAATTAAGGGTAAATATAAGATTATAAAATTACCCTAACACCTGAAAAATCCTATTGGATGAATAAAAGTAGACCCATATCATATAAGGGTCGGATTATATTCATTTAAAGGACTTTTTTCCATGAAATTAATTTAATTATTATTAAAACCAAAGAAAGTGACAACATGTCACTTTCTTAAATCTTATAAGTATAATAATTTTAATTTTGTGATAAGCTTAATGTAACTTAGAACATGAATACTCTCCAGAAATATAATACAATTATCTACATAATATGAATTTATTTATAATTTTTAAGGATTAAATAGTTATCATTAATTATGACACAATAGTGATGTTGAAATTATTTTATTAATTGAAATATAAAATAAATGATTTTAAAAATATTAAAATAAATATTATATGAACTATTTAATGTGATCCACAAATTTTCTAGACACATATAACATTTTATGAATCTATGAAAGCTTTTAGTTTGAACATATATTCTGTATATAATTTATTTAATTTTAAATAAATTAATAGTGTCAAAATTGACACAATTGTTATTTTATAAAAATAAAATATTATAAAATTGTTTAAAAATCAAAAAAGATATTTAAAAATTATAAATTAAAATTTATATGGTATAAAATGTCATAAAGTTTCAAATTATGTAAAATTAACAACACATATGTAATTATTTATAATAATTTAAAATTTAGAATATTATTACCACAAATAAAATTAAATTGATAAATAAGGATAAATAATGTTGATTATGTTTAAAATAAATTCCTAACATGTCTAAATTTTGTTTCTTGATGAGATTACCACCCTATCTCATCTAATCTTCGGATATGAGTCATTTTTTAATTTTTTAAGTGGTGTTGAGATTTAATATAAACTAATATTTCTTATATTTCCAAAGGTGCCCCTCTCCTCTCTTATAAAAGGGCACCTCCTCCCTCTCCTCCTCACACCAATTTGAGCCTTCATTCTCGGCCAAACCTTTCCCATTTCACTTACCCAATTCCCTAGAAACATCCTAGAGGTCCTGTTCTTCTTCAAAGACCAATTTTAGTGCCCTAAGAGGAGGTCTCAAAGAGGCGCTTCAAAGAAGAGGTAATGTCTGTTACCGATTCTTTAAACTTTATTTCTTCTTCTACTTCTTCTTATTTAGTTGTTTCTTTATGAAGTAATAACATGAGTATCACTAATATACTTATATGTTATTATAATTATGAAACAACCCTATTTCACCATCTATCCAACCTATGGAAAACGAAATCACCACGCATGCGTACGTACGGAATACTGTCTCTACGCCGTGGTGTAATCTATTTTCCACCACCACCTTACTTGGATGGGTATAATGGTATAAATAATGACTATATATGATTATTTTAAAGTGATATTGATTCTGAAATAGTATACATACACTTCAATACAATTCCACAATCAAGGGAATGATATCATCGCTCGTGCGTACGTACTGAATACCGTCTCCACGATGTGATGCAACTCGTTCTACTTGATCTTCATTGCTTAATGATTATATAAATGCATTTAATGAATAAATATGATATATATCACACCAATACAATTCTGGAAATGAGGTGTCTATAACCTAAAAAGAGGAATAATAATTGTTTCGATAAAACACACATACGAACATAAAGCAATAAACACCCGAATAACAAGTAACAATGAAATATTACTACTAGGAACATAAAAATATGACCATATATGATATCTTAAAAATTAATATGATTCTGTAATCAGTCAATTGAAATTATTTAAACCATATTATAGGAGGTTCGGATTCATACGAAGCATATCAGACCTAAGGTTAGGGAAAAATCTCACAATCTCATTTTTTTTCAGATTGTTTATACTTCAGAATTTACTAGGGAATATTTATCATCCACATCCATGTTTCATCAATATGTCATATTATTTCAATACACCTACAATTTTTTAAATCCAATTTTACCAATTGATGAGTTTTTAATAAAAGATATGAAAGGAATCTTTTGTCATTTTTAGTATGAGGTACTTTTTGACTTTTCCGACCAAAGTATGAGAAGAATGTTTTTTTAACTTATACGACATGAATGGGTATTTATGATTTCATAAAACAATATTTCCAGGAAGATTCCTTTAGAATTTTTCAATTTTATTTATAAATTTTATAACATGTTATGAAAGGATAAATGTTTTTGAAGTAGAAAGGATATTTTCCTCAAGAATGGAGTTCAAGTGTTTTATCAAAATTATTTTCCATATAAGATGATATAGGGTTCTATTTCTATTCGTATTTTTAAATTATTATGATTATGTTATGGTGGAATTATTTTTATGATGTCCTTTTATCTTATATGGATTATGTTACCATGCCATGATGATTAAGAATCCCATTTTTATTACATGGGTAATGCTATGATGTATGATTTATGATCTTGTGGAACACATAAGAATGGTATCATTATGAGATGGGTGGGACCTATATCTCCCTCCAATGCATTGGGTAAAGATTTATATCTCATGAGTTAGACATGGATGGAACGGAAGGTTAAACCGGTTCAGTGAAACAGGACTAAAACAAGGAGGGAACTCGGTCCAGAAATGGACTTTTTCCACTAAGATAGTCTTGGAAATAAGTCTTGAATACTAAGAAATGATTTTATATGATTATATGTGTATTCCCCAAAGATTCATGTTTTATGTTATGATTATTGGGATTACATTTCACTTATATGATTTATCCCATGTTATTATCTCTTTTGCAGGATAATATTTTCAAAACGATATGTTCTTATGAATATGATATGTTTGATATATCTTTTGTTTACCATTAATGAGAATTTGAGCTCACCCTTTTGTATGTTTTATTTTCCCTAGGTTAGGAATAAGGATATTAAGTAGGATATGCCAAAAAGGGACTCTAGATATGATGAACTAAATGGGATACAATGTTGATGATTTATGAATCAGTTGTTTATGTTTCCCAGTTTCTAAAGACACTATACCTATACGGTCCATTCATGGTTTTGTTATAAGTTGTAATAATTATTTATTAATTTTGAAGTAATAACCAGGTATGTAATGTATAAGTCGTTATAGTTGGTATCATAGGAAAGGTATAGTCAACCTTTGGAAACTAGGATGTGAAAGCCTTAGTAAGAAACCTAAGGATATGTATAAGCATAGAACACAATATTAGTGTTTTAGAAATGGCCATGAACAACCTATGATAAGACCTTAAGTGTGAAATTTTATTCTTGATTATGTGGTTTTCCTATTATAATTAGTGTTGCTCACACTATTCTTCATGGTTTTAGTCACTGGTTGGAACCCGAAGGAACCATGTGAACGTGGAATGCAACGGGCAATGCAATGATTGTCCCCCTGAGAAACAAATATTATGGGAGTTGGAATGGAAAATCTTGTAGCCATGCTCACACAACTTTCTCAAGCTATGAATCATGCATGACTTCCAAACTAGCAAAGGAAGGAGCAACATTCTGTTGAATCCTTCCTAAGGAAGCGTCCACCTTCATTCAGCGGGTCTACTAATCCATTAGTGGTTGAACAATGGATCAGTACCACTGAAAAGATATTTTCAGTTCTTCAATGTTCTGAACATGATAATGTCATCTTAGTAGTATATCGTTTGGAAGGTGATGCTGATCAATGGTGGAATCTTATTAAGAATATGTGGAAAGGGATTAAATTGAATCCATGGAATGGGACGAGTTCAAGAATTTATTTTTCAATAAGTATTTCCCTCGTATTCTTCGAAAAAAGATGGAGAATGAGTTTCTTGAACTGAAGCAAAAGGATGATGAATCTATTGGTACTTACAAAGCAAATTTTACAAGCCATGCAAGATATGCTTCCGGAATTATAATCTAACCTGAGAGTAATATAGATCGATTATTTAGTGGCTTAAAACCAAGCCTTTTAAGGGATTTAACCATAAGGAACTTCAATAGCTATGAGGAAATTGTTCGATGTGCTCTCAAGGTTGAAATGGAGATTGGAGTAACCCATCAGTCACATGGGTTTGATAAGAAGAGGAAAATGGAATTTAACGGAAAATCTAAAGACCACACTGAAAAGAAGATGAGTTCTCCCTTATGCTCAATGTGTGGAAAGAAACATGGAGTAAATTGTCTTAAGGGGACAAGAAAATGTTATAAGTAAGGAAAATAAGATCATCAGGCAATTGAATGTCGAAATAATGGGAATAATATGTCTAATGATGCAAACAAATTAAGGGATACATATAATGAACCTACTACACTTCAATGTTTCAAGTGGAAGAAGATGGGTCATTATTCCAATCAATGACCAAATCCAAGGGTTGATGATGATTATCGACATCAACAAACTCTTAAGTCCAAATACAAAGGAAAGTCACATGCAATTACTATCAGTGATGTGGAGTAGGACAATGAAGTGGTGAGAGGTACACTTACCATCCACTATAGAGTAGAAAATGTTTAATTTGATTCTGGATCCACACACTCTTCTATTTCTAAATAATTTTCTAAGGGTATCACCGTATTACCTCAACAATTAGATGTTGAGTTGGTTGTGACAACTTCTAATGGCACAAGGTTGCATCAAAATTTTAAAATTCTTCTCCGATTGATGTTTGTGGGAAAGTGCTTCCTGCAAAACATGTGATCCTTCCTATAGTGTAATTTGATGTGATTCTTGGCATGGATTGGATTTCTTTATATGGAGCTAATATCAATTTCCATAGAAGGGAAGTCACATTTCATATTCCAGATCAATCTATGATCGTCTATCGATGCAAGGATAAACATAACCTCCCAGTGGAAATTTCTTCCATCTTATGGGTCTTGATTCCAGTAAATGAAGATTATTTATCTCAAATGGTAGGAGAGAAACTCACGATTAAGAATACCCCCATTGTATGGGAATTTTATGATGTCTTTTTGCAAGAATTTCCAGGTCTTCCACCAAATCGTGAAGTTGAGTTTTCAATAGAACTCATACCGGGTGCTTTGCCTATTTCAAAGACACCTTATAGAATGGCCCCAATTGAGTTGTAGGAATTGAAGAAGCAACTATAAGAGAATCTTGATAAAGTATCATATTCCCTAGTGCATCACCTTTGGGAGAACCTGTTCTGTTTGTTAAGAAGAAAGATAGATTATTGAGACTATGCATTGATTATAAAGAACTTAACAAGATCAATATCAAGAAAAAATATCCTCTCCCACGCATTGATGACTTATTTGACCAACTACGAGGAGCTCAATACTTTTCCAAGATTGATCTTCATTCAGGGTATCATCAATTAAGGGTCAAAAAGGAGGATATACCAAGGACGGATTTCTGTACAAGGTATGGACACTATGAATTTATAGTGATTCCATTTGGTCTTACTAATGCCCCTGTTATCTTCATGGATTTGATGAATAGAGTCTTTAGAGACTATCTTGATCAGTTTGTGGTAGTCTTTATAGACGATATTCTTGTCTATTCAAAGAGAAAGGAAGAACATGAAGATCACTGGAGAATTGTATTGAAAACCCTGATAAAGGATAATCTTTATTCCAAATTTACCAAGTGTGAATTTTGGCATAAAAAAGATGCATTTTTAGGTCACATAATCTAAAAAGAGGGGATATATGTGGATCCAGCAAAGACAGAGGTTATCGAAAGATGGTTGAGACCAACAATAGTAACTGAGATCCGATGTTTTCTTGGTTTATCTGGATATTACCGACATTTTGTGAAATATTTTTTAAGGTTATCTAACCCACTCACCATGCTGACTCGGAAATCAGTTAATTTTGTTTGGAGGGAAGAATGCGAAGAGAATTTCAAAGAGCTAAAAAGATGGTTAGCCAGTGCACCTGTGCTCATAATACCTTGATGTGAAGAAAGGTTTGTGATCTATAGTTATGCATCCAAAAAGGGACTAGGGTGTGTTCTCATGCAAAATGAGATGGTGATAGCTTATTCCTCACGACAGTTGAAAATCCATGAGCAAAATTACTCAACACATGATTTGGAGTTAGATGCGGTAATCTTGGAATTAAAGATTTGGAGGCATTACATTTATGGTGAAAGGTGTGATATTTATACTAATCATAAATGTATAAAGTATATTTTCAAACAAAAGGATCTGAATATGTGCCAATGAAGATGGTTGGAGCTAATTATGGATTACAACTGCTCAATTCATTATCACCCTGGGAAAGAAAACAAGGTGGAAGACGCATTAAGTTGACAAGACCATGCTATCTTATCCATGATTAGGATCACAAAAGATCCAATATTTATGGATTTAAAAAGGATGGATCTTGGAATTATAATGGAATGGGAAAAATCTTATCTTTCTCAAATGAATTTTCAACCATCTATACACGTGAAGATTAAATAGGCACAGAAAAAAGATATAGAGTTAAAAAAGAAGGTGAGAAATGTTCCTGAATTCAACCTTGATTATCATGGGATAATAAGGTTCAGGAATTGGGTTTGTGTTCCTCCCATCCCAGAATTAATGAATGAGTTACTTGATGAGGCTCAGAGTTCTTCATTTTCTATTCATCATGGAAGTACAAAGATGTATAGGGACCTGAAAGAGTACTTCTGGTGGGATGGCATGAAAAGTGATTTGCTGAATATGTCTCTCGATGCTTGGTTTGTCAGCAAGTTAAAGCTGAGAGACAAAAGTCTAAGGGGATGTTACAACCATTACCCATACCAGAATGGAAATGGGAAAACATCACTATGGACTTTGTCACTGGACTTCCTAAAACATCCAAAGGCAGTAATGCTATATGGGTTATAGTTGATCGTCTTATGAAGTCGGCACACTTCATTGCAATTAGAGAAGATTTTTATCTTTATTGTCTTGTCAGGATATATGTAAATAAAGTAGTAAGATTGCATGGAGTACCACATTCCATTATATATGATTGGGATCCGAGGGTTACCTTGAAATTCTGGGGAAGTCTTCAGCATGCTCTAGATACAGAGTTGAGTTTCAGCACTGCTTACCATCCTCAGACAGACGGTCAGTCTGAGAGGACAATTCAAACTCTAGAAGACATTTTGAGAGATTTCTCTAAGGATTTAAAAGGTGGTTTAGATCAACACCTATCTTTGGTGAAATTTTCTTATAATAATATCATTCGATCTAGTATTCAGATGTCTCCTTATGAAGCCCTATATAGAAAGAAATGCAGAACTCCAACTTGCTGGGATGAAGTTGGGGAAAGAAAGCTATTAGGACCTGATCTCATTGATGAGATGGCAGAAAAGGTCAGATCTATTCAACAACACATAAGAGAAGCTCAGAGTCGATAGAAAAGTTATGCCGACAACTGAAGAAAATACGTAGAGTTTGAAGTTGGTGATAAAGTGTTCTATCGAATATCTCCCAGGAATAGGGTAATGAGATTTGGAAAGAAGGGAAAGTTGAGCCCTAGATATATCAGTCCTTTTGAAATTATGGATCGTGTTGGGAAGATAGTTTACCGATTGGTGCTTCCACCGAATCTATCTCATGTTCACGATTTGTTCGATGTATCTCTCTTGAGAAAGTAAATACCTGATCCTTCACATTTACTCAGCTTAGTAGTTGTATCGCTGGAGCAAGATCTTTCTTATGAAGAACAACCGATAGAGATTCTAGATCGTAGGGAAAAAGTCATATGGAACAAGACCACTCACTTGGTGAAAGTTTTATAAAGGAACCACCAATTATAATAAGCTAAATGAGAACTTGAGGATATGATGAGGGAGAGGTATCCTCATCTGTTTGTAATGTAGTGACGAATTTCGAGGGTGAAATTCATTTTAAGGGGTGTAGAATGTAACACCATGAGATTTTATGAGAAATATTTTTTTTATGTCTTATGTTATATGCAGCACCAAAGGAATCTTTCACAATACACAATACTGACTTGGCTTGTATTATACGCAATCACGACTTTCCTCGATAGCATGTGTAGTACGCAATATCGGGTTTCATTAAACAACAATATATTATTATGGACTAGATGTTATGAATAGTATTAACTAAATTTTGAATTTTATAACATTATTATTCATCTTACAAATTTTCTAGAACATGGTAAGAGAACAAAATAAAATTTTCGGGTAAAATAATTATTTTTCAAAAAAGGCAGTTTTGCCGTCTTTTGATGGCACACCCACATTATATCTAGTTTTTGACATGTTTATAAGTTCAATTTTAAAAAATAAAATTCTTCTTTGGAATCAGGATATAAAAATTTACTTTGGGAAAATTTTTGATATTTTTCTGGTAACTTTCATATTTTGATGAATAGTAAGAATACGCCATTTTTTAATTAAAAACAAGTTTTTTCATTGAGATAATTTATATGGTTAAATTATAATATTTAATGGTTTTAAAGTACAAATAGAATATTTTCTTACTATTTAATATAATATATGTCATTAGCATGAATTGCACATTGAATTCATCGGTAAAAACATTTCAATCTTTGGCAATGTTTTAACTTCTCAAACCCGTTTTCTTAACAACGAGATTAATTTTAAATTAATTACTACAACTTATGTGTTTTGAATTTCAAAAAATGTATTCCATATTTGGAATCAGTGGGTCCAAATTATGTTAACATGCTAATTTTTATTTTTGGGCATTATGAAGAGTAACTACGGAAAATTTTATTTACCATAGTTAAAGGTAAATCGGGTAATTAAGGGTAAATATAAGATTATAAAATTATCCTAACACATGCGAAAATCCTATTGGATGACTAAAATTCGACTCATATCACCTAAGGGTCGGATTATATTCATTTAATGGACTTTGTTCCATGAAAATAATTTACTTATTATTAAAACCAAAGATAGTGACAACATGTCACTTTCTTAAATCTTATAAGTATACTAATTTTAATTTAGTGATAAACTTAATGAAACTTCAAAAATTAATAGTCTATAGAAATCTAATACAATTATCTAAATCATATGAATTTATTTATAATTTCTAGGGATTAAATAGTTATCAATAATTATGACACAATAGTGATGTTGAAATTATTTTATTGATTGAAATATAAAAGAAATGATCATAAAAATATTAAAATAAATATTATATGAACTATTTAATGTGCTCTACTAATTTTCTAGATACAAATGACATTTTATGATTATATTAAAGCTTTTATTTCAAACATATCTTCTGTAGATAGTTTATTTAAATCCAACTAAATGACTAGTGTCAAAATTGACAGTATTGTTATTTTATAAAAATAACATATTATAAAATTGTTTAAAAATCACAAAAATATTTAAAAATTATAAATTAAAATTTATATGGTCTAAAATTTCATAAAGTGTCAAATTATTGAAAATTCACCACACATATGTAATTATTTATAATAATTTAGAATTTAGAATATTATTACCACAAATAAAATTAAATTGATAAACAAGGATAAATCAAGTTGATAATGTTTTAAATAAATTCCTAACATGTCTAAATTTTATTGGTTGATGATATTACAACCCTAGATCATCTAATCTTCAGATATGAGTCATTTTGGAAGTTTCTATGTGGTTTTGGGATTTAATATAAACTAATATTTCTTATATTTCCAAAGGTGCCCCTCTCCTCCCTTATAATAGGGCACCCCTCCCTCTCCTCCTCACAACAATTTGTGCCTTCAATCTCAGAAAACCCCTGCCCATTTCACTTCCCCACTTCTCTAGAAACATCCTAGAGGTCCTGGTCTTCTTCAAAGACCAATTTAGTGCCCTAAGAGGAGGTCTCAAAGAGGCGCTTCAAAGAAGAGGTAATGTCCGTTACCTATTCTTTCAACTTTATTTCTTCTTCAACTTCTTTTTCTTTAGTTGTTTCATTATGAAGTAATAACATCAGTATAACTCATATACTGATATGTTATTATATGTATGAAACAAACCTATTTCACCATCTGTCCATCCTACAGAAAACGAAATCACCGCGCGTGCGTACGTACGGTATACCGTCTCCACGCCGTGGTGTAATCTATTTTCCACCACCACCTTACTTGGATGGGTATAATGGTGTAAATAATGACTATATATGATTATTTTAAAGTGGTATTTATTCTAAAATATTATACATACACTCAAATACAATTCCAAAATCATGGGAATGATATCATCGCTCGTGCGTACGTACGAAATACCATCTCCACGATGTGATGCGACTCGTTCTACATGATCTTCATTGAATAATGATTATATAAATGAATTGAATGAATAAATATGATATATATTACACTAATTCGATTCTTTAAATGAGGTTTCTATATCCTAAAAAGAGGAATAAGAATTTATTCGACAAAACACACATACGAACATAAAGCAATAAACACCCGAATAACAAGTAGCAATAAAATATTACTACTAATAAGATACAAATATGACCATATATGATATAATAAAAATTAATATGATTCTTTAATATGTCAATTGACATTATTTGAACCATATTAAAGGAGGTTCGGATTCATACGAAGCATATCGGACCTAAGGTAAGGGAAAAATCTCACAATCTCATTTTTATCCGAGATTGTTTATACTTGAGAATTTACTGGGGAATATTTATCATCCACATACATGTTCCTCAATATTTAATATTATTTCAATCCACCTACAATTTTTTAAATCCAATTTTACCCATTTATTAGTTTTTAGTAAATGATATGAATGGAATCTTCTGTCCTTTTTAGTACGAGATACTTTTTGACTTTTCCGACCAAAGTACGAGAAGAATGTTTTTTAACTTATACGGCATGAATGGTTATTTATGATTTAATAAAACAATATTTCCATGAATCTTAATTTACAATTTTTCAAGTTGATTTAAAAATTGTATAACATGTTATGAATGGAAAAATGTTTTTGAAGTAGAAAGTATATTTTCCTCAAGAATGGAGTTCATGTGTTTTATCAAAATTATTTTCAATCTAAGATGATTTAAGGATCTGTTTATGTCCCTATTTTTACATTATTTTGATCATGACATGATGGAAATATTTTTATGATGTCCTTTTATCTTATATGGATTATGTTACGATGGCATGATGATTAAGAATCCCATTTTTATTACATGGGTTATGCTATGATGTATGATTTATGATCTTGTGTCACACATAAGAATGGTATCATTATGAGATGGTTGGGACCTATATCTCCCTCCAATGAATTGGGTAAATATTTATATCTCATGAGATAGACATGGCTAGAACGGAAGGATAAACCGATCTAGTGAAACAGGACTGAAACTAGGAGTGAACTCGGTTCAGAAATGGACTTTGTCCGCTAAGATAGTCTTGGAAATGAGTCTTGACTACTAAGAGATGATTTTCTATGATTATGTGTGTATGAAACAAAGATTCATGTTTTATGTTATGATTATTGGGATTACATTTCACTTCTATGATTTATCTCATGTTATGATCTCTTTTGCAGGATAAGATTTTTAAAATGTTATGTTCTTATAAATATGATATGTTTGATATTTCTTTTATTTACCCTTACTGAGCATTTGAGATCACCCTTTTATATGTTTTCATTTCCCCAGGTCAGGAATAAAGATATTATGTAGGATATGCCAAAAGGTATTCTAGATATGATGAAATAAATGGGAGATAATGTAGATGATTTATGAACCAGTTGTTTATGTTTCCAAGTTTCTAAAGACACTATACCTATACGGTCCATTCATGGTTTTGTTATATGTGGTAATAATTATGCTTCAATTTTTAAGTAATAACCATGTATGTAAAGTATGGGCCGTTATATTAAAACTCATCCATAATGATATATTTTTAAATATTTTTTAGCACTATATAATTAAATTAACTAAATAATTAATAATTTAACTGAATGTACTACCAATGAGAAAGGAGTCTGAACTGCCCAAGTCGAACCATTTTATGGCATGCCTAGGGTAAACACTGCATTCCTAACTCAATTATGGTGTCAGATTTCTGGTTAGAGATACCATTTAAAATTTTTCATGTTTTATTTAATAATCATTTTGTGTGAAATATAAAAGTTATTTAATATTTTTATAAAATTAATTCTGGGAATAATGGATTTCAAAATCACTTGTCATCTCTATGCCCAACTCTATAAAAATATATAGAAATACTTCAATGTATTAGATGAAAAACTAGATATTGAGCATGAAAATTTCTCTCCCTCTCCCAAGAACATCCTTGAATATTCCTTTTTTAACACCCCAAGATTCCATGGCACGTTTCCCTTTGAAGAGTACAATAGCTTGCGATGTACGGAACTTGGAGTTTTAACACACCACGAACAATTAAACTAGCTATAATGAATATTAATACCTAATTTTTGAACATTTATAAATTTAATTTTTCAAAACGGACTTCATATTTGGATTTGGAATATCAAAAATAACTTAGGGTGAATTTTTTGTATTTTTTTTTGAAAACATTCAATTTTTGATGCATAGTGAAAAACATTGTGTCACTGGTTAAAACTGACTTTTTATTTAAATAATTACTTATTTTATTTAAATTTATATTAAGTAAAAAACATATACATAATACCTATAAATTTTAAATGTAATTCATTTAAGTATTTTTATAATAATAATAGACATGTAAAATTATATTGAACTTTTTACCGTCTTTTACCCACCTTCTAGGTGCATTGGAATCATTGCATTAAACTTAATTTTACCTCTTATGTGAATTAAATTTCAAAAATATTTGATAAATGATTGATATAAATAACTAAAATTTTCTTCAATAAGATGAAAATAGTTTTTGGTGTTTTGTATCTTTTGATTTACATTTAGCACAGTTAAAAGTAAATAGGGTAATTTAACGTAAAAATGATATTATTATTAACCTAAAACATGTCCTAATTCTACTGGATAGGTGTATTTCGATCAAAATAAACCCGAGTAATAAAATATGATCTTCTTGGTCCACTTTGATTATATTATGACATTTATTATTTTTTTATTTAAAGAAGAGTTAAAAGTATTAAATTGAAATTTTCATAACTAAAACACTTTTTATATACGGTAACACTAAAGATAAATTGGATATAAATATTATTTAAAAAGATAAAAATATTTCTTGAATAATTGAATTTTATTTATAATTTTTAGACGCTATATTAGTAAATTTAATTATGACACAATGATGATTCATTAATTACCTTTTTAATGAATGATTAAAATAATTGATATTATATATATCCAAATAAATATATATTGAGTCTTTTAATCAATTACACTCATTTCATTAGTTTATATGACATTTTAGGTTTGATTAAATAAATTTATTTCGATGTTATATTGTTGTTATCACTTTTACAAAAACAAAATACAAAATAGTGTCAAAATTAACATAAATGTGTTTTTAAAACAAATACTATATTATCAATTGGTATCATATTCCTAAAAATATTATTTTCTTCCAAAGGACTTAGATAATATTAGATATATTAATAAATAACCACTTGGGGTTGATTTACTTTTTATAGAATGTTTATTAACCATTTATAATAATAATAATATAATGCATGGTAAAAGTTAATCTATATAACTAAGAGTCAAATCTAACAGATAAGGTTAATATCGTGACCTAAACCTATCTAAATCCTATTATTTAAGATATTTTAGACCCATCCCCGCCATATCCTAGAAATCAATCATTTTGGATCCATTATAAACCAAATATGATTGTATAATAAAATAATATTTCAATATTTTCATAAAGTAACCCTCACCTCTCTTATAAAAGGGTACTTCCCCTTCTCAAATAATCGCACCTCCAAGTCATTTATCTAATCCAACCCCTACTCAAACATCCTCCAAAATACCCTCAAATATACCTATAGTCCATTCTTTGATCATAATTCCATTATATGTATCCCTTTAGATCAAATCAAAAGGAATCATCTGATGCATCACCTCTTTGAAAATTATTTTCTTCTTCCACTTCCTTTTTTTGTTATTTCCCTACAGAAATAATAACTTTAGTAACTTTTATAGACTATGAGGTTATTAAAAATATGGAACAAAATTATTAATTATTATATCTATCATATGAATGAAAAGTCACAATACGTGCGTACGTACGGCTTACCATCTCGATGTCGTGGTGTAGTTTGTTATTCAAACAGTTCATTATTTGGATGGGTATAATATTGAGTATAACTGATGTAAATAATAAATATAAAATGTTCATAATTATATATATATGATATACCATCCAATTAAATATGATTTCACCATTAATATGTTGTTATTGTCACTCATGCGTATGTTCGCATTACCGTCTCCACGAACACAGTGAGATTCATTCCCCATCGTAACCATTCAAGAATAATTTTGATTTTATGATTAAAAATAATGTTTAAGAACTTTATATCATTTTTTATATGAATCAAACAAATCCTATCCATAACAAACATTGCTTATTTAACCAATCATTTAAATGAAAACAAATCAGTTAACATAGGAAACATTGATACTACTGAAATATTATTAACAAAAAAATATTATAGGATAATATATGATATCATATTTATGAATGTGGTTCTTGTATAAAATAATAACAATTATTTAACTATTATACAGAAGGTTAATGTACCATCA
This sequence comes from Viscum album, assembly GCA_963277665.1. Lineage (NCBI taxonomy): Eukaryota > Viridiplantae > Streptophyta > Magnoliopsida > Santalales > Viscaceae > Viscum > Viscum album. The sequence goes on along the minus strand of OY728161.1, from coordinate 674,146,046 downwards.
ACCAAGGAAAAGTACAAGATAAGGGTTAATTCTACAATCTCTTCATTATATGAGGTTGTTTATATATGATTATCTACTACATCTTCAGTATCATCAACATAATTGTTTCATAAAAATGTATTTAAAACCATTTTTACTTTTTACTATACTATGGGTTAAATTCATTTATACCATTTTTTTACTTTTTATAAATTTTATATAATGTGATATTTCTGTCATTTTCCAAACAAGTCTGTTTATGACCATTTTGACAAAAATATGGAAAGAATGTTTTTTAACTTATATGGAGAGTACGACTATTTTCTACCATTATAAAATCTTTGAAGCTTCCATTATAAGATTATAATAATATTTTCAAAATAAATGTTTTCTTTTATAAGTATGTGACTTTTAAATGATTTCCAAATAGAATGTGATATTTCTCTCAAATAGTTTTGATTTCATTAATGTCAACATCCTTTGATGGATTTTAAATTTGCTAGAAGTTTATTTATTATGATAAAATCTTCCATACTGTACTGTAGGTTTTGTGATATGTTTGACTTAAGACGTGATATTTTTATACCATTCATGGTTTATGGATAAATTATTGACATTTCATATGCATGTTTTATTATGAATATTTATGCAATTTTTCAACTATTTCATATGAGGAATTCATTAGAATTATTAAGTGATTGGTGGATCCCACTATATCTCCCCAATTAATAGGTAAGTCTCATTTGATAAAATTGTGTAATGGAAAAATTCCCTAAAAAACATTATTTGTAGTTTCGGCATGAATCCATGAATATGTGGTTATGAAGTCTCACATTATGCATTCCATCATTATGAAATTGGCTATTGATATTGGTTATGATTATTCAACTAGTATAATATCAATGTAAATAAGTAAATGACATCATTTGATTTATATTTTCCATATTTCGCAAATATTATGTTTAAAAGGATTGTGTTTTAGTTTTATAAATTTCCTTAAATGATTATGCTTATTTATGAAAGCTTCTGCTATATTGTTATTCTTAATGAGCATATGTGCCCACCCCTTTCTATGTTTTATTTTTTCCAATATCAAAAGAAGTATATTATGATTGAATTTCAGGGAAAATATAAGGGATATGAATGTGTTCATGGAGACAATTATTTTTCTATTTTTCATTTTATAATGTAATGTAAAACATATGTCGGTATCTAGTACTTCCTAGATAACTAAAATGATCGGTCTTTTTGGATTTGATCTCTTATGATCATGAAAATGATATGTAATTATGAACCATGTCTAGGTAACTGGGGTTGGGGAATTACTATTGGTATCAGAAGAAGTTTATTACAAATGTTGGAAGCAAGATTTAGAAAAACACTGATTAGAGAACATTACCCTAAGATAGACCTTAAGGATTAGTATAGAAGAACATCATAAAATTTTTGTAATATAGAAATTTTGTGATTTTTCCATGAAATACATCCCTTTCTAGATATGAGTAGGTTAAGGTAGCTCTGAATAGATATACCTAGTGGTGAAAACACTGACAACGAGTTTCGGGCTCAACCAAGGGTATCTGGGTACACAACAATGGGTGTTGCTGCACTCTTGGTTACGAAACTCCCAGGGGATATGGTTAGGATAATTCAAATTTTCTTTTTAAACCATTATGAAAGATTTATGAGTATATACCTCTTCAAATAAAACATTTTAATTGTTATGGATTATATCCATAAACTGTTCAATTTATGTTAAGTGTTTTACAATTTGGGAATTATTTATTGCGATTCACAAATTTATCTAGTGTATTCAATTGTTTAGAAATATTTCCTCGTAGAAGGAATGGAAACTGTAACGATGCACATAATATATGGAAGTATTTTCCTCACACTCAAGAAAATTATAGTAGAGATGGTAATTCAACTGGTTTTGATCATCTTATCACCATACTGGGACAACTCACTAAGGTAATGAAAAATAACTATACCCGTATGGAGCACCATAATCCACAACATATAAAATCAATGTTAAACCACTTCATGAGGCAACAACCACAAATATTAAATGGGACTATAAATCGATTTGTAGATGAGCAATGTATAAGTTACATGGAGAAAATATTTTATGCTTTGGGGAGTAGCGAAAGGGAAAAAATTCATGGTAGTTTATCGCCTCACAAAAGACGCAGATAAATGGTGGTCATTAGTTCAAAACACAAAGGAGGTTAAAGAAGTATCAAATATGGAATGTACAGTATATAAAGATATTTTATTAGAAAAATACTTTCTTCATGACCATCAAGTGGATATGGAAATAAAATATTGGAGTTTGAGGAAAAAGGAGGATTAGAATGTCGCAATGTACGAGGCTAACATTAAAAGGATATCAAGGCAAGTTGTAGATTAAAAACATTACCCCTGGAGTAAGATTGTTTGATTATTTTTCAGGTTAAAACCATTTCTCCCTCGAGCATTATTCTCACAATCCTTGTCATTATATAAATATATAATCCCATGTACTCTCAAGACAAAAAATGAATTCTCTACGCCTTATGACTTTAACAGAAACCAATAGAAGAAGAGATATTCTGAACACTATGGAAATAAAGATAAGGAGAAGAATGGAAAAGTTGAATATCCATCCTATGGGAACTGTGGGAAGAAAAAACCCAGTATTTTCTTGAAGGGAATGAGACTCTATTACATGTGTGGTGAAAAAGGCCACCATGCTCATGTTTTCAAGGGAAGGAAATAGGCTTTCAATATTGAATGAAAAAATTATAGAGAACATGGAAATTATACAAACGAATGTCCTAAGAGCCAAATAAAATTACCTAAAAAGGATAGGGGAGCAAGGATAAGCTTATGATATCACTACTAATGAGGTTGAAGATTCGAAAGACATGGTGACAAGTTATTTAATGGTTTCCTCATGTTTAGAAAATTCTATATTTGATTTTGGATCATCGCATTGTTTCATATCTTCTCAGTTTGCTATGAAAATTAGATTTTTCAATTTTATTTAACAAGGGAGTTGTCAGTCAAATATCTTAAGGGAACTATCATTACAACAATGTTTAGTGAATCAGTTCCCATTAGGGAATATCGATTTTCTTTATCTTCTGATCTCATCATCATACCCATGATTGAATTTGATATAATCCTCGGGATGGATTGACTTTCGGACCATGATGTGAAAATTTTTGGTAAGAAGAAGGAGGTTACAATTTTCGATGATGATAAGGAATACCTTATATTTAGAGTATAAAAATCTCCACCTGATTCTTATCTAGATCCACCCTATGTAGCTCTCCTAAATTCAGCTATTGGTGTGGAAGAGAATAAAATAAATATGGATTAGTGAAATAATGTTCGAATAGGTGACATACCTATTGTACACGAATATGTTGATGTGTTTCTGGAGGATTTACCTGGACAAAATATGGAATAAGAAATTGATTTTTCCATTGATTTCATTCCTGGTTAAAGGCCCATAAAAAAGAGCCCTTAAATAATGAACATAATGGAATTAGTGGAACTAAAGAAAAAACTAAAGGAATAGAGTAATACATGATTTATTCTACCCAGTGTTTCTCAATGGGTAGCCCCTATTATTTTTTTTAAAGAAATATTGATCCATGAGGTTGTGCATTGACTATAGAGATATCAATGCTATAACAATAAATGAAAAGTATCCCCTACATCGCAATAATGATTTATTTGATCTACATCATGGAGTTCATTATTTTTCAAAAACTGACCTTTTATCTGGATATCATCAGTTATGTGTAAAGAAGGAAGACATTCGGAAAACAACATTTCAAACAAGGTACGAGCATTATGAGTTTACAATAATGCCTTTTGGACTGACTAATGCACCCTATGTTTCCATGGATCTAATGAATAGAGGTTTCAAGAAATATATTGATGTATTTTTAATAGTATTTATTGATAATATCATGGTATAATCAAGAAGATATGAAGATAACTAAAATGACATGTGCACTATTCTGAAAACCCTCAAAAGAAATGAATTATATAGGAAGTTTAGCATGTCTAAATTCTAGCTTCATGAAATTTCTTTTCTTGGCCATATTATTCTCGATTGGCTAACAAAATAACCAATCTCACACAGAAAGGGGTAAAATTGGTTTGTAAATAAGAGTGTCAATAATGTTTTGAATAAATTTAGAGAAGATTAGTCAATTCTCTTATATTGACTCTACCATCGGTGATTGACGGTTTTGTTATTTATAATGATGAATCAAAGAAAGGAATTGGTTGTGTCCCTATACAGAATGATAGAGTTATTTCATATGCTTCACATCAGCTAAAAATTCATGAACAAAACTATCCCACTAATGATCTTTAGTTAGCAGTTGTAATCATTTCTTTGAAGATATGAAGAAAAATTACCTCAATGGTGAAAAATGTAAGATATATACCTATAAATAGAGTTTAATGTATATTTTCTCATAGAAAGTACGCAACATGAGGTGAAGACAATGGATTGATTTACTCAAATATTATGATTTTAGAATACACTATCACTTGGGGAAGGCAAATAATTAGGAAAATTCATTTAGTAGAATGGATCATGGAGTTTAGAACAAGATGAGAGTTTAAAGGGATCCTATGTTCATGGATCTTGTAAATATGAATATCAGAATAACCTTGGAAGGTGAAACATCAATATTTTTTAAAATGGTTTCCAAACCATCAATACTAGAAAGGATAAAAAAGTCATCACACTGATGATGAGGGGTTTCAAAATAAAATTGAATAGTGAATGAAGGGAGATTGATTGACTTCATATATAGAGATGGAATTTAAACATATTGGAATAGACTTTGTGTTCTTGATATACCTGATCTAAAAAGGGTATTTTCAGATGATGATCATAGATCCAATCTCTCTATACACCCTGGTATAACTATGATGTATAGATATTTGAAGGAACATTTTTTGTGGGACAACATGAAATTGTAGATTTATGATTATGTGTCAAGATGTATGGGTTTTCAATAAGTAAAGGGTGGATGAAAACATCATAGAGGGGTCATGAAACCTCTTCCCGTACCTGAGTGGAAAATAGGATGATATTACGATGGATGTTGTCATGGGGATACCAAAGACTCCTAATAGGAATTATTCAATATGGGTCATTCTTGATCGTCTTTCCATGTCAATACATTTTCATTCTATATGAGAATATTTAGCACATTAACATTTAGGAATACTATATATTAATGAATTTTTAAGACTTCATGGAGTACCCATATCGATCGTTTCTGATCGTGATCCCCATTTTACATCACGATTCTAGAAATGTCTTCAGAAGGCCTTTGATATTGAACTTAGTTGGAGCATTTCCTTCCACCCTCAAACTGATGGAAAATTAGAACAGACTATTCAAACATTAGAAAAAATGTTGATATCATGCTCACATGATTTCCAAGGTATGTGGGATCAGTATTTACATCCTGTGGAATTTTCCTATAAAAATAACTTACATTCAAGTATTCAGATGGCACCATATGAAGCGTTATATGGAAAGAGATGTCGCACACCATCTTGTTTGGATGATGTTAGTGAAAGAAAACTCGTAGGCCTAGAACAGGTTGAGGAAACAATTGAAAAGGTGATGGTTATCCAAACCCACATCAAAGATGCTCAAAGTAGGGAAAAGAGATAGGCTGATAACCGAATGAAGGAATCATAATTTCATATTGAAGGTCATGTTTTCATGAAGGTATCTCCATTAAAGGGTGTTATAAATTTCGGCAAGAATGGTAAATTGAATCCCATGTACATTAGACCTTTCAAAATTATAGAACAAATTGGAGTTGTAGCTTATCATTTTTCAATGCCACCATGTCTCTCCAAAGTGAATGATGTGTTCCACGTATCACTGTAGAGAAAATACATGACTGACCAAACACATGTACTCACCTATGAAGAAATAAAATGAGTACCTGACATGTCTTATTGCAAAGAGCCTATTAGAATTATCGATACCAGAGAACACGTTTTGCGAAACTAGACGACACGTCTGGTGAATGTTCTATAGAGAAAACATAATATGGAAGAGGCAACATGGGAACCTGAGGAACATGTGATGAAGAACCACCAGAATCTTTTTGTGAAGTAGTATTCTAGATATTTCTAGGACAAAGTTATTTTATGTAGGTAATAATATAACACTCCAAGCTTACACGGTACATTTCCCTTTGATTAATACAATAATTGGCGATGTGTGCACCATGGAGTTCAAACACACCACGACCAATCAAAATAGCTGTAATGAATATTTATAGACAAATTTTGATATTTTATATATTTTATTTTACAAAATGGACTTCATATTTGGATTCATAATAACAAAAATAGCTTAGGGTGAATTTTTGGTATTTTTCTCAAAACTTTCTATTTTTGATGATTACTGAAAAACATTGTGTTATTGGTTAAAAACTACATTTTCTTTAAATAATTAGTTATTTTAATTAAATTTATATTAGTTAAAAATAGATACATAATACTGATAAATTTTCAGTGTAATTCATTGGAGTCATTTTATAATAATATTAGATATATAAAATTTTATTGAACTATTTTCGTCTTTTACCGACCCTATATGCACATTAGCAAAGTTGAATTAAGCGTAATTTTACTGCTTTTGTGAATTGAATTTCAAAAATACAAGAGACATGGATGATATCAGTAAGTAAATGTGGTTTAATAAGATTGAAATAATTTTTGGTGAATAGTAACTTTTCACTTCTATTGACCGCGATTAAAAGTTATTATGGCAATTAATGGTACAAATGATATTATTATTACCCTAAGAAATGAACTATATCAATTTGATAAGTGTCTTTCGTCCAAAATAAACCTCAAGAATAAAATATGATCCTATTGGTCTACATAGAGTAGGTTAGGATATTTATTGTTATTTTATTTAAAGATGTGTTAAAAGTGATAAATTCAAATTTTCAAAAGTAAAACATTTTTTATATTGAGTTAAACATAATAAAAATTCGAATATAAATATTATTTATAAAGATAAAAATATTTACTACATAATTGTATTTTATTTATAATTTTTCGACATTATATAATTTAATTTATTTATGACACAATGATGATGAAATAATTACCCTATTAATGAATGATTAAAATAATTCATATTATAAATATCTAAATAATTTTTAATTGAGACTTTTGATTAATTCCATTAATTTTATAGGTTAATATGACATGTTAGGGCTGTTTAAATAAAATAGGTCTATGTTATAATGTTGATATGACATTCAGAGAAACAAAATACCAAATAGTGCAAAAATTGACATAAATGGTTTTTTAAAACAAATACTACATTATTAATTGATATATTATTCCTAAAAATATACGGTTCAGCCAATGGAATTAGATAATATTGGATATATTTACAATGAACCACTTTTTTTCTTTACTTTTTATATTAATTTTATTAACCATTTATAAAATAATACATGAATATATGGTAAATGTTAAACTACTTATCTAAGAGTTAAATATAAAAGATGAGGTTAATATGGTAGCCTAAACCTCTATAAAACCTTTTTGTTGAGAGTTTTTTTACCCATACACACCATATCCTATAAATAAATAATTTTTGAGCGATTATAAACCGAATATTATTGTATAATTAAATAATATTTCAAGCATTTCCTAAGCTAACCCTCACCTCTATTATAAAAGGTTACTACCCCTTCTCTCAAAATCAAACCTCCAAGGCCATTTATCTCTGCCAAACCCTTCCAAATATCCTCCCAAATACCCTCAATTTTACCTAATGGACATACTTTGATCCGAAAACCATTTTATATATCCCTTTTGATCAAATCAAAAGGAAGCACCGAAAATAGATATAATAATTTTGTCACCTATTTCAAAGTTCTTTTCTTCTTCCACATCCTCTTTCATTGTTACATACATACCAAAATAATAAATCCACTACCTTATACATACTATGATGTTATTATAAATATGGAACAACCATATTCATTTCTCTATCCATCCTATAAATAACAAGTCACCATATGTGCGTACGTACGACATACCATCTCCTCGTCGTGGTGTAGTTTGTTATTCAAACACATCATTATTTGGATGGGTATAATAATGAGTATAACCAATTTAAATAATAAATATAACATGATAATGATTCATTATATATGATATACCATCCAATTACTTACGATTTCACCATCAATTTATTGCTATTGTCGCTCGTGCGCACATACGGATTACCGTTTACACGAACATGATTAGATTAATTCTCCATCATAACCATTCAAGAATAATTTTCATTTTATAATTAAAAATAATGATTAAGAACATAATATCATTCTGGATATTAATTAAACACATCCTATTAATAACAAACATGGGTTACATAACCAATCATATAAAGGAAAACAAATTAGTTAACACCCGAAACAATGATACTACTGAAATATTATTAACAAACCATTATTAGAAGATCATATATGTTATCATATTTATGTATTTAGTTTTTATATAATTTAATAACAATAATTTAACTATTATTCAAGAGGTTAACGTAACCCTGTCCAAGTAAAAGTACAAGGTAAGGGTTAATTCTACAATATCTTCATTATCCGAGGTTTTTTATATGTGAGTATCTACTAGGACCACTTAATCATCCACATCTGTGTTTCTTAAAAATGTAATTCAAAACGGTTTTACTATTTACTAGACTATGGGTTAAAGTCATTTATACCCTTTTTTAACTTTTTATAAAAAATTTATAAAGGAATATTTCCATCGTTTTCCAAACAATGTCTTTTACAACCTTTTCGGAAAAATTAAGGAAAGAATGTCTTTTTTAACTTATACAGAGAGTGTAAATATTCTGTGCTGTTATAAAATTTTCGAATATTCCCTTACAAGGTTATAAGAATATATTCAAAATAGATGTTTTCTTTTATAATTATGTGACTTCTAAATGATTTCAAAATAGAAAGCGATGTTTATCTCAAATAGTTTTTGATTTCATTGATGTCAACATCCATTGATGTATTTTAGAGTTGTTTAAAGATTATTTATTATGATACAAATATCACATTTTGTATTTATGGTTTTGTGAAATTTTTTACTATGGATGTGTTATTTTTGTACCATTAATGGTTTATGAATAAAGTATTGACATTTCATATACTAGTTTCAATACTAATGATTATTTTCTATTACATCCTTTTCGTATGAGGAATGCATTGAACGTAGTAAGATACTGGTGGAGCCTACTATATCTCTTCGATGCATTAGTAGGTCTAATGAGACAAACTATTGTCTTGGCACAAGGCCTTGACAAAAATATTATTTGTAGTTTTGGCATGAGTCCTTGACTATGTGGTTATGAAGTCTGGCATTATTCATTCCATCATAATAAAATTGTCTATTGATATTTCATGTGATTATTCGACTAGTATAATATCCATGTGAATAATAAAATGGAATTATTTTATTTATATTTTCCATTTATGTTGAATTTTAGGTTTAAAAGGATTGTGTTTTAGTTTTATACATTTCCTTTAATGTTTATGCTTATTTATGAAATTTTCGACTATATTGTTATCCTTACTGAGCACCTGAGCTCACCCATTTCTCTATTTTTTCCTCGGATGTGAAGAGGTATATTATGATTAACATAGAGGGATAGTGTAAGGGATATGAATGTGTTCATGGAGAGAATGTTGTTGTTTTTTCAATTTATAATGTAATGTAAAAAAATGTATGTATCTTGTAATCCAAGGCTACAAAACTTATCTATCTTTTGGGATTTGATCTCTTGTGATCATGCCAATGATATGTAATAATGTATCGAATATAGGTAACTGTGGTTGGGGAGTTACAACTTTTCATGCACAACTGGAAGACTAAGAGGATGGTTCATCCATGTAGGGTCCTCTCCTTCCGATCCTTGATCGCCATCAGGTGATCCAAAAAGGTGTCCTAATCTTCGATATTCGTCTCACACTTGTTGATGAAACTCATGGGGTCATGAATGTATCTCCAAATTTGTGATATATGGATGATATATTGTACACTTTCTAGCTGTGGGGGTAGAGAGAGGTAGTAAAAAACCATTATATCCCTTTGAATGATCTCAAATGTTCCAATGAACCTTGGAGATAGCTTCCATATACCAGCGAAAACTCAACAATACTCACTGTGGGGAGACTTTCAAGAAAATATGGTATCCCTACTCATAATCTAAGAGACAATGATGGTAATCCATGTATGATTTATTTCAACTGTGTGTCTTCCTCATCCACACACATATGACCATCACTTTTTGTATTGTCACCCACAACATCTCTAGGCCCACAATAGTTATCTCACCTGTCTCTATCGAGGACAAGGATGACCTAAAAGGTATCTTATATATGTAATTACAAGGTTTCACACTTATGGTACAGTTATAGCTATTGTTGTAAAAAAAACTCTTCCTATGGAAAGGGATAGTATCCGCTTCGACTGAAGTCTGATACATAATCCCTAATAGTTTTTCTCCAACACCAGAATACTACACTCAGTCTGCCCATTGATCTAGTGGTGATAGGATTTAATCATCCACTTGTGTGTATTGAATTCATCTCACATGGATCTCCTCAAATTTGATGTAAACCTCATGTCAAAATTAGATCAAATTGTCAAGGGTACCTCACGAAGGCGGATGATCTCTTATACATACTACAGCCCCAAACAATCTTCCAAAATTTTCTCCCTAATGAAACAGAAGTGCTCTGACTTCATGGGTCAATGATATATCACCTAGATGGTTACATGGCCCTAAAATGTGTGTCGAATCCATATGAAATTGTCCATATATATGTCATCCCAATTCCACTCTGGGATCTCAAGGGGCTTAAAGAAACCTTTCATAACAAGGTGCTCAACCTTAAACTATTTAGATGGAAGGAACTGAGAGATGAACTTAGTTACAATTTTATACATTTAGGACAACCAAAATAGATGCTGAAGGTTTATGTACATCGTCCCCACCCTAGTATGCACAACTATGGGAGATGTTAGTAACACCCACATCACATCCTCCCTCATCATGACTCGAACCACTATTCTCCCCTAGAACAAGATGATGTGATTCCCTCCTTCTAAATATCCATATTCTGAGTCTCTTGTAAATATATGACCATGTATGACCTTTTATTTGATTTCTTCTAGGTGGGAATATCTCACATGATCAATAAGAGTAAGAGACAACACCATCGACTCCCAAAAAGTTGTAACCCCGGATCTACCAAGGTCATTTGCAATGAATCTAACTACACGAATGATTATTTATCTAAGAGATACTATGGATTCATGTAATGGGAATATTTTACAATTTTTCCTTCCCTAAAGTATATAATATCTCAATTTCATAGAGGTATATGATTTGTAACCAACATGATGGTCCTGAGTTTTGGTCACTATGTGTGAATATATACCAGAGACTCTGGTGGAATGAGTAAACAAAAAAGTGTTCCCCCAGAAGGTTGTGCCTCAACAGTATTAGGTTGAAGACTATTTATTCTAGCTCTAGGTCATGTGTAGCATTGTTATATTCATGGGGACTCAACTTCCTTAAACCATATGCGATAACTTCTGGCCACTGCATAAAAAAACAACCAAACCCAACTCCTAAGGCATCATAATACACTATAAAATCTACACTATAATATGATAGTCAAAACTTTGGTCATTCATCAGCCTCATCCTGAGAACCTTAAATGACCTTTATCACTGCTCAAACATGCTACATAGCTGCCCTTTTTATGTCAGGTTGGTCAAAGGGTCTGTAATTTTGGAGAAGTCTTTCATAAACCATAGGTAGTTCCCTTCCAAACGAAGAAATAGATTTGCATGTCACACTCTTGGGTGGATCCCATGAAATAACTACGTCGATCTTTGATAGGTCCCCAGCTAAACCATGATCAAAAATTAAATTCCCCAAAAAGTAAACCTCTTGAATCCAAAATGAGGACTTTGATAGAATTCTATAAATCTGGTTATCTCAATGAAAATCTAAGATAATAAAAAAGTGTTCTTTTGGATCATCTTCTAATGAAGAGTAGAAAAGTATTTCATTAATTAAGGAAAAAACAAGCTATTTCCCATTTTACTAGAATACATGGTTAATGAAATACATAAAAAAACATGGCCATTCATAACACCAAAGGGAATCACTTGGAACTTATGGTGTTTTTATCTACATCGAAATGTGATATTTGGAATATCAACCTCACAAACCACCAACTAGAGGTAGTATGACCTATGATTGATCTTCATGATGTATTTATCCCTTTTAAACTAGTCAATGTGGTCCCCAATACTTATCATGGGTTAATTTTTATACGAAATGGTCTGGTTCAGTCAATAATAATTTATGAAAATCTATAATCCCTCAACAATGATTTTCACAAACAAGATTGATGTTTCCTAGGAGGACACAATGTGTGTGGTGATACCATTATATCAAAGGTCCTAAAACTACAATTGTAGCTCCCAGAGATGATTAATGGCCATTTGATATTCCATAGATGAAATCATTAGAGTGACAAGATGCATTTTAATGTCACCCTCCATCTCCCACCTCATAGGTAGTCCCAAAATGTCCTTAGGGAAGATGTCCATGTAATCCTCTCCAACTAAACAACCCAGATTCTTGAAGAGACTACTATACCAAGGGATACACTCCACAAATAATTGGTGATAGGTTAAAGCCTCCTTCACATAGAACCCAATTTCACTTCCATTATATCTCTCTCCATAAATGGAGAACCTCATCCCATTAGCAGGTAGGTGTTTGAATTTTCTGTCGTGAAAGTGGATTTGGCCTGGAACCATGAACCTCCAATCCATACCCATGATGACACAATAAAGTTCCATTGTAGAGACCAGAAGGTACCACATGAACATATCTCCATAATGTGATTACTCACACTATCAGTATATAAATGATGTAGGAGAAGTGTAACCTATAGTAACCTCAACACGAAGCCGTTGGGTTTGAGAATCAATTGAGATATCAAAATCTTGAAAAAAGATTACACATGTAAATTAATGTCTATAAAATGTGTCTACTAATATTGAAGCCATATTATAAAACACATAGATCAAACCACGTATCATTTTATGCACTAAAAGATCATAAACCTGCAAAGAATTTCGTTGTTTGGGACCTCAATAACCGGCTCCATGAGCCTGACATGGGATACCTGGTGGTGGTGGTGGTGGAAGGATATCATAGAGACTTCAACTGTCTATAACTATTCCCACTCCCCTTCTAGATCCTCGTCCATAATTACCACTCTTTCTATGCCTAGAAGATCCCTGATCCCGGTGCTTCTTCTACCCTCACGGTCCATCAACTATCTTCCTGTGATACTCAACACATCTATTTAGGATGTCTAATGCTATGTTATGTATCGCATCACAATAAAATCACTGCCCTGCTCTTGGAATCCCTAGTGAACTATGATTTCCCTACATCGCACGACCTCATTCCCAAGCCTGATAGTGAAAGGAATTCCTGAATTGAGAGCATGGAACATGACTTCTTCCAATTACCATAGATGACTCATCTTTGGGACACCCATTACTAGCACCAGCTACATGGAATCCCCCTGAAAAAATATCTATATCTCTAGGTTCCTCTCCAGCACCCCAACATAGATGGGGATGCACAAGGACACCACTTTAGAACAAATCTCTCTATAGAGTTGATACTGAAGATTATGTTTTCGGATGTTTACATCATAGATCATGTCTAGAGAGAACCACATATATTCAATGAACCTTTATGCATACTCATCAACCACCATCCCTTCTTTATGTATCTCTAGATAATAATGGATCTAGAATAAATGCAATCATGAGGGGTAGTACTTCTCATAGAACAACAATTGGAAATCAATCCATGAGTGTGCCAACTCATCATGCGTCTGTGTAACAAGGCTCCACTGATGATCATCTAATCCATTAAAGAAACTAGATTACAATTCCACAACTAGATTCAGTCGTGTTTGAACAATAATGATGATATGGACTACTAAATCCGGTAAATCCTCTACTTCTTGACGCCATGGGTTTCTGTGGAACCTCAGTGGCCTCTCGCATTGGAACTCATAGAGCATGCTAAGCCTATTCACATCCATATCCTAATTTACTATGATTTTATGTAGTTCGAAATGTGGAGTTACTATTACCATCCCACCAAGAGGAAGGGGATTCGAGATAGACCATGTACTGAGGCCTTGTCACTCATAGGGTCATTTCTGTGAACTATAGTTGGTCTCCAGGATGGATGTCACAATGGATGAATCCCAATATTTATCAAGATGTACCCTGGTTAGTTTAACACACACACACACACACACACACACACATATATATATATCAAAATGAATAGGTAACTGACGCAATAAGGACATCCAATGACTCAATCTTATATGATTCATGCACAATTTCATCCCCGCAACAACTGCCTTAGCACACTGAGTCAAAAATTAGGTAGTCAAGGTCATGAAGAATGGATATCTCAGTCATCGCACTGTAATAGGACTCCATAACAAGAGATAAGAACTTGAAACACTTTGAAACTATTGAACTAAAATCAACCAAATCCTCTAATGTGGAATAGTTCGAATAATTTACCAAGGAATGAACATTCTCTAAAACCAATCTTTCATGACCCGACCTAAGCCGAGGCCCTAGACGCAACTACCCCAAGCCTTCCTCCACAGACTAGGGGTGGTGGATAGCACTGAAGGAATAACTAAACCTGGGGAGGCCAATAACTATGTACCTATACACATACACACAACCATATAAAGGAAAAGGTACATAGGAAAATAATGAAATATGAAAAACTGTTACATAGTAAAGAAAGAATACATGAACCTTTAGATAGTAAAAAAGTATGGAAATGTAAACTCAAATGTAACAATAAAAATATATTTCCATAAAAAGATATATCCCAACATGATAAAAATAGAAAAGAAAACTACTACAATATCCCAGCTCTTGATTCCCAATCTTGGATCCCCGTAAATGTTCCACAACAACGAGTATCCCTAAACTCCCCAGAAATGACATTTGATGTGTCTGTCATTTGTATAAGACATTTCACACGTGGGAAAATCCCATGCAAGGTTGAGTACATACATACCCAACATGAAATCCTGAATGATGAAGGGGGGGAAGTAAGAGATACACGAGGATTTAAAAGACAGTAGATAACATAGGGTACAATGAAAGAGAATAGATCAACCCGAAAGAGAGTTTATGTAAGGTCATCCAAATATAAGTGAAAAAATATATAGATTAAAAAAATACCTATCAGAAATTTTCCACCTACATAAGGAGAATTGAGTCATCAGGTCATTATAGGATAATCAGATTAAGACCATAGCATAACCTGCAGGTGTTCAACTCTCATAAAATAAGAGTAACCAAATCCATGGTGTGGATAAAATTGATGAACATACATATTATTTTTCACAGAAACATAAATAATAGTGTCAAAGGATCTACTTATCATAGCTTATCCCATGAATAAGATTAGCCAATAATTCCAAAATACTATCAATGATGGCCAAAATCTCACATGTATTCATATAAGTTACCATACAAGTATAACCATGCCTCGTCATAGTGACACATAGTTGAGTGGGCAAAAACTCGAAGTATACGATATAAGCCCTAGTACAGTAGGGGGTTCCACTCTGTAAGCCATAGAGGATTCCACTACCCATATATATTTTAGGTTCAAATCAATATCATTCATGGATTCAACTACCCAGCTATGTTGGAGTGTCAACTTGGTATCTGTTGGGGACCACACAGCCCAACTATATTGTTGTTTCAACTCAATATCAATCAAGGACCCCAATGCCTAGCTACGCTGGAGGGTCAAATCGGTATATAGTGAGTATGCCACTACCTAGCTATGTTTAATAGTCAAATAAGTATACTTCAAGAATGGAACTTCCCAACATTAATGTAGATTCAACTCAGTATCATTTAAGGATTCCAATGTTAATATTTATTGGAGGTTCAACTCAGTATCTTTTGAGGAAGACACTACACAACTGTGCTGGAGGCTCAACTTGATATTCTTCAAGGACGCCACTACCCAAAAAGGGTGGAGGGTCAACTAATTATCATTCCAAGATGCCCTACCCAGCTATTCGAGATGGTCAACACTGTATCTTTCAAAGATTCAACTACCTAGCTATGATGTAGGGTCAACACAAAAAGGCTTTTGGAATCTTGCGTGATCATCTCCCTCTTTGAGTCTTTACTCATCATGGGTTGTGCCCAAAATATTACACATCACATTAAAAAATATGCAACCAATGGAACCATTGCTTTCTATGTGGGAAAACACTCTCGATAGGATACACGCGGTCCAAAATTTATGTTCAAATGAATGAGATACAAAGATTCAAAGTTCATAAAAAGTAAAAAAATGGATATAAGGTGTGTCTAGAAAAACCTTGTATGGGGCCATGTACATGTACTAGAAAACATATCCATGTACTCTTTATATGGAGCTTTTCCTCACATAGGGTACATCCCTTGTGAGTGGACCATTTCTGTGTTCTCTGTTACCTGAAAGTGTGCCTGGGAGTATACCTCTACACTATTTCACACATGGGATCCCATTTTATGAAGTGGAACATGACATATAGGATGGCTACCCACTATGTCATACTTATGTTTCCTAATGACCATTCCACCACTGCTGAGGGCGATACACTCTATAGTTTCATCTATTAACACGATGGGTAGTCAAGTATTTTTCCACAATTCCAAATATAATCTTACTCCCTGAATCAGTTAATGAAACATTCAATTTTATCCTACCACCATCCAAAAATTACAGATCTAGTTTTGGTTCACAGATCCCATCCATCTCTCGGTAGAAGATGACCTTAGTTCATCTATGGGGGTTTCACCGCTCAAATCATACGTCACCAGGGATTCTATAATATATTTATTGATATAAAACCATTGAAAAGTCCATACACGGAACCTAAAAATTTAATCCTTTGATAATAATTTCGATCCTTGTCTCGCCCATGTTTTCTTCTTGGTTCATAGGTTCAGATGAGACTCAGTACCACTCGGTAATGTAACACCCTGAGATTTTTATGAGAATGTTTTTTTAAATTTGATTTCTGTGATGTCTTGTGCAATACACTACCCTAAGATAATATCTCCCTACACACAAAACTGGTTTATATTGTGGTATATGCGATATATTATTTGGCTTGTATTACATAGAATGTTGTGTTCTTTCGATAGCTTAAATTTCACACAAGACCAATATTTACCGAACAATAGTATATTGTTAAAATATTATTATTTATTATAACAAGATATAAACATGACATTAAATTAGAATTAATGAATATTATTAATTAAATTATAAAAATTAACGGTTTATTAGAAAAATTCATGGATTATGAATTAATTAGAAACAAAAATATATACAAATTTAATATAGATGAAATATTTTTATTTTTATGCTCCCAAAGTAATTTTTTATTAATAAATTAAATAAACTAAAATTATTAAAAGATATTAGAGAAATATTTATTTTATATATTCATATATTCATTTTTTATATTCTCCAAATATATTTTTTAGGTATAATATAATGAAAATCCCAATTTTACACATGTAACCCTATATTTGTCAAAAGGTGGATTTTATTGCCTTTTAATGGAGAATCCTTTTTAATTAAATTTTGACACTTTTATATATAATAATAAAAAAAATAATGTTTTTCATTGAAATAGGGATATATAAGTTCGCTTTAGTATATTTTTGGGTATTTTTTTTGATAAGTTTCATGTTTTTAGGAATAGTTAAAAAGTACATAATTTTAATTGATTGTTTTCATAAAAATAAATAATTGTGTTAAATAATATTTTTGAATGGCTTTAAAGTATAATTAGATATATTTTTATCATTTAATCTAATGATGTTCATTGGTATCAATTTCGTATTGAAATTGGATATAAAAACATTATGAACTTTTGAATGTTTTACTTTCAAACCAATTTTATCATTCTATCAACAAGATTAATATTTTAATTAACATATTCAAATTATTAGATTTTAATTTGGAAAAACAAATTCAATATTCGAAAATCATAAGGTACAAATTCTATAAATATGTAATTTTTTGGGAAATAGTAATAGTAACTTTGTAATTTTTTTATGAATATGGTAAAATGTAAATCTGTTAATTAAGGGTAAAAATAATATTATTGAAAACCAAAAATTACCCCAAAACTTGTCCTAATATCATGGTATGAGTAATGTTTGACCAAAATAATCCTTATAATAATATTATAACCATTTTAATACACTTGTATGAGATGAATATATTTATTATATTTTATTTAAAAGAAATTTAACGATGTCATACTCATATTTATAATAACTATATTATTTTTAATTTAAGTATATACAAAAGATAAATTAGACTATAAATTTTCATTTTAAAGATAAATTTTTTCCATATCAGGGTATTTTATTTTTAATTTAGTAAAATAAATAATTACATTAAGGACGTACACAATGCTGATGCAGTGCTTGTATAAGCAGATGAAAAATAATTAAAATGATTTTAATTAAAATTATAAGAACTATTAAATGGAAACCAAGGGAAAAATACTTTTGGTTTATTACATATCTACCATGGTTGTCCAAGGGTCTAATTAATGACCATTTAGAGCTGTATGGATATGAATAAGACTCTAATAATATTTTATTTAAAAGGAAGTAAAGTTATTCACATTTTATGTATTAAATTAGTATAATATTTTGATATACATTTTTCAAAAAAAAATTCTAACATAAATATTTATTGGAAATATAATTAATTTGAATTCATGGAAATATATTTATAATTTTCATGTAAAAACTAATTACCATTATTTTAATAAAAACAATGTTGTTGTAATTACATAATTAAGGAATAAATCAGATTAATGATATTTTAAATCTGAAAATCGGTACCATTTCGGTTAATTAATGTACCCCAAAAAATATTATAGCTTACCTTTAGCCATTTATGATATAATAAAACATTTTTTACAAATTTAACTTATTATCATGGCATTTTTAAAAATCTAGGGATCAAATAGTGTCAAAATTGACACTATTTACATTTTATCAAAATAATGTTATATAAAATTATTTAAAAATGAAAAAAATAAAAAAATAAAATAATTATAATATAGTATAAAATGTTCTACATTTTTCATTTATGGTATAAATTACCTCGAATAATTAATATTTACATTTTTTTCATGTGAAAAAACGTATTATCAATGTTGAAATTAAAATTAGTTAACAAATGGTTAATTAAAATGATTAGGTTTATATTGATACCAAAAAGTGTCAAATAACTATTAAATAATGATATTACTACATTAACTAATTCATTATAAAAATATATTTTTTTTTGTATTTGGAATAAATTTAATTTATTATAATTAATTTTTTTTATAAATTTTAAAGATACCCCCATATCAATTATAAAAGAGAACCTCCCCCCCCACATCCTCACACCACATTGAGCCATTTAGATCAACAAAACCCTGACCATTTATCCTCCCAAAATTCATAGTTATGTTATGTAGGTCTTGGTCATAAAAAATTACCAACCCTAGTTTCCCTAAGAGGAGATGCAAAGAAAGTCCAACGAAGAAAAGGTAATCGTTTTTCAAATTCATTTTAGTTCATTTATTCTTATACATCCACATAGTATGTTTTTTGTTACTAAATAAATACATATAGTATCATATATATGATAATATTTTATTATTATTTTTGTACCCTTATATTCTACATTTTACCCATTAGATGAAAACAAATATCACCATGTATGCGTACATACAACTTACCATCTCCACGTTGTGGTGTAATTTGTTTTGTCATAAAAAAATTAATTGGATGGGTATTGTGATAGGTAAAATGGATATAAATATTAAATATTAAAATACATTTATTATTTATAATTTACATAAAATGAAATTTCTTACCATTATATCATTAATGGAATGATATTGTCGCTCATGTGTAAGTACGACCTATCGCTTCCACGACACGATGATAATAATTTTACATATTAACCATTCAAGAATGGTTATAAAAATGTATATGAAGATTGAATATATATTTTATTAACATCATATAATTTATGATATGAGTAAAATATATCCTATGCATAAGAAATAGGACTTACATGAAAAAATATACATAAGAATGTGAAGTAGTTAACACTATAAATAATGGTAATAATGAAATATTATTAACAAATTTATATAATAGGATCATATATGATATAATAAATATGTATATGGTTTTGATATAATTCATTAAATTTATTAAAACTATTATATAGTAAGTTAATGAATGTTTGACTAAAGGCACCTTAAAGAAGGTGAATTTCTTCAAACGTTTTATTTCCAATAGATTTTTGACATATTAACCACTCAATTATTTAGGGAGGTGAATATACTTATCCATGAAATGTTCTACCATTAATTTTTTTTAAATGATATTAAACCATCTAATTGATGTTATTATTTCTTGTATATCATGGTTCTAACGTTACAAGGTAATATGAGATTTAGGTCTAATTTTTATTTCTGTGGGACACATTCTTTATACATGACATGTTTCTTCTTAATAATTTTTATAATGACAATGAATGTATTTTATGTGTCCTATCCATAAGATTATGAAATTATATTGTCCATATTATTTACTTTTCCCATGGGTCATACAATTTTACAGATTATAAATTGATGAGTATTTACTTCGTAATCTCATCAATATTGGGGATTGTTTCGTTTTATGTCTCTATTGAGTAATATTATTTATTCATGTCCTTGTTTTATACAAATGTTTTCAAAAATATTAATACTATTGTCCTAAGAATGATTAATGTCATTTTTACCCATGTTTGATTGTTTACAAAATGTTTTGAAAGGAATCTTTTTTTTCATTCTCCAAATAAGGTACTTTGTAACTTTTATAGAAAAAGTAATAAAGGAATCTTTTATAACATATATTTCATGAATAAGTTTTTAATATTTCATAAAGCCTTATTGATTTGAATCATAATTTTAAATATTACTATTTTATTTTGAAATTAAATGTTTTCTTTTAATATTGTGTATCATTTTATGAATACAAAATGTTTTGAAGAAGAAATCATATTTCCCTTATGAATTGTTTTCAAGTGATCTCTCAAAATTATCTTCCATCTAAGATAAAATTATTTGAGGTTACTTATTTTTTATTGTGGATATTATTCCATGAAATCATTATTATTCATTCTCTGAATGATTTATGTTTATGATGTAATGATGTTTATGAAACCATTTTCATTCCAAGAGTTCTGATATGATGAATGATTAATGTTCTTATGGAACACATTTGTATGTCATTTATTATGAGATGGGTGGGTCCTATATATCTCTCTAATTAATTGGATAACAATTTATATAACATGAGATATACTAATATAGTATTGTGAGTGAACCATTACTACTAACATACCCATAGGAGTGAACGATGACTACCTAGATGGTATGGGGAGTGAAATCGTGCTATTATGAAGGACATGGGAGTGAACCATGACAACCATGACGGTATGGGGAATGAAACCATACTACTATGATATCCTTGGAAGTGACCCCCTGACTGCTATGAAAATCATTTTATATAGTTATGTGTCTGCAAAAAATTCAATGTGTTATTTCTATGTCAACATTTCAAGGATTTTGTTATTTATTTCCTTTTGATTCATGTCATATAGACTATAACTATTTATGAAATGATTCCTATTTATGATCATTGATACACTGGGTTTTCCATTATATTTTCACGATCATGTTTTCATACACTTATTATCATGAATATGTTTACATGTCTCCATTTCTTTCCATTACTGACCATCTAATCTCACACTTTTCATATGTTTTATTTATCCAAAGAATAAAAATAAAAGATTCAGGTTGGAAAAATAATGGGGAAGAACATTATGGGAGTTGATTAGTATCACTCCCCAAATTTAAAAAATGGGTACCATGATTCGAATGGAAGTAACATAATATGAATATTGTGCATATTCTTTTGTAATAGAATAAATGTTTGGGAAAATTATTTTCATGTCAATGTATTTTAGGTTATGGTCATTATATTTTGTATAAAAGAAAAGGTTTAGTAAAAATTTGGAATGTAGGATGAGAAAATCACAGTGGAAAGCCCTATCATATATCTATGTATATGTATTAGGATAAAGAAAATGTCCAATAATTTTGTATTATATAGAGTGAGTTCTTCCACAAAAATACATTTCAATCCGGATACTAAAAGTGGTTGTGTATCTAGAATATATTTAACTAGGGGTAAATACTATGAAAAGGTGTGTTGGGCCTAACATGAGCGTAACCAGTTACATGACAACAGACCTTTCTATACAGATGGATTAACACTCCCATGGGATATGATTTGGGTATCCAAAAACTATTCATGAACCATCATGAAGGATTATATTTTAAGATGGATATAAATATGGTATGATTAAACATAAGGTACCATAGAATTAAATATTATAAGTAATTTCCCTGGATTATGTGGTTCTATTACTATTTTTTTTCTAACACTATTAATTATACTTTAAAACAATGGATAAAACATGAAAGAACCTTGTTAATGATTAGATGTCAAATGAAAATATTATACTCCTAAGAAACTAAATGGTATGGGGGAAGGAATTCAAAATCTTATCATTGTACTCATAGAAGATATGAATTTTGCTATAAATTCAAATGAGAAGAGGAGGTAAAAACCTTCGTTTGTGTCATTCATGAGGTTAATTGTTCCTTATTTTAGTGGTTCATCTAGTCAAATTGTTCTATATAATGGATAAGTATCACTGAAATAATATTTTACATCCTTCCCCAATTGGAACTTGAAAAGGTTAATTTGGTTGTTAATCGTTAAGATGGAGAAGTGTACAAGGGGTAAACATTAATGAAGAATACAACACATCAAAATGAAATTGAATATACTGAATGGGGAAAGTTCAGGAACTTATTCATCAATAAGTACTTACCTTTATTCATAATAAAAAGAAGTATAAGGAGTTAATTGAGATTGAGAAAAAGGATAATGAATATATTGGTACCAACAAGAAAAATATTACAAGACATGCAAGGTACTCTTCTAGAATTATCATCTAGCTAGAAATTAATTTTGATAGGTTCTTTAGTAGCATAATGAAATATATTACAAGGGGTATATCCATAATAGAAATTATTATATACGAAGATATTGGGTGCGGTTAAAAGAATTTTGAAATAGAGGATGGTGTTATGTATCAATATCATGGTTTTGACAATAAAATGAAGATAGAGATCATAGGAAAATCTAAAAACCATGGAGAAAAGTAGATTAGATATCCTATATGCTCTAAGTGGGAGATTAATTATTGATAATATCATATTAAGGTTCCGAATAATTGATTTATGTTCACAATGAAAGGTCATTAGGAATTTCATTCATGAATTTATTAGAAGAAGTTACCTGACAATTAGAATGGAGAGAAATCAACATAGAATGCACCTCCCACACATTAGAGTCAAAAGATTAAAATAAATGGTAATTATGCTAACGAATTCTCAAACCTAAGGCTAACTATTGAAGATCCACATCAACAACCTCTTAAAATGAGGTTCAAATGAAAATTTCATGAAATCACTATTGGTGATGTAGTGTATCACAATAAAGTCATGGATTGATTGTGTGTTTATATAATTGGATTCATGAATAATTATGTTGAATTTAATTTATGGTATTTCAATGTATCGAAACATCTAAATATTGGTATACTATAGTTCTTACTTACGGATTTTAACTAATATTGTATTGGTATCCATGATAATAGATTTAGGTGGTAAAGTAATATTTTTAAAGAACACAAAATTAAGGTAATTGTAACGACCCAAAGATTCATTAATGGAAAATACCTCTTGATCTAGTTAAATGTCTCTTTATGAAAATTTTTTTTATAAGATTTCAACTTCTTTGGTTTAATGTTAAGAATTTTGACCGTTGTTAATATAGTCATTGAACAGTGATCACATGAATAGTATAAATGTAAGGCTTTAACGAACCCAATTTTTAGTCAGACAAAGGAAGCGATGACCTCATCCAGTAGTATTTCCCCATACGAAGCCCATTTTTCAGAGCTCGTAAAAGAGGTGGCGTCTTTGGGCTTCACCCTTGACCAAGCCCAGGTGGAGCTTCATTATGTCAAGCTCGAATGTGACCATCTACAGGAAAAGTGGAAGTTGATTGAAATTACCACTCAAGCGATGCTATCCGAGCCACCCCAAGAGTATGTCACCATTGCACATCTTACCCTTAGGTCTTATGCGGCTGTTTTAAGGGGTTATGTAACAAATAAGTAGTACTATGTTCATGTACATTTTTTTATATAATAATGAATATAATTTTTAGTCATTTTTGATACGTTGTAAATAGTTTTTAAAGTACAAATGGTGTTTTTAATTATTATTTAATTAAGAAATCTATTTTATTAAATTAAGGGATTTTTGAATTAAATAATATTTTAATAAAATATTATTAATATTAAATTAATTTTTTTTAAATATAAATGATCATATAAATTTATGAATGCAATTAAAAATTTTATTATGGTTTGAAAGCCATTTCTGTCAAAACCCGTGAATTTTCGATAAATGTTGGTTTTTATTTTAAAAGTAAAAATTAACATATTTAGAATTTTATTTAGATAAAATAAATTTCATTTTTGGAATCAGGACGTCGAAATTATCCAATGGTGAATTTTTCATAATTTTCTGAGACAGTCAAATTTTTTGGTAAAAATTAAATACCATTTAATTATATAATGTGTTTTATGACATCATAATGACCCAATGGTGATGCAATAAAATACAATAATCCTTATGTTCGGCCAACATAAGTTTTATCATTAAAATAATGTGATTTTGGGTTTGTTTGACTAACTTTTCAAAGCATTAATGAACCCCTCAAGACTTATTCAACATTTTGGCATTTTAAATTAATTTCCATGGGAGTGTGACTCACCTCCACATAAGCAACCCTAATTTTTTAATACGTTCGGTCCTTGGCCTTGTAAAATATTTTTTTCCTCTTTCCTTTTCTAGAAACCATGGGCAAATACCATGGTATGGTTTGTGGTTTGGATTATTTTAATATAAGGGGTCCCAAACCTAAATAATAATGAATTCTCTCACCTTCCCTATATAAACCCACCCAAGCTCCCACTTCCTCCACACTAAATTACCTTACAGTTTGTCAAAACTATGCCCTACTCTCTCTATAATCCTCCCAAGGTTCCCCAAGCTCCCATTAAGCCTCACACAATCCTCTCTCGAGCCTTCGGAAGCACACTTTCAAGTAAGGGTTTTTTCTTCCTTTCTCATTTTTGTATAATTTTCCGAAAGTTGTATTTACCTTTTAATTTCAATTATGAATGTTGGGGTATGGTTTCTAACCTCCCCCATACTACACTATTATTGTTTGAATGATGGGAAACCCCTTTCTCTCTCATTAAATGCCTCCCATGTACACTCGTTACTATGCCGAAATTCCGAACGGAACTTCTCTCTCTTCTTTTACATTCAAGCAATACTTTTGTATCATGAATTTAAATTCCTTTTCAATTGTTGGGAAATTTATCTATATGACCTCATTACTTTCAATTACATGTAAATATGATGAGGAACCCATTTCTCTCTCATCAACCATTTTTATGAATTCTTATGTCACGCCGTTACGCTGCCGAAATCGCACCGATTTTCTAAGCCAATGTCATTGTGTAGTGAATACCATGCCCATTTCTCCATAAAGGGTATTCTCCTTTATGAACATTTACTTATAGATTATAAATTTTCATGAATTAATTCTACATTCCTTTATCGTGGAATAAATGATTATGTTTTATGAATCCATGTTTTATGATCCATGTGGCACACTTATGCATGAAATGAAATGTTTAAGAAGGGTGCACCCTAATAGCGCTCTAATGCATTGGGTAAAGTATAGTATCATGATACATCAAGTGAAATTAGTGTTGAATCATGCTAATTCAAGTGCAATGAGGTTTTACTCATGCTTCATGTGCAATGAGGGTTTACTCATGCTCCATGTGCAATGAGCCACGACTCATGCTAATTCAATGTTAAGTGTTGTTGCCACATTTCCATGTTATGATTATCATTATTTATCATGCCTTTATGTTCATGTTTCTATTATTCTCTATTGACATGCCTATTGCCTAACATTTATAGTACTCTTCATGTTATTCCATGTGTACTCCCTTACTGGGCTTTATAGCTCACCCATTTCTTATGCATGTCCTCAGGTTATCCCATGCAATGCTAAGTACGAGGGAATGTATCGGTCATTTAAAGGATGTTTTCAATAAAGATGTTGTATTTCATGTTTTAAGTTTTTATTTAATGATCCTAAGCCCCAAAGACACTAAACCTCTCGATCTTCTTTTTTGTATCAAGTGAATTTTAATGTAATAAAGCATGTTTAAGTTGTAATAAAAAGCAGCGTTGTCATAGTTGGTATCAGAGGAGGAACCCAGCCTTAAGTGTAGTGCACTGCCTGGGTTGAGATGTAAGGCCCACAACGAGGGTGTTGTGCTCTAGGGGGGGGGGGTGATTGTAACTCCCCTAAATGATAAAGGGTTAAATGACTAAATGATATGTCTCATGTCAACAAGGTTCACCTTCCTTTTCGAGAGCCTGTCTGATTAGAACTCCACAGTTAAGTGTGCTTGGATTGGAGTAGTGATCAGTGTGGGTGAACTCCTGGGAAGTTTCCCAAGGTGTATGTGAGTGAGGACAAAACACACTGGAAAGGACATGTGATGGCCTGTGGGGATTTTCATTAGTCAGATGACCCGTTCGGGCACGTGGGTGGACCCTGGGGTGGGCCCCACGTGTTTGCAGGGAAAATCGGGGTACCTGGTGGGCTAGGACCAGACGACCATGTTAAGGCGGGGTGGTTGTGCTATCACTGGGACCCGGTTGTCACATTTTGTATCAAAGGATAGGTTTAGTTATTTTTGTGATTAGGAAACCCTAGTAAAGCCTTGGATACAAGACTAAGTATAATAAAAACATCCCTAAGTTATGGTAAATACTAAGTAAGTGGTTTATCAACCAAATACATCCCTATCTAGATACGAGCAGGTAGAGGTGGATCTGGCACAAATGTATCATAGAGGTAATACCCGAAAACACCGCTTTGAGCTAGACTCGAACAGGAACGGGTGCACGAAAACGGGCCTTGCTGCACTCTTGGTTACGACACTCCCAGGGGATATGTTTTGATAAATTCACAATCAAGGTGTGTGAGTGATGACAAAGCACACTGGAAAGGACATGTGTTGGCCTGTGGGGACTGTCATTAGTCATATGACCCGTTCGGGCACGTGGGTGGACCCTGGGGTGGGCCCCACGTGTTTGCGGGGCAACTCGGGGTACCTGATGGGTTAGGACCTGACGGCCATGTTAAGGTGGGGTGGTTGTGCTGTCACCGGGACCCGGTTGTCACATTTTGTATCAAATGATAGGTTTAGTTATTTTTGGGATTAGGAAACCCTAGTAAAGCCTTAGATATAAGACTAAGTATAATAAAAACATCCCTAAGTTATGGTAAATACTAAGTAAGTGGTTTATCAACCAAATACATCCCTATCTGGATACGAGCAGGTAGAGGTGGCTCTGGCACAAATGTATCGTAGGGGTAAAACCCGAAAACACCGCTTTGAGCTAGACTCGAACGGGAACTGGTGCACGAAAACGGGCCTTACTGCACACTTGGTTACGACACTCCCGGGGGATATGTTTTGATAAATTCACAATCTCGGTACGAACCCTTATTAAGGGAAAAATTCCCCTAAGAATATATGTTAGAAAGTATATCGTGAAAAGCATAGATTGAATACTATAGACTCATGAGTTAAGGAAATAAAAGATTATTTATAGGTCATCATCTTTTGTATTTTGATTACCCTTTATGTGTTACCACTAATTTTTTTTTTATTCCAGCCAATGGCCGGTAATAGGAGGACTCAGGATAACAACCGTTGTGAAGATTAGTGTGATGATTGTACTAATGAGATTCCCAATCCAATGGGAGCGGGAATCGTGAACTTTGTCATGCTTCTCTCTCAGCTAACACAAGTTTTGAATAGAAACACGGGTCAAGAGGAACGTCCAAACCACCCTAAGAAGGAACAAGTCTCTATCGAGATCTTCATGAGGCAAAGGCCTCCCACTTTTAGTGGATCATCCGATCCCATGATCGTTGAACAATGGATCAACTCCATTGAATTGTGGCAACAACACTTAACATTGAATTAGCATGATCTGTGGCTCATTGCACAAGTAGCATGAGTAAACCCTCATTGCACGTGAAGCACGAGAAAACCCTCGTTGCACTTGAATTATCTTGAGTCAACACTCATTGCACTTGACGTATCACGATACTATACTTTACCCAATGTATTAGAGCGCTATAAGGGCGCACCCTTCTTAAACATTTCATTTCATGCATAAGTGTGCCACATGGATCATAAAACATGGATTCATAAAACATAATCATTTATTCCATGATAAAGGAATGTGGAATTCATACATGAAAATTTATAATCAATAAGTAAATGTTCATAAAGGTTAATACCCTTGATGGAGAAATGGGCATGGTATTCACTACACAATGACATTGGCTTAGAAAATCGGTGCGATTTCGGCAGCGTAACGGCGTGACATAAGAATTCATAAAAATAGTTGATGAGAGATCCTCATCATATTTAAATGTAATTGAAAGTACGGAGGTCATATAGATACATTTCCCAACAATTGAAAAGGAATTTAGATTCATGATACAAAAGTATTGCTTGAATGTAAAAGAAGAGAGAGAAGTTCCTTTCAGAATTTCGGCATAGTAACAGGTGTACATGGGAGGCATTTAATGAGAGAGAAAGGGGTTTCCCATCATTAAAACAATAAGAGGGAAGTATGGGGGAGATGAGAAACCATACCCCAACATTCATAATTGAAATTAAAATGGAAATAAAACTTAATGAAAATTGGACAAAAATGAGAAAGGAAGAAAAAAACCTTACTTGGAAGTGTGCTTCCAAAGGCTAGAGAGACGCTTGTGAGAGGCTTCTTGGGATCTTGGTGCACCTTGGGAGGATTATAGAGAGAGTATGGAAGAGGTTGGACGAACACCAAGGGATTTTAGTGAGGAGGAAGTGGGAGCTTAGGTGGATTTATATAGGAAAGGTGAGAGAATTCTCTATTATTTAGGTTCGGGACCCCTTATATTAAAATAATACAAACCACAAACCATCCCATGGTATTTGCCCATGGTTTCTGGAAAAGTAAAGAGGAAAAAAATATTTTACAAGGCCAATGTTCTATCTTATTAAAAAATTAGGGTTGCTTATGTGGAGGTGAGTCACACTCCCATGGAAATTAATTTAAAAAGGGAAAGTGTTGAATAAGTCTTGAGGGATTCATTAATGCTTTGAAAAGTAAGTCAAAAAAACCCAAAATCACATTATTTTAATGATGAAACATATATTGGCCGAAAATAGGGATTATGGTATTTTATTGCATCACCATTGGGTCATTATGATGTCATAAAACACATTATATAATTAAATGGTATTTAATTTTTCCCCAAAAATTTGACTGTCTCAGAAAATTATGAAAAATTCACCGTTGGATAATTTCTACGTCCTGATTCCAGAAATGAATTTTATTTTATCTAAATTTTTTTCTAAATATGTTAATTTTCACTTTTAAAATAAAAACAAAAAATTATCGAAAATTCACGGGTTTTGACAGAAATGGATTTCAAACCTTATTAAAAATTTTAATTGCATTCATAAATTTATATGGTCATTTATATTAAATAAAAATTAATTTAATATTAATAATATTTTATTAAAATATTATTTAATTCAAAAATACCTTAATTTAGTAAAATAGATTTCTTAATTAAATAATAATGAAAAACTCCATTTGTACTTTAATACCTGTTTAAAATGTATCAAAATAACAAAAAAATTATATTCATTATTATATAATAAAATAATGTACATTAACATAGTACTAATTATTTGTTACATAACCCCTTAAAATAGCCGCATAAGACCTAAGGGTAAGGTGTGAAATGGTGACAGACTCTTGGGGCGACTCGGATAACATCGCTCGAGTGGTAATTTCAATCAACTTCCACTTTTCCCATAGACAGTCACGTTCAAGCTTGACATACTGAAGTTCAGCTTGGGCTTGGTCGAGGGAGAAGCCCAAAGACGCCACCTCTTTTTCGAGCTCTGACAAATGGGCTTCGTATGGGGAAATTCTACTAGATGAGGCCATCGCTTCCTTTGTCTGAGTAAAAATTGGGTTCGTTAAATCCTTACATTTATACTAATCAAGTGATCACTTTTCAAATACTATATTAACAGCGGTCAAAATTCTTAACATGATACCAATGAAGGTGACATCTTATAAAAATATTTTTCATAAAGAGCCATTTAACTGGATCAAGAGCGATTTTCCATTAATGAATCATTGGGTCGTTACAATATTCCACCCTTAAGAAATTTCTCCCTCAAAATTTTCCTTTTCCCACACTAAGAAAAATGTGGGTAACTCATCTTCATCATATCCTCTTACTCCCAAGTCGCTACTTCAAACATTTGGTTTCTCCACAACACCTTGACGAGGGGCATGGTCTTATTTTGTAGAACTTTTTCTCTACGATCTATGATCTTCACTGGTTGCTCCTCATATGAAAGATCATATTCCAATTGTACCACCTTGGAAGAGAGTACATGTGAAGGGTCTAGTATGTAATTCCTTAAGAGGGATACATGAAAGACATCATTCACCTTGTCCATAGTAGGTGGAAGTGCTAGTCGATAGGCCACAGCCCCAACACGATCAAGAATCTCGAAGGGGCCGATGTACCTTAGACTTAACTTCCCTTTCTTTCCAAACCTCATGACCCTCTTCCACGGAGATATGCGTAAAAACAACATGTCTCAAACTTTAAACTCAAGGTCTCGTCGACAATTATCTGCATAACTCTTCTGTCGACTCTGGGATTCCTTGATATGCTGCTGAATGGTTTTAACCTTATCCACCATTTCTTCAACCATACAGGGCTTCATATGGTTCTATTTGGATGCTTGAGTGGAAACTGTTTTTTAGAGAACTCAACCAGAGGAAGATGTTGATCCCATACTCTTTTAAAGTCCACTGAGCATGCTATCAACATATCCTCAAGTGTTTGGATAGTCCTCTGTGATTGGCCATCAATTTGAGGATGATAGGTCGTACTAAAGTTCAGTTCAGTATTCAGAGCATGTTGAAGACTCTTCCAAAACATAGAGGTGAATCATGGATCTCGGTCAGACACAATAGATAGTGGTACTCCATGCATCCTTACCACCTCCCTAATATATATCCCTGACAGTTGATCCAATGAGAAATCCTCTCGAATAGCAATGAAGTGTGCAGTCGTTATAAGACGATCCACAACAACCCAGATTGCATTGTTGCCTTTTGATGTCTTTGGAAGTCCGGTGACAAAGTCCATAGTGATGTTCTCCAATTTCCATTCTAGTATGGCCAATGGCTGTATCATCCCCTTAGACTTCTACCTCTCTGCCTTCACTTGCTGATACACCAGACACATTGATGTATATTAATAAATCTCTTTCTTCATATTATCCCACCAAAAGTTTTCTTGGAGATCTCAATACATCTTTGTGCTCCCTTGGTGAATAGAGAAATTTGAACTATGTGCATCATCCAAAAGTTCCTTCTTCAGCTCAAGACTTGGTGGAACACATATTCTTTTCCCAAACTGCACAATTCCTTCTTCATTAACATTAAACTCCGAGGATTTCCCCTTTTTGATAGCTTCCACTTTTTCTTGAATTCCCACATCATCCTTTTGAGCATCCTTTTACCTTTCCAAAAGAGATTGTTGAGCAATAATTTGTGAAAGGATTGATGATTTTCCCTTCTTTATGATTCCCACATCCATCTTCGTCAAGTCTAAGAGGATTGGATCCTTCTCAATTCTCATCATTGATAGAATCGTTTGATCCTTTCTACTTAGGGCATCCGCCACCTTGTTCGCTTTCCCAGGGTGATAATGTATTGAACAGTCATAATCCTTGATGAGCTCTATCCATCTTCTCTGGCGCATATTAAGCTCCTTCTGTGTGAATATATATTTAAGACTCTTGTGGTCAGTATATATCTCACATTTCCCTCCATAGAGATAATGCAGCCAGATTTTCAAGGAAAAGATCACCGCCGCCAACTCCAGATCATGCATTGGATAGTTTCACTCATGTATTTTCAACTGAATTGAGGAATAGGATATCACTTTATCATTTTGCATCAGCACACAGCCTAAGCCCTTCTTTGAGGCATCACTGAATACCACAAAAAGTTCCCCACTTGTGGGTAAAGTGAGCACAGGCTCAGTGATAAGCCTCCTTTTCAACTCCTTGATGCTTTCTTCGCATTCATCACTCCAAGAAAACTATACTCACTTTCGAGTTAGCTTGGTAATAGGGTTGGAAAATCGTGAGAAATTTATCACAAATCGTCGATAATATCCAGCTAACCCCAAGAAGCTACGGATATCCGTTACCAATGTTGGCCTCGACCATCCCTCAATTGCATCTGTTTTGGAGGGATCCACAGATATCCCCTTGCTTGTGACGATATGGCCCACGAATGAGACTTCCTTCAACCAGAACTCGCACTTGTTGTACTTTGCATAGAGCTTCTCCTCTCGCAAAGTCTCTAGCACAGTTCTTAAATGCTCTGCATGGTCCTCCTTGGTTTTGGAGTATATTATAATATCATCTATAAAGACTACCACAAATGTGTCAAGGAAATCTCTAAAGACTCTATTCATCATGTCCATGAATATTTCTAGGGAATTGGTGAGTCCGAAAGGAATTACTATGAATTCATAGTGCTCGTACCTTGTACGAAAAGAAGTCTTGGGAATATCTTCCTTCTTCACCCTTACTTGATAATATCCCGACCTCAATTCCACCTTGGATAAGTATTGTGCTCCACGTAGCTAATCAAACAAGTCATCAATTCGTGGGAGTGGATACATGTTCTTTATTGTGATTTTTTTATGTTCATGATAATCGATGCAAAGCCGCATTGACCCATCCTTCTCTTGACAAAGAGGACTGGTGCACCCCATGGTGAAGCACTTGGGCATATAAACCCTTTATCCAGATTCTCCTGTAGTTGTTTCTTCAGCTCTTCAAGATCAACAACAGCCATTCTATATGGAGTCTTGGATATTGGTAATGACCTAGGTAGAAGTTCAATTGAGAACTCAACATCTCTTCTTGGAGGAAGACCAGGCAGTTCCTCGGGAAATACTTCCGCGAATTCCCTCACAATAAAGATTTATTCAAGGATGGTTTCTTCTTTAGACTCAATCATGTGAGCCGGATATGCGTTCTCATTGGGCAGTAATATCCATGATTGAGATGATGGAGCTAAAGGAGATTCATCATCCTCCTGACACTTGTAAAGAATCGGGGCCGATTCTCCATATGGAGTGTGATTTCCCTCTCCCGACAATTTATGTTGGCTCTATATAAAGAAATCCAATCCATGCCAAGAATTGCGTCAAATTCCACCAAAGGGAGTATGACGAGGTTCGCTGAGAAATTCAATCCACAGATTATAACAGGGGAGGACTTATATTCATGGGATGCAATGATTTCCCCATTTTCCGTACTCACCAACATATTTACTTCCATGATTTTGGTGATGCTGGGATTGTTCTACTAAAATTTCGAGATATAAAAGAATGCGTAGAATCATCACATTGATCTTCACAACGGTTGTTAGCCCGAGTCCTCCTATTACCGGCCATTGGCTGGAATAAAAGGAAAGTTAGGGGTAACACATAAAGGGTAATCCAAAGATAAAAGTTGATTAATTATAAATAAACATTTATTTCCTTAACTCATGAGTCTATAGGATTCAATCTAGGATTTTCACGATCTACTTTCTAACATATATTCTTAGGGGAATTTTTCCATTAATAAGGGTTCATACTAGTATTGTGAATTTATCAAAACATATCCCCCGGGAGTGTCGTAACCAAGAGTGCAGCAAGGCCCGTTGTCGTGCACCAGTTCCCGTTCGAGTCTAGCTCAAAGCGGTGTTTTCGGGTTTTACCCATAGGATACATCTGTGCCAGAGACACCTCTACCTGCTCGTATCCAGACAGGGATGTATTTGTTTGATAAACCACTTAATTAGTATTTACCAAAACTTAGGGATGTTTTTATTCTACTTAGTCTTGTATCCAAGGCTTTACCAGGGTTTCCTAATCCCAAAAATAACTAATCCTATCCTCTGTTACCAACTATTACAACCTTTCTTTTTATTACAACTTAAACATGCTTTATTACATAAAACATCACTTGATACAACAAAGAAGATCGAGAGGTTTAGTGTCTTTGGGGCTTAGGATCATTACATAAAAACTTAAAACATGAAATACAACATCTTTATTGAAAACATCATTTACATGACCACTACATTCTCTCGTACATAGCATTGCATGGGATAACCTGAGGACATGCATAAGAAAAGGGTGAGCTATAAATCCCAGTAAGGGAGTACACATGGAATAACATGAGGAGTACAATACATGTTAGGAAATAGGAATGTCAATAGAGAATAAGAGAAACATGAACATAAAGGCATGATAAATCATGATAATCATAACATGGAAATGTGGCAACAACACTTAACATTGAATTATCATGAGTCGTGGCTCATTGCACAAGGAGCATGAGTAAACCCTCATTGCACATGAATCACGAGTAAACCCTCGTTGCACTTGAATTATCTTGATTCAACACTCAATGCACTTGATGTATCATGATACTATACTTTACCCAATGCATTGGAGCGCTATAAGGGCGCACCCTTCTTAATCATTTCATTTCATGCATAAGTGTGCCACATGGATCATAAAACATGGATTCATAAAACATAATCATTTATTCCACGATAAAGGAATGTGGAATTCATACATGAAACATTATAATCAATAAATAAATGTGCATAAAGGTGAATACCTTTAATGGAGAAATGGGCATGGTATTCACTACACAATGACATTGGCTTAGAAAATCGGTGCGATTTCGGCAGCATAACGGCGTGACATAAGAATTTATAAAAATGGTTGATGAGAAAGAAAGGGGTTCCTCATCATATTTACATGTAATTGAAAGTAAGTAGGTCATATAGATACATTTCCCAACAATTGAAAAGGAATTTAGATTCATGATACAAATGTATTGCTTGAATGTAAAAGAAGAGAGAGAAGTTCCTTTCAGAATTTGGCATAGTAACGGGTGTACATGGGAGGCATTTAATGAGAGAGAAAGGGGTATCCATTCATTAAAACAATAAAAGGGAAGTATGGGGGAGGTGTGAAACAATACCCCAAAATTCATAATTGAAATTAAAAGGGAAATACAATTTAAAAAAATTGGACAAAAATGAGAAAGGAAGAAAAAACCCTTACTTGGAAGTGTGCTTCCAAAGGCTAGATAGAGGCTTGTGAGAGGATTATTGGGAGATTGAGAACCTTGAGAGGATTATAGAGAGAGTGGGGCAGAGTTTGGATGAACTCCAAGGGATTTTAGTGAGGAGGAAGTGGGAGCTTGGGTGGGTTTATATAGGAAAGGTGAGAGAATTCTTTATTATTTAGGTTTGGGACCCCTTATATTAAAATAATCCAAACCACAAACCATCCCATGGTATTTGCCCATGGTTTCTGGAAAAGGAAAGAGGAAAACAATATTTTACAATGCCAAGGTCCGAACTTATTAAAAAATTAGGGTTGCTTATGTGGAGGTGAGTCACACTCCCATGGAAATTAATTTTAAAAGTCAAAGTGTTGAATAAGTCTTGAGGGGTTCATTAATGCTTTGAAAAGTAATTCAAACAAATCCAAAATCACATTATTTTAATGATAAAAAATATATTTGCCGAATATAAGGATTATGGTATTTTTTTGCATCACCATTGGGTCATTATGATGTCATAAAACACATTATATAATTAAATGATATTTAATTTTTACCCAAAAATTTGACTATCTTAGAAAATTATGAAAAATTCACCGTTGGATAATTTCGACATCCTGATTCTAGAAATTACATTTATTTTATCTAAAAAAAATTCTAGATATGTAAATTTTCACTTTTAAAATAATAACAAACATTTATCGAAAATTCATGGGTTTTGACAGAAATGGCTTTCAAAACTTAATAAAAATTTTAATTGCATTCATAAATTTATATGATCATTTATATTTAATAAAAATAAATTTAATATTAATAATATTTTATTAAAATATTATTTATTTCAAAAATAACTTAACTTAATAAAATATATTTCTTAATTAAATATTAATTAAAAACACCATTTGTACTTTAAAAACTATTTACAATGTATCAAAAATTACTAAAAATTATATTAATTATTATATAAAAAATTAATGTACATGAACATAGTACTAAATATTTGTTACATCACCCCTTAAAACAGCCGCATAAGATCTAAGGGTAAGGTTTGCAATGGTGACAGACTCTTGGGGCGGCTCGGATAACATTGCTCGAGTGGTAATTTCAATCAACTTCCACTTTTCCCGTAGGCGGTCACTTTCGAGCTTGACATAATGAAGTTTAGCTTGGGCTTGGTCAAGGGAGAAGCCCAAATACGCCACCACTTTTCTGAGCTCTGACAAAGGGGCTTCGTATGGGGAAATTCTACTGGATGAGGCCATCACTTCCTTTTTCTGAGTAAAAATTGGGTTCGTTAAAGCCTTACATTTATACTAATCATGTGACCACTGTTCAACGTCTATATTAACAATGGTCAAAATTATTAACATGAAACCAAAGAAGTTGACATCTTATAAAAACATTTTTCATAAAGAGACATTTAACTAGATCAAGAGGGATTTTACATTAAAAGAATATGGGTTAAAGTCATTTATACCCTTGTTTGAATTTTTATAACAGTTTTTTAAAGGAATCTTTCCGTCGTTTTCCAAACAAGGTGATTTTAACCTTTTCGACAGAATTAAGGTAAGAATTTCTTTTAACTTATACAGCGGGTGTGGTTAATTTCTACCATTATAAAATATTTGAAGCTTCCCTTACAAGCTTATAAGAATATTTTCAAAGAAAATGTTTTATTTTATAAATATATGACTCTTAAATGATTTCAAAAATAGAAAGAGATATTTCTCACTAAAATCCCTTGTAGTTCGTCCAACCTCTTCCCTACTCTTTCTAAAATCCTCCCAAGGTTCCCCAAGTTCCTAAGAAGCCTCTCACAAGCCTCTCTCTAGCCTTTGGAAGCACACTTCCAAGTAAGGGTTTTTTCTTCCTTTCTCATTTTTGTCCAATTTTCATTAAGTTGTATTTCCATTTTAATTTGTATTATGAATGTTGGGGTATGGTTTCGCACCTCCCCCATACTGCCCTCTTATTGGTTGAATGATGGGAGACCCCTTTTTCTCTCATTAAATGCCTCCCATGTACACCCGTTACTATGCCGAAATTCCGAAAGGAACTTCTCTCTCTTCTTTTACATTCAAGAGATACTTTTGTCTCAGGAATCTAAATTCCTTTTCAATTATTGGGACATTTATCTATATGACCTACTTACTGTCAATTACATGTAAATATGATGAGGAACCCCTTTCTCTCTCATCAACCATTTTTATGAATTCTTATGTAACACTGTTACGCTGCCGAAATAGCCCCGATTTTCTAAGCCAACATCATTGTGTAGTGAATACCATGCCCATTTCTACATTAAGGGTATTCACCTTTATGCACATTTAATTATTGATTATAAAGTTTCATGTATGAATTCCACATTCCTTTATCGTGTAATACATGATTATGTTTTATAAATCCATGTTTTATGATCCATGTGGCACACTTATGCATGAAATGAAATGTTTAAGAAGGGTGCACCCTTATAGCGCTCCAATGCATTTGGACCAGTATAGTATCATGATACGTCAAGTGAAATGAGTGTTGACTCATGCTAATTCAAGTGCAATGAGGGTTTACTCGTGCTTCATGTGCAATGAGGGTTTACTCATGCTCCATGTGCAATGAGCCACGACTCGTGCTAATTCAATGTTAAGTGTTGTAGCCACATTTCACTGTTATGATTATCATTCTTCATCATGCCTTTATGTTCATGTTTCTCTTATGCTCTATTGACATGTCTATTGCCTAACATGTATTGTACTCCTCATGTTATTCCATGTGTACTCCCTTTATGGGATTTATAGCTCACAATTTTCTTATTCTTGTCCACAGGTTATCCCATGCAATGCTAAGTATGAGAGAATGTAGTGGTCATGTAAAGGAAGTTTTCAATAAACATGTTGTATTTCGTGTTTTATGTTTTTAGGTAATGATCCAAAGCCCCAAAGACACTAAACCTCTCGATCTTATTTGTTGTATCAATTGAAGTTTTATTTAATAAATCATGTTTAAGTTGTAATAAAAATCAGGGTTGTCATAGTTGGCATCAGAGGAGGAACCCATCCTTAAGTGCGGTGCACTGCCTGGGTTGAGATGTAGGGCCCACAACAAGGGCGTTGTGCTCTAAAGGGGGGGGGGGGGGTGATTGTAACACCCCAAAATGATAAAGGGTTAAATGACACAATGATATGACTCATGTCGGCAAGGTGCATCTTCCTTTTCGGGAGCCTGTCTGATTAGAACTCCACAGTTTAGCGTACTTGGCTTGGAGTGGTGATCAGGATGGGTGACCTCCTGTGAAGTTTCTCAAGGTGTGTGTGAGTGAGGACAAAGCACACTAGAAAGGACATGTGTTGGCCTGTGGGGACTATCATTAGTAAGATGACCTGTTCGGGCACGTGGGTGGACCCTGGGGTGGCCCCACGTGTCTGCGGGGCAACTGGGGGTACCTGGTGGGACAGGACCTGACGACAATGTTAAGGTGGGGTGGCTGTGCTGTCACCGGGACCCGATTGTCACAGTTGGTATCAAAGGATAGGTTTAGTTATTTTTGGGATTAGGAAACCATAGTAAAGCCTTGGATACAAGACTAAGTATAATAAAAACACCCCTAAGTTATGGTAAATACTAAGTAAGTGGTTTATCAAACAAATACATCCCTGTCTGGATACGATCATGTAGAGGTGGCTCTGGCACAGATGTATCCTAGGGGTAAAACTCGAAAACACCGCTTTGATCTAGACTCGAACGGGAACTGGTGCATGAAAACGGGCCTTGCTGCACTCTTGGTTACGACACTTTCGGGGGATATGTTTTGACAAATTCACAATCTTGGAATGAACCCTTATTAAGGGGAAAATGCCCCTAAGAATATATGTTAGAAAGTAGATCGTGAAAAGCCTATATTGAATCCTATAGACTCACGAGTTAAAGAAATAAAAGTTTATTTATAATTCATCAACTTTTTTCTTTGTATTACCCTTTATGTGTTACCCCTAACTTTCCTTTTATTCCAGCCAATGCCTTGTAATCGGAGGACTCGGGCTAACAACCATTGTGAAGATCAGTGTGATGATTGTACTAATGAGATGCCCAATCCAATGGGAGCGGGAATCATGAACTTTTTCATGCTTCTCTCTCAGCTAACTCGTGTTTTGAATTGAAACATGGGTCAAGAGGAACGTCCAAACCCCCCTAAGAAGGAAAAAGTCGCTATCAA
Source organism: Viscum album (assembly GCA_963277665.1). Lineage (NCBI taxonomy): Eukaryota > Viridiplantae > Streptophyta > Magnoliopsida > Santalales > Viscaceae > Viscum > Viscum album. The sequence goes on along the minus strand of OY728161.1, from coordinate 674,106,042 downwards.
GAGCTTCATGAAGCAAAGGCCTCCAACTTTTAGTGGATCATCCGATCCCACGATCGCTGAACAATGGATCAACTCCATTTAAAAGATATTCTCCATCCTCTAATGTTCCGAACAAGAGATGGTTCTCCTGGAGGCTTATCATATGGAGGGTGAAGCTGATCAATGGTGGACATTGATCAAAAATAAAAATCCTGAGGAGGAGATCGACGCTTTGGAATGGAAGGAATTCTGGAAGATGTTTTTCGATAAATACTTTTCGCGCACCCTCCGTCTTAAGATGGAAAGGGACTTCCTTTCCCTCAAGAAAAAATATGAAGAATCTATGGGAGCGTCCGAGGCAATCTTCACAAGGCTTGCACGATATGATTCCGGCTTTGTCGTTACCCCCGAATGTACGGTTGACCGCTTCTTTGGTGGGCTGAAGCCTAGCTTGCAGAAAGCATTAGCGATCCGTGACTTCGACACCTATGAGGAAATTGTCCGCTGTGACCTCAAGGTCAAAATGGAGATCGGGGAATCACAGGGGTATCATGGGGACAAGAATCTTAAGGTGGACTTCAATGTTGGTGGTCTGATGGATAAATCCAACGGCGCTAAGAAGTTCCAGCACCCCACTTGCCAAAACTGCAGAAAGAAGCACCCTGGAAATTGCCTTAAGGGGACGAGAAAATGCTTCAGGTGTAGAAAAGAAGGGAACCTAGCTATTAACTGTCGGAAAGAAGGACCCGCGGCTGCGACAGAGGAGAGGAATGCTCCGTTCGAACCTCAATGTGTTGTTCAATGGTATAAATGCAAAGAACCGAGTCATTTTTCAAATCACTGCCCTAATCCAAGGGTTATAGGAGGCAACCAACAACCTCCAAGACAACAAGGAAGAGCTTTTGCCATCACTTCTGCCGAAGTGAACCCCGAAAACGAAGTGGTGATAGGTACGCTATTTATTCATTCATTAATAGAGAACATACTTTTTGATTCGGGTTCTACGCATTCTTTTATATCTTGAAAGTTTAGTAGAACAATCCCAGCACCACCAAAAATCATGGAAGTAAAGATGTCGGTGAGTACGGAAAATGGGGAAATCATTGCATCCCATGAATATAAGTCCTCCCCTATTATAATTTGTGGATTTAATTTCCCAGCGAACCTCTTCATACTCAATATGGTGGAATTTGATGCAATTCTTGGCATGGATTGTCTTTCCTTATATAGATCCAACATAAATTTTCGGGAGAGGGAAATCACACTCCATATGGAGAATCGACCCCCGATTCGTTACAAGTGTCAGGAGGAATTTGAATCTCCTTTATCTACATCATCTCAAGAATGGATATTATTTCCCCATGAGAACACTTATCTGGATCAGATGATTGAGTCCAAAGAAGAAACCATCCTTGAATAAATGCCTATTGTGATGGAATTTGCAGAAGTGTTTCCCGAGGAACTGCCTGGTCTTCCTCCTAGAAGAGATGTTGAGTTCTCAATTGAACTTATACCTGGGGCATTACCAATATCCAAGACTCCATATATAATGGTTTTTGTTGAGCTTGAAGATCTGAAGAAACAACTACAGGAGAATCTGGATAAAGGGTTTATATGCCCAAGTGCTTCACCATGGGGTGCACCAGTCCTCTTTGTCAAGAAGAAGGATGGGTCAATGAGGATTTGCATCGAATATCATGAACTTAACAAAATCACAACAAAGAACAAGTATCCACTCCCACGAATTGATTACCTGTTTGATCAACTGTGTGGAGCACAATACTTCTCCAAGGTGGACTTGCGATCGGGATATTATCAAGTAAGGGTGAAGAAGGAAGATATCCCCAAGACTACTTTTTGTATAAGGTATGGGCAATATGAATTTATAGTAATTCCTTTCGGACTCACCAATGCTCCAGAAATATTCTTGGACTTGATGAAGATTACCTTGAAAAATTTTTGGTAGTCTTTATAGATGATATTCTAATATACTCTAAAACCAAGGAGGACCATGAGGAGCATTTAAGAATTGTACTAGAGACTTTGCGCAAGGAGAATCTCTAAGAAAAGTACAACAAGTGTGAGTTATGGTTGAAAGAAGACTCATTCTTGGGCTATATCATCACAAGCAATGGGATATCTATGGATCCCTCCAAAACAGATGCAATTGAGGGATGGCCGAGGCCAACATCGGTAACGGATATCCGTGTATTCTTGGGGTTAGCTGGATATTATCGATGATTTGTGAGAAATTTCTCACGATTTTCCAACCCTCTTACAAAGCTATCTCGAAAGGGAGTAAAGTTTGCTTGGAGTGATGAATGCGAAGAAAGCTTCAAGGAGTTGAAAATGAGTCTTATCACTGTGCCCGTGCTCACGTTACCCACAAGTGGGGAACTTTTTGTGGTATTCAGTGATGCCTCAAAGAAAGTATTAGGCTGTGTGCTGATGAAAAATGATAAACTGATATCCTATATCTCAATGCAGTTGAAAATCCATGAGCGAAACTGTCCAACGCATGATCTGGAGTTGGTGGTGGTGATCTTTGCCTTGAAAATCTGGCGGCATTATCTCTATGGAGAGAAATGTGAGATATATACCGACCATAAGAGTCTTAAATATATATTCACACAGAAAGAGATTAATATGCGCCAGAGAAGATGGATAGAGCTCATCATGGATTATGACTGTTCAATACATTACCACCATGGGAAAGCGAACAAGGGGGCGGATGCCCTAAGTAGAAAGGATCCATCGATTCTATCAATGATGAGAATTGAGAAGTATCCAATCTTCTTAGACTTGATGAAGATGGATATGGGAATCATAAAGAAGGGAACATCATCAATCCTTTCACAGATGATTGCTCAACCATCTCTTTTGGAAAGGTTAAAGGATGATCAAAAGGAAGATGTGTGAATTTAAGAAAAAGTGGAAGCTATCAAAAAGGGGAAATCCTTGGAGTTTAATGTTAATGAAGAAGGAATTGTGCAGTTTGGGAAAAGACTATGTGTTCCATAAAGTCTAGAGCTGAAGAAAGAACTTTTGGATGATGCATATAAGGCCCCGGCCTTAAACCGTACATAATCTTGAGTTATCACAAGATTACACGTTGAGGATCTTTTCAGGTTTAGAGTTTTAGAGAATTAGATCATAAAACATGCATTACATTCCACTTATAAACAAAGTGGTTACATAAGGATAGTATTCTTCATTCTCATCAATGGAAACATATTTAAAATAAACATGGATTCTTTCTTGACACTATCATCATATCGTGTACCTTTCCCTTGACCTGTGAAAAACATTTCAAAGAAACTTGGGATGAGCATAAAAAGCTCAGTAAGGGATACAGAAATAATGAAAACTGTTAGTTTTTCAAACATCAAATAAACCATATATACTCTATCAATGTAATACCTTCACCTTAATGAAGTAGTAAAAACTCTTCACTGAATAAAGTATCATTACTTACCTTTTTGTAACCAAAGGATTACCAAAAAATCCATAAAAAGAACACATAACATATATAAAGGTAACTTGGGACATAAACATACTTAAGTGGAATAACCATACGGTCGACTTCCACACATATCACTTAATGGAATAGCCATACGGACAATTTCCATACATACTTAATGGAATAGCCATACGGCCGACTTCCATACCCAATGCATTGGAGGTTATAACGTAACCACCCATCCTGGTATTCACGGCACCACCCGTCATATGGTTTATAACGTAACCACCCGTTAAAATGTCCAAGTACCAGTATAAAATCATAAAACATAAAACCAATATAATGGAATGATAACATTTCCACATTTCAATCACAATATATCATAAATATATTGAAATAATAGAATCATTTTTCAAAACCATTTTCAATACCAAAATACATAAAAGAGTATGTGTTACTTATTTTATTCTAAAAACATTACGGCTTGTTGAGAAAGCCAAAGACCAAATAATACTCGCGGCGGCGGAAAAGGTCGTTGTCACCGCGTACGTTAAAAAAACATTCTTTTTTGTCGTTTAGTAAAACTCTTCTTAGAAAAAGGTTCCTTTTGTATAAAAGTAAAATTCAAAGGGGTTTATACACCGTATAAAAGAAATTTGTGTATGAAATGAAAAATTCCTCAATGAAAGGAGATTGAGATGAAGTCCCTTACCTCAGGTCCGACTTGACTCGATCGTTCTTTAACGTCCTGAATAATAAACTTGAGTTAATTTATAATTGATTAAGAACCTTTTTAAAGTTCATTATTCCTTTTATATCACTTATTTCCATGTTATAAACATTATGTAACTATTTAAGTTAATAATATTTGTTTTCTCAATATTTGGTTCTTAAGTCGAAAGTGGACTTCTTACAATTACATGTTGTTCGTGTGGTCAAAGGTTCTTTATATACAGAATGAAATTCCCGATTTCGATATAATATGTATCATATATATCCAGCATATACATGTATTTATAATATTACATAATCATTTAGGGTTAAGAAATGAAATGCACCGTTCATGGAGACGGTAAGCCGTACGTACGCATGAACGCTACTTTCATTTCTTTGTCATATTAATGGAATTAAAACTAAATGAGAGGTATGTATATTTTAATTCCATAATTATATACATCATTTAGATATATCATTAATTATATATATCCATTATATACATGTATCTTTTAATAGTACATTACATTTGGGGATAACAAATGAAATGCACCGTTCATGTAGACGGTAAGCCGTACGTACGCATGAATGCTACTTTCCTTTCTATCTCATACTTTAATGGAAAGAAATAATAATGATATAGAGTTATATTATAATTCCAGTATAACATCATATATAATAACTTTAAATCCATCCTTTACACGTCCCACATATGGCATTAATGAATCACATCACTTTGAGGGGGCGGTAGTCCGCACTTCCTTAAATGAAGATATCATGTTTACCCATAATGGAAACCATAAAGGTATTCCCAGAGTGAAAAATACAGAAGATTAAAGAAAAAAAATAATCATATTATATATCATATATAAAAATAGTGACATCATAATGGTCACCTTTGAAGGTGTTAAATGAGTATTGAGCAATCATCATTTCGGGAGGCAGAATTTCGCCATCCACGGAAACCGTATGTTCTTTAACCATTTGATGTAGTTGTGTGAGAGTGTAGCTCAAATAAATCTTATAACAACATCCTAGTATATTGAAGATACTGGTTTTGTTACAAAATAAGTAAATAAATATAATTTAGAGGGTTGGAGAAGCAAAATAAAATAAATGACCAAGAGAGAATGAATTACCTTTAAAAGTGTAACTCCTTTTGATTTGAGCCTAAAGGCTTCCTTTTAAAGGATTATTCCCAAAGGGAATCCTCTAGGATGAGTAGAGGGATGTGGAGAGAGTAATTGGGCAGGGGTTGGCCGAGCCAAAGGCTTGAGGAGTGTGTGAAATGAGGTAGAGGTGGGGGCCTTTTATAAGAGGAGAGGAGGGGCACTTTTGGAAAGTAAAGAAATGTTACTTTATTTGAAAATGTGTTTCGGTTTTAAAAGGTCCCACATTGATATACTTCGTGGATAATGTGATAAGGGTTCGAACTCCACTCATCCAATTGGTTTTGGACATTTGTAGTTCATAGATTTTATCTTTCCATTTTATTTAAATCGTCAAATAATGATGTCATCGCTGCATCATTATTATGTCATAAATAATTTAATTTATATAATGTCTAAAAATTATAAAAAAACTACTATGATGTAGAAAATCGTTTTATCTTTCCATTGACTATTTATAATAAAAAATCTGATCTTTATAACCCCATGTAAAAATTGTTTTCGTAAAACATATTATGTTTGTGTCATTTTTACTTTTATATTAAATAAAAAGTTATTTATGTCATTTCCCAATCAAAGTGTCTCCATGGGGTCCCCAAGTTGACCCATGGCTTTTCTTGGTCTGCCATGACACAAACAATGAGTGTAGGATATATGTCAAGCTCATCTTATTTTATTAAAGCATTATTTTTACCTTAAACTACACTAATTACCACTAATCGCGATTAAGAACTTAATAAGTTACTATTCACCAAAAAATTATTATAATCTCATTGAACCACATTTTACATCTTAAGGACAACCATGTATGTCGGATTTTTGAAATTCAAAACACAATGATAGAAAAATTTCATTTAAACGGAAAATCATTCTTTATAAGCACCACTTAGTGGTTTCACTATTCATCAAAAATTGAAGTTTTTCAGAAAATTACCAAAAATTGACCCTAAGCTATATTTGATATTACGAATTAAAAAATGAAGTCTATTTTAAAAAATTCAAAACATATAAGTCACATTAATTAATTTAATAATTAATTCCCGCTGTCAGAACAAATAGCGTGTTTTTATGAAACAACAAGTATCAAAAGATTGACACTAGTTTAAGTCCGATTTCAAAGTGAAATTAATTCCAACGAACACTATTGGATTTAATGGTAAAAATATTTTCAAATTTCACTTTATAACCAATCCAAAAGATAATCTAATCATATAAATAAATTAGATTAAAAAGAAGTTTTGAATTAAAATACAACATTTTACACTATTCATTAAAAAAATGAACTTTATCAGAAAGGTACCAAAAATTTACACAAAGTAAATTTTGATGTCCCGATTCTAAAGAAGAGTTATATTAGGTCCAATAGAATTTATAAGATCGACCAAAACTATATTTAATGACGGTTCTCCGTCAAAAGGTGATAAGTGGACCTTTCGTGAAAATTAGGGTATAAATGCCTAAAATTGAACTCTTTCCGTATTTTAAGCCTTTATCTTTTATTGGGTAAATGTAAAAACATTTAAAAACATATATAATCATATTTTAGTTATTTTTATCCATTCCCGCCAGTACAACAGCTACTCGTTAACTAACATTTAAAATAATATTATTTTATTATTAGAGTGCAACGTAAGATTTCAATGAAACTCTTTGTTGCGTATCGGGTACACTATCGAACATAGCAACCCCTTTAAAGTAAAATTAATATTTAGTTCATAAATATTCATAAATATGAAAATTATTTATTCTTTATTTACCTGGGATGTTACATCCTTCCCCCCTTTTGGGAATTGCGTCCTCGCAATTTTATTCACTTATCAAAATAAGTGGGGGTATTTATCCCTCATAGCATTTTTAGATTCCCATGTTGCCACTTCAATCACATGGTTTTTTCACAAAACCTTTACCTGATGAATCACCTTATTCCGTAACACCTGCTCCCTGTGGTCAAGAATCTGGACCAGTTGTTCCTCATAAGATAGGTTCTCTTCCAGCTGAACTACCTCTGGACTCAAAACATGAGATGGATCTGGCATATACTTTCTCAACATTGAAACATGAAAAACATTGTGTACCTAAGATAAACTCGGAGGTAAAGCCACCTGGTATGCAACTGATCCAACTCTCTCCAGAATTTCATATGGTCCAATAAACCTTGGACTCAGCTTTCCTTTCTTACCAAATCTCATCACACTTTTCCAAGGAGAAACCATGAGAAAAACATGATCACCTACCTCGAAAGATAGATCCTTCCTCCGGTTATCCGCATAACTCTTCTGCCTACTCTAAGATGTTCTCATGTGCTTCTGAATCAACTGAACTTTTTCTGCCATCTCTTCTACCAAGTCTGGTCCCATCAACTTCCTTTCACCCACTTCATCCCAGAAAGTTGGAGTTCGACACCACTTCCCATATAATGCCTCAAATAGTGCCATCTGTATACTGGAATGAAAACTGTTATTATAAGAAAACTCAAACAAAGAAAGATGTTGGTCCCAACTTCCCTGATAATCCATAGAACAAGCTCGTAGCATATCCTCCAATGTCTGAATTGTTTGTTCTGACTGCCCATCTGATTGAGGATGAAAAGCTGTACTAAAATTTAATTCAGTACCCAACGACTTCTGAAGGCCTTTCCAAAAGTTATATGTGAACCTGGGATCACGATCAGATACAATGGAGAGAGAAACTCCATATAACCTGACTATCTCTTTAAGATACAAACGGATAAGTTGATCCAGAGAGAAAGTATCTCGTATAGAAAGGAAATGAGCAGATTTGGTCAAGCGATCAACAATAACTCAGATTGCATTATTACCTCAAGATGTCCTCGATAATCCCACAAAAAAGTCCATGGATATGTTTTCCCATTTCCACTCTGGCACTGGTAAAGGCTGAAGCATCCCTTTCGGTAACTGCCGCTCTGCTTTAACCTGTTGACATGTCAAACACTTCACAGTAAAATCAGCAATATCTCTTTTCATTCCATCCCACCAGTAATACTCCCGCAGATCTCTATATATCTTAGTACTGCCAGAATGAACTGAAAACGAAGAACTATGAACTTCACATAACAACTCTCTCTTCAACTGTGAATCACAAGACACACACAGTCCCTTCCCAAACCTCAAAACACAAACACAAACTTATCCAAGAACTCATGGAAAATTTTATTCATAAGGTCCATGAATACAGTAGGTGCATTGGTTAACCCAAAAGGCATAAATACAAATTCATAATGGCCATATCTAGTATGGAACGCAGTCTTCGGAACGTCTGCTTCTTTTACTTTCAACTGATAGTACCCCGACCTCAAGTCAATCTTCGAAAAATACTGAGCTCCCTGGAGCTGATACCACTTCATTTGATGGACCAACATTTGCTGAAGTTGTTGCAAAGGATTTCACCACCCCTTTCTGCTTGTAGTCTGGCTGCATTCCCCTAGTTGAGTTCTTCGTTGGACACTCATTTTCATAATGACCCATTTCATTACACTTAAAACATCTTACCGTTGGCTTTTCATTTCCTGCTTGATCATCTTCCTTACAATTACGAGCAATATGACCAGACTTACCACACCCAAAGCACTTACCAGACTTGGATAAACATTATCCAGGATGCATTTTACCACACTTCTCACAGGATGGATATTTGGTTTTCTTACCTCCTTGCTTCTTTGATGAATTCTTCCCCTTTGCCTGCCAACTAGACCTCTTATTCTGTTGTTTGTCATAGAACACCTGATCATCGGCAAACTCCATTTCCACCTTCTCCGCACATCGAACAAGTTTTTCATAACTTTTGAACTCATGAGAAGCTAAATCCCTTCGATGCTTTGGATTTATCCCTGAGTAAAAACGGTTTATTTTACTATCAAGATCTCGTATGAAGTTTGGAGCATACCTTGCCAATCGAGTGAACATTTCTTCATAAGCAGCCACTGAATCATCCACCTGCCTCAATTCTAGGTATAACGACCCATACTTTACATACATTGTTAATACTTCAAAATTGAAGCACACTTATTACAACATATGACAAACCACAAAGGACCGTATAGGTATAGTGTCTTTAGAAACTGGGAAACATAAACAACTGGTTCATAAATCTTCTACAGTGCCTCCCATTTATTTCATCATATCTAGGGTCCCTTTTAGCATATTCTACTTAATATCCATCTTCCTGACCTGGGGAAAAGAAAACATAAAAGGGTGAGCTCAAATGCTCAGCAAGGGCAATAAAGGAAATAAAAATCATATCATATCTTTTTAAAAATCATAACCTGCAAAAGAGATCATAAAATCTTAATAAATCATAGATGTGAAAATGAGATCCCCATAATCATAACATGAAACTTGAAACTTTGTGGCATGCACACATAATCATGGAAAATCATTTCTTGTTAGTCATGACTTATTGCCAAGACTATCTTAGTGGACAAAGTCCCTTTCTGAACCGAGTTCACTCCTCGTTTCAGTCCTGTATCACTGAACCGAAATAACCTTCCGTTCCAGCCATGTCTATCTCATGAGATATATAATCTTTACCCAATGCATTGGAGGGAGATATAGGTCCCACCCATCTTATAATGAATCCTTTCTTATGTGTGCCACATAATCATAAAACATACATCATCACATAACACATGTAACAAAAGTGGGATTCTTGAAACATCATGACATCATAAATAAATTCATATGAGATAAAGGAATTCATAAAGAATAATTCCACCATAACATGATCAAGTCAATGTAATAATAGGGATAAAAACAGAACCCTTTATTATCTTAGATGGAAAATAATTTTGATAAAACACTTGAACTCCATTCTTGAGGAAAATATCCTTTCTTCGTCAAAAACATTTTTCCTTTCATAACATGTCATGCAACTTTAAAATAAAAGAAGTTGATTAAAAATAAACTTGAAAACTTGTAAAGGAAGCTTCTTGGAAATAATGTTTTAAAAATCCATTCATGCCGTATAAGTTAAAAAAAACATTCTTCGTACTTTTGTCGGAAAAGTCAAAAAGTACCTCGTACGGAAAAACGACAAAAGATTCCTTTCATATTCTTTACTAAAAACTCACCTAAGGGTAAAATTGGATTTAAACCATTGCAAGTGGATGGAAACAATATAACATATTGAGGGAACATGGATGTGGATGATAAAATACACCCCAGTAAATACTTACGAATAAACAATCTCGGATAAAAATGAGATTGTGATATTTCCCTTACCTTAGGTCCAATTTGCCTTGTATGTGTCCGAAGCTCCTGTATAATGGTTTAAATAATGTTATTGACTTATTCCAGAATCATACATATTGATATGATATCATATATGGTAATATTCTTAGCTTCTTGTTAGTAATATTTCATTGTTACTTGTTACTCGGGTCTTTATTGCCTTTTGTTCTTACGCATGTTTTGCCGAATAAATTCTTATTATTATCTTTAGGTTATAGATAATTCATTTAAAGAATGGTATTAGTGTAGTATATACCATATTCATTCATTCAGTTCATTTATATAATCATTATGAAATGAAGATCATGTAGAACGAGTCGCATCACATCGTGGAGACGGTATTCCGTACGTACGCACGAGTGATGATATCGTTCCTATGATCGTGGAATTGTATTGGAGTATATATATATATTATTTCAGTATCAATATTACTTCATAATAATCATATATAGTTACTTATTACACCATTATAACCATCCTTGTAAGGTGATGGTGGAAAAATAGATTACACCACGGCGTGGAGACGGTATTCCGTACGTACGCACGCGCGGTGATTTCATTTTTCCGTAGGATGGATAGAAGGTGAATTAGGGTTGTTTCATATTTATAATAACATATCAGTATGTAAGTAATACTGATGTTATTACTTTATCATGAAACAACTAAAGAAGAAGAAGTTGAAGAAGAAAGAAATTGAAAAGATCGGTAATGGATATTACCTTTTCTTTGGTACGCCTCTTTGAATCCTCCACTTAAGGAACTAAGAGTGGTATTTGTAGAAGAACAGGACCTCTAGGACTATTCTAGGGAAGTGGAGAGGAGAAAATGGCAGGGGTTGGCCGAGCTTGAGTGCTCAATTTGGTGTGAGGAGGAGGGGGAGGAGGTGCCCTTTTATAAGGGAGGGGAGGGGCACCTTAGGAATATCTCAAAATATTATTTTATATTAAAGTCAAAATCGGTTTATAATGGTTCCAAAGGGTCTTATTTCGAAGATAAAGTGGGGATGGGTCGAAATCCTATCAACCAATAGAATTTAGACAAGTTTAGGATATTATTTTAACCTTATCAATTAGATTTAACTCTATGTTAAATAATTTAACATTTACCGTGTCTTTTTGTTTTCTTTCACTATATGGTTAATACACTTACTATAACATGCCAAACGAACCCCAAATTGTTTATTATTAATATATATATCCTTATCTATGTCATTTGGCCGAACCTTAGATTTTTAGGAATAAAATTACAATTAATAATATAATATTTGATTTAAAAACTATTTTGTGTCAATTTTGACACTATTTGATATATGATTTTTGTGAAAGTCATAACAGAATTAAATGTTCGAACCAAGTTGATTAAATCAACATTAATATATCATAGTAACCTAGAAAATTAGTGGAATTCATAAAAAGTTTCAAATTACATTTATTTTGGTGTTTATAACATCAATTATGTCAATATTTCATTAATAAGATAATTACTGCATCATCGTTGTGTCATAAATAAATTAAATTATTTGATGTCTAAAAATTACAAATAAAATACCATCATGTAGGAAATCTTTTTAGCTTTCTAATGAATATTTACAATCGAATTTATCTTATGTATAACCCCATATTAAAAATGATTTACTTATTAAACATTGATTTTAACTATTTTAACCTTTCTTTAAATAAATTAATAATAAATGTCCTAATCTAATCCAAGTGGGCCTAAATGGTCATATTTTATTCCTAAGTTTGTTTTTGGTCGAATTACACTTGTCCAATAGAATTAGGACATGTGTTAGGGTAATATTGATATCATATTTACCCTTAGTTACCCTATTTACTATTAACCGCGGTAAAAAAAAGTAAAAAGTTACTATTCACAAAAAATTATTTTCGTCTCATTGAACCACATTTTAGTCCTTGATATTAACCGTGTCTCTCGGATTTTCGAAATTCCATTCACAGAAGCGGTAAAATTAAGTTTTATGCAAAATTCGGTTTTTAACCTACCACTTAGTGGTTTCACTATTCATCAAAAATTGAAAGTTTTCAGAAAAATACCAAAATTTCACCCTAGGCTAATTTCGATATTCTGAGTCAAAAAATGAAGTCCATTTTGAAAAATAAAATTTATAAAATTTCAAAAAGTGGTTATTACTATTCATAACGGCTAGTTTTAATAGCATATTGTTGTTTAGTGAAACTCGGTATTGCGTACGACGCAAGCTATCGAGGAAGGTCGCGATTGCGTGTAAAGCAAGCCAAGCAAGTGTTGTGTAGAAAAAGATTCCTTTGATGATTTATATAACATAAAAGTCTCGGGTGTTACATTCTACCCCCCTTAAAAAGAATTTCGCCCTCGAAATTCGTCACTTTGTAACAAACAGATGAGGATACTTCTCCCTCATCATATCCTCAAGCTCCCAAGTAGCTTCTTCAAGTTGGTGGTTCCTCCATAAAACTTTCACCAATCGAGTGGTCTTGTTTCGTAGAACTTTTTCGCTACGATCCAGAATCTCTATCGGTTGTTCTTCATAAGAAAGATCTTGCTCCAGCGGTAAAACTTCTGAGCTGAGTACATGTGAAGGATCAGGTATGTACTTTCTCAGGAGAGATACATGGAACACATCGTGAACTTGAGAGAGATTCGGTGGAAGCGCCAATCGGTAAGCTACCTTCCCAACACGATCCAGTATTTCGAAAGGACCGATATATCTAGGGCTCAACTTCCCCTTCTTTCCAAATCTCATAACCCTCTTCCAGGGAGATATTCGTAAGAACACTTTATCACCCACTTCAAACTCTAGGTCTTTTCTTCGGTTGTCGGCATAACTTTTCCGTCGACTCTGAGCTGCTCTTATGTGTTGTTGAATAGATCTGACCTTTTCTGCCATCTCATCAACGAGATCAGGTCCTAATAGCTTTCTTTCCCCAACTTCATCCCAGCAAGTTGGAGTCCTGCATTTCTTCCCATAGATAGCTTCATAAGGAGCCATCTGAATACTGGAGTGAAAGCTATTATTATACGAAAATTCCACCAAAGGTAGGTGTTGATCCCAACCTCCTTTGAAATCCATAGAGCAAGCTCTCAACATATCTTCTAGGGTTTGAATTGTTCTCTCAGACTGACCGTCTGTCTGGGGATGATAAGCAGTGCTGAAACTCAACTCTGTATCCAGAGTATGCTGAAGACTTCGCCAGAACTTCGAGGTAAATCTCGGATCCCGATCAGATATAATAGAAAGTGGTACTCCATGAAATCTTACCACTTCCTTTACATATATCCTGGCAAGCTGATCTAGAGAGAAATCCTCTCTAATAGAAATGAAGTGTGCAGACTTTGTAAGACGATCAACTATGACCCAGATAGCATTATTGCCTTTGGATGTTTTAGGAAGTCCTGTGACAAAGTCCATAGTGATGTTTTCCCATTTCCATTCGGGTATGGGTAATGGTTGTAACATCCCCTTAGACTTCTGTCTCTCAGCTTTAACTTGTTGACAAACCAAGCATCGAGATACATATTCAGCAACATCTCTTTTCATGCCATCCCACCAGAAGTACTCTTTCAGGTCCTTATACATCTTCGTACTTCCAGGATGAATAGAGAATGATGAACTATGAGCCTCATCCAGCAGCTCCTTCTTTAATTCGGGGATGGGAGGAACACAAACCCGATTCCTGAACTTTATTATCCCATCACAATCAAGGTTGAATTCAGGAACATTTCTCACCTTCTTTTGTAACTCGACATCTTCTTTCTGTGCCTCTTTAATCTTCACATGTATAGATGGTTGAACATTCATTTGAGAAAGATAAGATTTTTCCCCTTCCATTATAATTCCAAGATCCATCCTTTGTAAATCCATAAATATTGGATCTTTTGTGATCATCATCATGGATAAACTAGCATGGTCTTGTCGACTTAATGCATCTGCCACCTTGTTTGCTTTCCCAGGGTGGTAATGGATTGAGCAGTCATAATCCTTAATCAGCTCCAACCATCTTCTTTGACGCATATTCAACTCCTTTTGTGTGAAAATATACTTTAAACTTTTATGATCAGTATAAATATCACACCTTTCACCATAAAGGTAATGCCTCCAAATCTTTAATGCAAAGATTACCGCAGCCAACTCCAAATCATGTGTTGGGTAATTTTGCTCATGGATTTTCAACTGTCGTGAGGCATAAGCTATCACCATATCATTTTGCATAAGAACACACCCCAATCCCTTCTTGGATGCATCACTGTAGATCACAAACCTTTCTCCACTACAAGGCAGTGTGAGCAAAGGTGCACTGGATAGCCTTCTTTTCAACTCCTTGAAATTCTCTTCACATTCCTCTGTCCAGACAAACTTAACTCCTTTCCGAGTCAACTTGGTGATTGGATTAGATAATCGTGAAAAATCTTTTACAAAACGTCGATAATATCCAGCCAAACCAAGAAAACTTCGGATCTCAGTTACTGTTGTTGGTCTTGACCATCTTTCGATAACCTCTGTTTTTGCTGGATCCACAGATATCCCCTCTTTTGAGATTATGTGACCCAAAAATGCAACTTTTTGAAGCCAAAATTCACACTTGGTAAATTTGGCATAAAGCTTCTCCTTTATCAGGGTCTTCAATATAATTCTCAAGTGATCTTCATGCTCTTCCTTGCTCTTTGAATAGACAAGAATATCGTCTATAAAGACTACCACAAATTGATCAAGATAGTCTCTAAAGACTCTATTCATTAGATCCATGAAGATAGCAGGGGCATTAGTAAGACCAAATGGCATCACTATAAATTCATAGTGTCCATACCTTGTACGGAAAGCCGTCTTTGGTATATCCTCCCTTTTGAACCTTAATTGATGATACCCTGAACGAAGATCAATCTTGGAAAAGTATTGAGCTCCGCGTAGTTGGTCAAATAAGTCATCAATGCGTGGGAGAGGATATTTGTTCTTGATAGTGATCTTGTTAAGTTCTCGATAATCAATGCAGAGTCTCATTGATCCATCTTTCTTCTTAACAAATAGAACAGGTGCTCCCCAAGGTGACGCACTAGGGCGTATGAATCCCTTATCAAGATTCTCTTGGAGTTGCTTCTTCAATTCCTGCAACTCAATTGGGGCCATTCTATAAGGTGTCTTTGAAATAGGCAAAGCACCCGGTACGAGTTCTATTGAAAACTCAACTTCACGATTTGGTGGAAGACCTGGTAATTCCTCCGGAAAGACATCATCAAACTCTCGTACAATGGGCATATTCTTAATCGTAAGTTTCTCTCCAACCATTTGAGATAAATAACCTTCATTTAGTGGAATCATGACCCATAAGATGGAAGGAATTTCCACTGGAAGGTTATGTTCATCCTTGCATTGATAGACGATCATAGATTGATCTGGAATATGAAATGTGACTTCCCTTCTTTGGCAATTGATATGAGCTCCGTATAAAGAAAGCCAATCCATGCCAAGAATCACATCAAATTCCACTATAGGAAGGATCACAAGATTTGCAGGAAGCACTTTCCCACAAACTTCGATCGGAGAAGAATTATAAACTTTTGATGCGATTGATGTGCCATTAGGTGTTGTCACAGCTAACTCAACATCTAATTGTTGAGGTAATACGGTGATACCCTTAGAAAAGTCTTCAGAAATAAAAGAGTGGGTGGATCCAGAATCAAATAAAACATTTGCTACTTTAGAGTGGATGGTAAGTGTACCTTTCACCACATCGTTATCGTACTCCACATCGCCGGTAGAAATTGCATGCGACTTTCCTTTGTCTTTAGCCTTAAGAGTTTGTTGACGTCGACCATCATCATCAACCCTTGGATTTGGGCATTGATTGGCATAATGCCCCATCTCCTTACACTTGAAACATTGAAGTGTAGTAGGATCATTCTGTGTATCCCTTCCTTTGTTTGCATCATTAGACATCTTCTTCCCATTATCACGGCATTCAAATGCCCGATGACCTTCTTTTCCACATTTAAAACATTTACTTGTCCCTTTAAGACAAATCCCTCCATGTTTCTTTCCACACTTTGAGCATAAGGGAAAGTTCATCTTCTTTTCAGTGTGCTCTTTAGAGTTTCCTTTGAATTCCATCTTCCTCTTCTTATCAAACCCATGTGACTGATGGGTTACTCCAATCTCCATCTCGACTTTGAGAGCACATCGAACGATTTCCTCGTAGCTATTGAAGTCCCTTATGTCTAACGGCCTTCGAAGACTTGGTTTTAAGCCACTAAAGAATCGATCGATCTTACTCTCAGGTTGGATAATAATACCAGAAGCGTACCTTGCAAGTCTTGTAAAATTTGCTTCATAGGTACCAACAGATTCGTCATCCCTTTGCTTCAGTTCAAGAAATTCTTTCTCCATCTTTGTTCGGAGAATACGAGGGAAGTACTTATTGAAAAATAAGTTCTTGAACTCGTCCCATTCCATAGACTCAATTTCATCCCTTTGCCTCGTATTCTTAACAAGATTCCACCATTGATCAGCATCTCCTTCTAAACGATACACTGCTAGGATGACCTTATCATGTTCAGAACATTGAAGAACTGAAAATATCTTTTCAGTAGTACTAATCCATTGTTCAGCAACTAATGGATCAGTAGACCCACTGAAAGAAGGTGGACGCTGCCTCATGAAGGATTCAACAGAATGTTGCTCCCTCCTTTGCTCGTTTGGAAATCCTGCATGATTCATAGCTTGAGAAAGTTGTGTGAGCATGGCTACAAGATTTTGCATTCCATCTCCCATATTGTTTGGTTGCTCAGGGGGACAATCATTGCATTGCCCATCGCATTCCGCATTAACACGGTTCCTTCGGGTTCCAGCCATTGACTAAAACCAAGAAGAATAGTGTGAGCAACACTAATTATAATAGGAAACCACATAATTCAAGAATAAAATTTTCATGCTTAAGGTCTTATCCTAGGTTATTCAAGTCCATTTCTAAAACACTAAGATTGTGTTCTATGCTTAGACTTATCCTTAGGGTTCTTACTAAGGCTCTCACATCCTAGTTTCCAAAGGTTGACTATACCTTTCCTCTGATACCAACTATAACGACCCATACTTTACATACATTGTTAATACTTCAAAATTGAAGCACACTTATTACAACATATGACAAACCACAAAGGACCGTATAGGTATAGTGTCTTTAGAAACTGGGAAACATAAACAACTGGTTCATAAATCTTCTACAGTGCCTCCCATTTATTTCATCATATCTAGGGTCCCTTTTAGCATATTCTACTTAATATCCATCTTCCTGACCTGGGGAAAAGAAAACATAAAAGGGTGAGCTCAAATGCTCAGCAAGGGCAATAAAGGAAATAAAAATCATATCATATTTTTTTAAAAATCATAACCTGCAAAAGAGATCATAAAATCTTAATAAATCATAGATGTGAAAATGAGATCCCCATAATCATAACATGAAACTTGAAACTTTGTGGCATGCACACATAATCATGGAAAATCATTTCTTGTTAGTCATGACTTATTGCCAAGACTATCTTAGTGGACAAAGTCCCTTTCTGAACCGAGTTCACTCCTCGTTTCAGTCCTGTATCACTGAACCGAAATAACCTTCCGTTCCAGCAATGTCTATCTCATGAGATATATAATCTTTACCCAATGCATTGGAGGGAGATATAGGTCCCACCCATCTTATAATTAATCCTTTCTTATGTGTGCCACATAATCATAAAACATACATCATCACATAACACATGTAACAAAAGTGGGATTCTTGAAACATCATGACATCATAAATAAATTCATATGAGATAAAGGAATTCATAAAGAATAATTCCACCATAACATGATCAAGTCAATGTAATAATAGGGATAAAAACAGAACCCTTTATTATCTTAGATGGAAAATAATTTTGATAAAACACTTGAACTCCATTCTTGAGGAAAATATCCTTTCTTCGTCAAAAACATTTTTCCTTTCATAACATGTCATGCAACTTTAAAATAAAAGAATTTGATTAAAAATAAACTTGAAAACTTGTAAAGGAAGCTTCTTGGAAATAATGTTTTAAAAATCCATTCATGCCGTATAAGTTAAAAAAAACATTCTTCGTACTTTTGTCGGAAAAGTCAAAAAGTACCTCGTACGGAAAAACGACAAAAGATTCCTTTCATATTCTTTACTAAAAACTCACCTAAGGGTAAAATTGGATTTAAACCATTGCAAGTGGATGGAAACAATATAACATATTGAGGGAACATGGATGTGGATGATAAAATACACCCCAGTAAATACTTACGAATAAACAATCTCGGATAAAAATGAGATTGTGATATTTCCCTTGCCTTAGGTCCAATTTGCCTTGTATGTGTCCGAAGCTCCTGTATAATGGTTTAAATAATGTTATTGACTTATTCCAGAATCATACATATTGATATGATATCATATATGGTAATATTCTTAGCTTCTTGTTAGTAATATTTCATTGTTACTTGTTACTCGGGTCTTTATTGCCTTTTGTTCTTACGCATGTTTTGCCGAATAAATTCTTATTATTATCTTTAGGTTATAGATAATTCATTTACAGAATGGTATTAGTGTAGTATATACCATATTCATTCATTCAGTTCATTTATATAATCATTATGAAATGAAGATCATGTAGAACGAGTCGCATCACATCGTGGAGACGGTATTCCGTACGTACGCACGAGTGATGATATCGTTCCTATGATCGTGGAATTGTATTGGAGTATATATATATATTATTTTAGTATCAATATTACTTCATTATAATCATATATAGTTACTTATTACACCATTATAACCATCCTTGTAAGGTGATGGTGGAAAAATAGATTACACCACGGCGTGGAGACGGTATTCCGTACGTACGCACGCGCGGTGATTTCATTTTTCCGTAGGATGGATAGAAGGTGAATTAGGGTTGTTTCATATTTATAATAACATATCAGTATGTAAGTAATACTGATGTTATTACTTTATCATGAAACAACTAAAGAAGAAGAAGTTGAAGAAGAAAGAAATTGAAAAGATCGGTAATGGATATTACCTTTTCTTTGGTACGCCTCTTTGAATCCTCCACTTAAGGAACTAAGAGTGGTATTTGTAGAAGAACAGGACCTCTAGGACTATTCTAGGGAAGTGGAGAGGAGAAAATGGCAGGGGTTGGCCGAGCTTGAGTGCTCAATTTGGTGTGAGGAGGAGGGGGAGGAGGTGCCCTTTTATAAGGGAGGAGAGGGGCACCTTAGGAATATCTCAAAATATTATTTTATATTAAAGTCAAAATCGGTTTATAATGGTTCCAAAGGGTCTTATTTCGAAGCTAAAGTGGGGATGGGTCGAAATCCTATCAACCAATAGAATTTAGACAAGTTTAGGATATTATTTTAACCTTATCAATTAGATTTAACTCTAAGTTAAATAATTTAACATTTACCGTGTCTTTTTGTTTTCTTTCACTATATGGTTAATACAATTACTATAACATGCCAAACGAACCCCAAATTGTTTATTATTAATATATATATCCTTATCTAAGTCATTTGGCCGAACCTTAGATTTTTAGGAATAAAATAACAATTAATAATATAATATTTGATTTAAAAACTATTTTGTGTCAATTTTGACACTATTTGATATATGATTTTTGTGAAAGTCATAACAGAATTAAATGTTCGAACCAAGTTGATTAAATCAACATTAATATATCATAGTAACCTAGAAAATTAGTGGAATTCATAAAAAGTTTCAAATTACATTTATTTTGGTGTTTATAACATCAATTATGTCAATATTTCATTAATAAGATAATTACTGCATCATCGTTGTGTCATAAATAAATTAAATTATTTGATGTCTAAAAATTACAAATAAAATACCATCATGTAGGAAATCTTTTTACCTTTCTAATGAATATTTACAATCGAATTTATCTTATGTATAACCCCATATTAAAAATGATTTACTTATTAAACATTGATTTTAACTATTTTAACCTTTCTTTAAATAAATTAATAATAAATTTCCTAATCTAATCCAAGTGGGACTAAATGGTCATATTTTATTCCTAAGTTTGTTTTTGGTCGAATTACACTTGTCCAATAGAATTAGGACATGTGTTAGGGTAATATTGATATCATATTTACCCTTAGTTACCCTATTTACTATTAACCGCGGTAAAAAAAAGTAAAAAGTTACTATTCACCAAAAATTATTTTCGTCTCATTGAACCACATTTTAGTCCTTGATATTAACCGTGTCTCTCGGATTTTCGAAATTCCATTCACAGAAGCGGTAAAATTAAGTTTTATGCAAAATTCGGTTTTTAACCTACCACTTAGTGGTTTCACTATTAATCAAAAATTGAAAGTTTTCAGAAAAATACCAAAATTTCACCCTAGGTTAATTTCGATATTCTGAGTCAAAAAATGAAGTCCATTTTGAAAAATAAAATTTATAAAATTTCAAAAAGTGGTTATTACTATTTATAATGGCTAGTTTTAATAGCATATTGTTGTTTAGTGAAACTCGGTATTGCGTACGACGCAAGCTATCGAGGAAGGTCGCGATTGCGTGTAAAGCAAGCCAAGCAAGTGTTGTGTAGAAAAAGATTCCTTTGATGATTTATATAACATAAAAGTCTCGGGTGTTACACTAGGAACTGTTTATCCATCCTAAGATGAACCACCTTAGGAAAATATTTCTCAAGAAACATACCTTTGAATTTGTCCCAGTGAAGATCCTCAATCTCATCACTATCCCTTATATTTTTCACCATCGACCACCACTTATCAACTTCACCTTCAAAACGGTAAACAGCAAGACTAACCTTTTGATGTTCTGAACACCCCATGACATCAAAAATCTTCTCCAGTGCTTTAATCCACACTTCAGCTTGCACAGGGTCAGATGATCCTCTGAATGATGGGGGATGTTGCCTCATGAAATGTTCCACCACTGACATGTTCCTCTGCGGTTGATCTGGCTGATCTCGTGCATGGATACCACCACCATTTATAGCCTGAGTCAACTATGCCATCACTGCAACAAACTATTCAGTTCTGATTCCGACCATCTCAGGTTGCTTATTTGGAAGGTTATCTTCCTCCTGATGTCATCCCAACATAGCTGCTTTGTTTCCTCTACGGAAAACCATTCTGAACACAGAAATATCTTAGGCGAAGCAACATGGTAATCCGTAAATGCTATATCATTTCAATCATATTATAATTTAACACTTTTCTGACTCCTAAAGTTGTCTAAACCGATCTCTGATACCAACTATAAGGCCCCGGCCTTAAATCGTACATAATCTTGAGTTATCACAAGATTACACATTGAGGATATTTTCAGGTTTAGAGTTTTAGAGAATTAGATCATAAAACATTCATTACATTCCACATATAAACAAAGTGGTTACATAAAGATAGTATTCTTCATTCCCATCAATGGAAACATATTTAAAATGAACATGGATTCTTTCTTGACACTATCATCATATCATGTACCTTTCCCTTGACCTATGAAAAACATTTCAAAAAAACTTGGGATGAGCATAAAAAGCTCAGTAAGGGATACAGAAAGAATGAAAACTGTTAGTTTTTCAAACAACAAATAAACCATATATACTCTATCAAAGTAATACCTTCACCTTAATGAAGTAGTAAAAACTCTTCTCTGAATAAAGTATCATTACTTACCTTTTTGTAACCAAAGGATTACCATAAAATCCATAAAAAGAACACATAACATATATAAAGGTAACTTGGTACATAAACATACTTAATTGGAATAACCATACGGTCGACTTCCACACATATCACTTAATGGAATAGCCATACGGCCAATTTCCATACATACTTAATGGAATAGCCATACAGACGACTTCCATACCCAATGAATTGAAGGTTATAATGTAACCACCCATCCTGGTATTCACGGCACCACCCGTCATATGGTTTATAACGTAACCACCCGTTAAAATGTCCAAGTACCAGTATAAAATCATAAAACATAAAACCAATATAAAGGAATGATAACATTTCCACATTTCAATCACAATATATCATAAATATATTGACATAATAGAATCCTTTTTCAAAACCATTTTCAATACCAAAATACATAAAAGAGTATATGGTATTTATTTTTTTCTAAAAACATTACGGCATGTTGAGAAAGCTAAAGACCAAATAATACTCGCGGCGGCGGAAAAGGTCGTTGTCACCGCGTATGTTAAAAAAAATCCTTTTTGTCGTTTAGTAAAACGCTTCGTAGAAAAAGATTCCTTTTCTATAAAATTAAAAGTCAAAGGGGTTTATATACCGTATAAAATAAATTTGTGTATAAAACGAAATATGCC
The DNA here is from genome assembly GCA_963277665.1 of Viscum album. Taxonomy (NCBI): domain Eukaryota; kingdom Viridiplantae; phylum Streptophyta; class Magnoliopsida; order Santalales; family Viscaceae; genus Viscum; species Viscum album. Next base: position 674,083,099 of record OY728161.1, on the reverse strand, counting down.
TCAATGAAAGGAGATTGAGACGAAGTCCCTTACCTCGGGTCTGACTTGACTCGATCGTTCTTTAACGTCCTGAATAATAAACTTGAGTTAATTTATACTTGATTAAGAACCTTTTTAAAGTTCATTATTCCTTTTATATCACTTATTTCCATGTTATAAACATTATGTAACCATTTAAGTTAATAATGTTTGTTTTCTCAATATTTGGTTCTTAAGTCGAAAGTGGACTTCTTACAATTACATGTTGTTTGTGTGGTCAAAGGTTCTTTATATCCAGAATGAAATTCCCGATTTGGATATAATATGTATCGTATATATCCAGCATATACATGTATTTATAATATTACATAATCATTTAGGGGTAAGAAATGAAATGCACCGTTCATGGAGACGGTAAGCCGTACGTACGCATGAACGCTACTTTCATTTCTTTGTCATATTAATGGAATTAAAACTAAATGAGAGGCATGTATATTTTAATTCCAGAATTATATTCATCATTTAGATATATCATTAATTATATATATCCATTATATACATGTATCTTTTAATAGTACATTACATTTGGGGATAAGAAATGAAATGCACCGTTCATGGAGACGGTAAGCCGTACGTACGCATGAACGCTACTTTCATTTCTATCTCATACTTTAATGGAAAGAAATAATAATTATATAGAGTTATATTATAATTCCAGTATAACATCATATATAATAACTTTAAATTCATCCTTTACACGTCCCACACATGGCATTAACGAATCACATCACTTTGAGGGGGCGGTAGTCCGCACTTCCTTAAATGAAGATATCGTGTTTACCCATAATGGAATCCATAAAGGTATGCCCAAAATGAAAAATACAGAAGCTTAAAGAAAAAAAATAAACATATTATATATCATATATAAAAATAGTGACATCATAATGGCCACCTTTGAAGGTGTTAAATGAGTATTGAACAATCATCGTTTCGGGAGGCAGAATTTCGCCATCCACGGAAACCGTATGTTCTTTAACCATTTGATGTAGTTGTGTGAGAGTGTAGCTCAAATAAATCTTATAACAACATCCTAGTATATTGAAGATACTGGTGTTGTTACAAAATAAGTAAATAAAAAGTGTTTAGAGGGTTGGAGAAGCAAAATAAAACAAATGAACAAGAGAGAATGAATTACCTTTAAAAGTGTAACTCTTTTTGATTTGAGCCTAAAGGCTTCCTTTGAAAAGATTCTTCCCAAAAGAAATCCTCTAGGATGAGGAGAGGGATGTGTAGAGAGTAATTGGGCAGGGGTTGGCCGAGGCAAAGGCTTGAGGAGTGTGTGAAATGAGGTAGAGGTGGGGGCCTTTTATAAGAGGAGAGGAGGGGCACTTTTGGAAAGTAAAGAAATATTAATTTATTTGAAAATGTTTTTCGGTTTTAAAAGGTCCCACATTGATATAATTAGTGGATAAGGTGATAAGGCTTCGAAATCCACTCATACAATGGGGTTTGGACATGTGTAGTTCATAGATTTTTCATTATATTTCAATTTTATTTAAATCGTCAAATAATGATGTCATCGCTGCATCATTATTATGTCATAAATAATTTAATTTATTTAATGTCTAAAAATTATAAAAAAAATACCATGATGTATGAAATCTTTGTATCTTTTCAATGACTATTTATAATAAAAAATCTGATCTTTATAACCCCATGTAAAAATTGTTTTCGTAAAACATATTATGTTTGTGTCATTTTTACTTTTACATTAAATAAAAAGCTATTTATGTCATTTCCCAACCAAAGTGTCTCCATGGGGTCCCCAAGTTGACCCATGGCTTGTCTTGATCGGACATGACACAACCAATGAGGGTAGGACATGTGTCAAGCTCATATTATTTTATTAAATCATTATTTTTACCTTATACTACACTAATTACCACTAATCACGATTAAGAACTTAATAAGTTACTATTCACCAAAAAATTATTATAATCTCATTGAACTACATTTTACTTCTTAATGACAACCATGTATGTCGGATTTTTGAAATTCAAAACACAATGATGGAAAAATTTCATTTAAACAGAAAATCAGTCTTTATAAGTACCGCTTAGTGGTTTCACTATTCATCAAAAATTGATGTTTTTCAGAAAATTACCAAAAATTCACCCTAAGCTATATTTGATATTACGAATTAAAAAATGAAGTCTTTTTTACAAAATTCAAAACATATAAGTCACATTAATTAATTTAATAATTAATTCCCGCTGTCAGAGCAAATAGCGTGTTTTTATGAAACAATAAGTATCAAAAGATTGACACTAGTTTAAGTCTGATTTCAAAGTGAAATTAATTCTAACAACCACTATTGGATTTAATGGTAAAAATATTTTCTAATTTCACTTTAAAACCAATTCAAAATATAATCTAATCATATAAATAAATTAGATTAAAAAGAGGTTTTGAATTAAAATACAACATTTTACACTATTCATTAAAAAAATGAACTTTATCAGAAAGGTACCAAAAATTTACACAAAGTAAATTTTGATGTCCCGATTATAAAGAAGAGTTATATTTGGTCCAATAGAATTTATAAGATCGATCAAAACTATATTTAATGATGGTTCTCCGTCAAAAGGTGATAAGTGGACCTTTCGTGAAAATTAGGGTATAAATGCCTAAAATTGAACTCTTTCCTTATTTTAAGCCCTTATCTTTTATTGGGTAAATGTATAAACATTTAAAAACATATATAATCATATTTTAGTTATTTGTATCCATTCCCGCCAGTACAACGGCTACTCGTTAACTAACATTTAAAATAATATTATTTTATTATTAGAGTGCAACGTAAGATTTCAATGAAACTCTTTGTTGCGTATCGGGTACACTATCGAACATAGAAACCCCTTTAAAGTAAAATTAATATTTAGTTCATAAATATTCATAAATATAAAAATTATTTATTCTTTATTTACCTGGGATGTTACAATGCACATAGTTCAAATTTCTCTATTCACCCAGGGAGCACAAAGATGTATCGAGATCTCCAAGAAAACTTTTGGTGGGATAATATGAAGAAGGAGATTGATGAATAAACATCAAAGTGCCTGGTGTGTCAGCAAGTGAAGGAAGAGAGGAAAAGTCTAAGGGGATTATGAAACCATTTCCCATACCAGAATGGAAATGGGAGAACATAACCATGGACTTTGTCACTAGACTTCCAAGGTAATTCAAAGGTAAAAATGCAATCTGTGTTGTTGTGGATCGTCATAAAAAGATTGCACACTTCATTGCTATTCGAGAGGATTTATCATTGGATGAAATAGAAAAGATATATATTAGGGAGGTGGTAAGGTTACATGGAGTACCACTATCTATTGTGTCTGACCGAGATCCAAGATTCACCTCTATGTTTTGGAAGAGTCTTCAACATGCTCTGAATACTGAACTGAACTTTAGTACGGCCTATCATCCTCAAACTGATGGCCAATCAGAGAGGACTATACAAACACTTGAGGATATGTTGAGAGCATGATCAATGGACATTAAAGGAGGATGGGATCAACATCTTCCTCTGGTTGAGTTATCTTATAATACCAGTTCCACTCGAGCATCCAAATGGCACCATATGAAGCCCTTTATGGGAAAAGGTGTAGATCACCGGCATGTTGGGATGAGGTCGTTTAACGTAAGCTGCTTGGAATAGAAATGGTCGAAGAAATGGTGGATAAGGTGAAAACCATTCAGTAGCATATCAAGGCAGCCCAAAGTCCTCAGAAGAGTTATGCAGATAATCGTCAACGAGACCTTGAGTTTAAAGTTGGAGACATGGTGTTTTTAAACATATCTCCATGGAATATGGTCATGAGGTTTGGAAAGAAAGGGAAGTTAAGTCCAAGGTACATCGGCCCCTTCGAGATTCTTGATCGTGTTGGGGATGTGGCCTATCGACTAGCACTTCCACCTACTATGGACAAGGTTCATGATGTCTTTCATGTATCTCTCTTAAAGAAGTACATACCGGACCCTTCACATGTACTCTCTTCCGAGGTGGTACAATTGGAAGATGATCATTTTTATGAGGAGTAACCATTGAAGACCATAGATTGTGGAGAAAAAGTTCTACAAAATAAGACAATACACCTAGTCAAGGTGTTGTGGAGAGACCAAAAGTTTGAAGAAGCGACTTGGGAGTCGGAGGATATGATGAAGTTGAGTTACCCACATTTGTTTTAGTGTGGGAAAAGGAAAATTTTGAGGGCGAAATTTCTTAAGGGGGGAATATTGTAACGAACCAAAGTTTCATTAATGGAAAATCCGTCTTGATCCTGTAAAATGTCTCTTTATGAAAAATGTTTTTATAAGATGTCAACTTCTTTGGTTTCATGTTAAGAATTTTGACCATTGTTAATATAGCCATTGAACAGTGATCACATGATTAGTATAAATGTAAGGCTTTAACTAACGCAATTTTTACTTAGACAAAGGAAGTAATGGAATCATCCAGTAGAATTGCCCCATACAAAGCCCATTTGTTAGAGCTCAGAAAAGAGGTGGCGTCTTTGGGCTTCACCCTTGACCAAGCCCAAGCTGAGATTCATTATGTCAAGCTCGAACGTGACCGTCTACGGGAAAAGTCGAAGTTGATTGAAATTACCACTCGAGCGATGTTATCCGAGCCACCCCAAGAGTCTGTCACCATTTCACACCTTACCCTTAAGTCTTATGCGGCTGTTTTAAGGGGTTATGTAACAAATAAGTAGTACTATGTTCATGTACATTATTTTTTTATATAATAATGAATATGATTTTTAGTCATTTTTGATACATTGTAAATAGTTTTTAATGTACAAATGGTGTTTTTAATTATTATTTAATTAAGAAATATATTTTATTAAATTAAGGGATTTTTGAATTAAATAATTTTTTAATAAAATATTATTAATATTAAATTAATTTTTATTAAATATAAATGATCATATAAATTTATGAATGCAATTAAAATTTTTATTAAGGTTTGAAATCCATTTCTGTCAAAACCCGTGAATTTTCGATAAATGTTCGTTTCTATTTTAAAAGTGAAAATTAACATATTTAGAATTTTTTTAGATAAAATAAATTTCATTTCTGGAATCAGGATGTCAAAATTATCCAACGGTGAATTTTTCATAATTTTATGAGACAATCAAATTTTTGGGTAAAAATTAAATACCATTTAATTATATAATGCGTTTTATGACATAATAATGACCGAATGGTGATGCAATAAAATACCATAATCCTTATGTTCGGCCAATATATGTTTTATCATTAAAATAATGTGATTTTGGGTTTGTTTGACTTACTTTTCAAAGCATTAATGAACCCCTCAAGACTTATTCAACACTTTTCCTTTTTAAATTAATTTTCAATGGAGTGTTACTCACCTCCACATAAGCAACCCTATTTATTTAATAATTTCGGACCTTGCCCTTGTAAAATATTTTTTTCCTCTTTCTTTTTCCAGAAACCATGGGAAAATACCATGGGATGGTTTGTGGTTTGGATTATTTTAATATAAGGGGTCCCAAACCTAAATAATAAAGAATTCTCTCACCTTTCCTATATAAACCCACCCAAGCTCCAACTTCCTCTTCACTAAAATCCCTTGGAGTTTGTCCAAAATCTTCCCTACTCTCTCTATAATCCTCCCAAGGATCCCCAAGCTCCCATGAAGCCTCTCACAAGCCTCTCTCTAGCCTTTGGAAACACACTTCCAAGTAAGGGTTTTTTCTTCCTTTCTCATTTTTGTCCAATTTTTGTTAAGTTGTTTTTCCCTTTTAATTTCAATTATGAATGTTGGGGTATGGTTTTTCACCTCCCCCATACTGCCCTATTATTGTTTGAATGATGGGATACCCCTTTATTTCTCATTAAATGCCTCCCATGTACACTCGTTACTATGCCGAAATTCCGAAAGGAACTTCTCTCTCTTCTTTTACATTCAAGCAATACATTTGTATCATGAATCTAAATTCCTTTTCAATTGTTGGGACATGTATCTATATGACCTCCTTACTGTAAATTACATGTATATATGATGATTAACCCCTTTCTCTCTCATCAACCATTTTTATGAATTCTTATGTCACGCCGTTATGCTGCTGAAATTGCACCGATTTTCTAAGCCAATGTCATTGTGTAGTGAATACCATGCCCATTTCTCCATCAAGGGTATTCACATTTATACACATTTACTTATTTATTATAAAGTTTCATGTATGAATTCCAAATTCCTTTATCGTGGAATAAATGATTATGTTTTATGAATCCATGTTTTATGATCCATGTGGCACACTTATGCATGAAATTAAATGTTTAAGAAGGGTGAACCCTTATAGCGCTCCAATGCATTGGGTAAAGTATAGTATCATGATAAGTCAAGTGCAATGAGTGTTGACTCATGATAATTCAAGTGCAACGAGGGTTTACTCGTGCTTCATGTGCAATGAGGTTTGACTCATGCTCCATGTGCAATGAGCCACGGCTCATGCTAATTCAATGTTAAGTGTTCTTGCACATTTCCTTGTTATGATTATCATGATTTATCATGCCTTTATGTTCATGTTTCTCTTATGCTCTATTGACATGCCTATTGCCTAACATGTATTGTACTCCTCATGTTATTCCATGTGTACTCCCTTACTGGGATTTATAGCTCACCCTTTTCTTATGCATGTCCTCAGGTTATCCCATGAAATGCTAAGTACGAGAGAATATAGTGGTCATGTAAAGGAAGTTTTCAATAAAGATGTTGTATTTCATGTTTTAAGTTTTTATTTAATGATCCTAAGACCTAGAGACACTAAACCTCTTGATCTTCTTTGTTGTATCAAGTGATGTTTTATGTAATAAAGCATGTTTAAGTTGTAAAAAAAAGCAGGGTTTTTATAGTAACGAAAATCCTTAATATGATATTCATGTGATGATAATGATGTTTGGATAAATATATGTTGGATATGATAAATCGGACGGAACTAGTTACCTTTTAACTATTTGATTATTTGTTGAGAAGTGTGTTATAATATAATGCATGATGTTTACAACTATTTGGAATTAAGGATTTGATCCAATAAACACTGGAATAATTATAAATTCATGTTTTAAACAAAGATGTATGGAAATTTAAGTTATTTCCAAGTTTCATGAGAATATAATTTGAGGGTATTCACAGGTTTGGTATTTGGGAAATAATAAATACATTATTATATATATGGGTCAATGTTTAAATAATTTCACAACTATATTTATAAAGTGTTGGATTTTCAAATTTTAGATGGGTTATAAGGATAACCATTTTTTGGAAATAATATGTTACACGTCAGATAATTTTTGTGTGATTAATGTATTATCTCTCCCAATAAGGATTTAGGCATTATGGATAACTAGTTCACCCAAAATTGGGTTTGTAATAATGGATTCAAGATGGGATGGTATGTCATGGATCTCATGATCTGTTAGTGCTCATGAATAAAAAATTTACCTTCCATTTTATAGATTGATGTGAAGTGGATCTGGGAACATCATAGGTTGAGGTTTTGCTAAAATCCTACAAGTATATATTTTAATGTAAATTAATTAACATTATGAAAAAGATCTCAAAACAAAATATACAAGCCTAGTACCTTTATTTCTATTGAGTAAGATGATCCCATAGGTCATTGAGGATTCGTGGGTTTGTGATTGGTAACATTCTCAAGGCCATGTTCTCTATCATTCTCCCTTAACACATGATAGTTAGATTTCTATCCCTTGTTTATGTTTACACTTTACACCCATGTTCTCTAACATTGAAAATCAATACTGAGTTTCTTTGGTAATATGATTTTTTCTAACATTATTTTTTAAAATTAAGTTCATAAATTCATTGTAATTATGTGGTTTTATTTGAATGAAACATTCATGTAATTATCTTATAATAACTCAAACGAAGTTCGTAGGAGAAATTATGTTCAATGGTGGTAGAATGTAACACCCTAAGACTTTTATGAGTATTTTATTTAATAATGTTTTTTCATTTATGTCATGTTCTTTACACTACACTTAGATAATATTGTGCGACATGAAACAACAACTTAAATTGAGGTATACACCACATTGTGCTGGGATTTTTTAGTCACAATGCGGAGGTCCTCTGATAGCTTTTTTTTCATACAAGATGGTGTTTTTACGAACAACAATATATTATTAAATTACTATTATTTAATATAATAAGACATAAAATAGTCTTTAAATTAATGTATATGAAAAATATTAACTAATACATGAAAATGTATAGTTTATAAGATTAACTCATTGGTTATCAATTAATTAGAAACAAAAATATATTCCTATTGAATATAAAGAAAATATTTTTAATATTATGCTCTCAAAGTCATTTCATTAAAAAAAATTATTATAATTATTAAATTATATAAATTAAATTTATATGTTATATATTCAATGAAATATTTTTTATATTCCTCAAATAGATTTTATAGGCCAAAGACAAGAACCAAACCATGTTTATGCATAAAACCTTAAATTTTTTAAAGGGTAGTGTTTTCTCATTTTAATTGAGAAACCATTTTACATCCAATTTAAAAAACATTTATATATTCTATTTTAAAAAATAATCTTTTTTTTTTGAATATATGTTATAAAATGTATTATGGATTAATTATTTGTATTTTTTCTGATAGGTTTTATGCTATTATGAATTGTAAATATTTAATAAATTATAATTGAAAACTATTTTTACATCAAAATATTTCACAGTGTCAAATTATGTTTTAGAATGGTCAAAAAGTAAAATTTGATCATTTTTATCATTTAATCCAATTAGTTTAATTGGATTCAATTTCAAATTGAAATTATATTTAAAAACATTGTGAACTTATAAACTTTTTACTTTGACACCCCGTTTTTTCATTAGGTCAATGAGATTATTTATTTAATTAACTTCCTCCAAATAATTGTTTTTAGTGGGTAATAATGGACTCCAAATTTATAATCAGAAGGTCCAAATTCTATAAATAGTTCCCTTTTATTTTTAAGAATATATGAATAGTAACTTTAGTAATTTTTTTATTAATAAGGTGAAAGGTAAATCAGGTAATTAAGGGTAAGAAACAAATATTATAAATAATAAAAAATTAATCTAAAACCTGTCCTAATTTCTTTTAATGAGTGTATTTGATAAAAACAATACTTATACAAAAAAGTTTAACATTTTTATGCCACATGTATAATAGTAAGATCTTTATTATATTTTACTTAAAGGAAAGTTAAATATGTCATACTCATATTTTCAATAGCTATAAATTTTTTAATATAATTATATATATAAGATAAATTTGACAATAAATAGTAATATTAAATATAAAATGTTTTTATTTATTAAATTATTTTTTTTCTAATTTTTAGGGAAAAATAATTACCTTAATAACTCATAAAGTGCTGATGTGGTACTTTTATAAGTAGAGGAAAAATAAATAAATGGTTTTCAATTAAAATTCTCAAAATTATTACCTGATAAATAGATAATGATAAATAATGTTTTTTGTTTATATTTTGGCCAGTGGTTTCCAATTTTAGTATCATTGAGCATTTTTATGCACATGGAAAATAATAATACCATTATAAAATTTTATTTAAAAGAAATTGAAGTTGTTCACAATATGAGTTTTTCATTAGTAAAAAATATTAATATATAGTTTTCAAGAATTATTTTTTCATAATGAAATTTTCATTTGATAGATAATAAATTTATCTTCTTCAGGGATTTTGTTTTCAATTTTTATGGAATAAATAAGCACCTTAATGGATTTCACAACAATGATGTTGAAATTATTTAATTAATGAATAAATCTAATTAATGGTTTAAAAAATATAAAAATAAATACCATTTTAGTTAATTATTATTTGCAAATAATTTTATATATTACCTTGTCCAATTAGGGATATAATAAAATATTTCTTTTGAAGCGAACTTATGATTATTATATTTTTAAAAACCTAAGGAGTGAATAGTGTCAAAATTGACACTGTGGATATTTTATCAAAATAATGTTTTATTAAATTATTTAAAAATCATTAAACATTTTTCAAAATACTAAATAATTACAATATAGTTTAAAATGATGTAAATTTTTCATTTCTTTTCTAAATGACAACAAATAAATAATATTTACAGTCTTTTGATATTGAAAATATTTTCACCTTAGTAAAAATTATAATCGGTTCATTAAGTGTTAATTAAAATGATAAGGTTTTTCAAGATACAAAAAATAGGTATAAAATAAATTTTTATGTGATATTGAAAACTCCTCTCATTTAAAATTCAAATAGATTACATTTTTATAGTCTTTGGTATGAAAATGTATTTATTATAAATTAATATTTTTAGAAATTCCAAAGTACCCCCCACCAAAATTATAAAAGTGCACCTCATGCTCACATCCTAACACAATATTAAGCCTTATAAATTGAGTAAAACCTAACCATTTCTCCTAAAAAATAATATTTATATTTCTAATGGACAATTATTCTAAAAATACCAACAGTTGTGTCCCGATGAGGAGATGTAATGGAAGTCCACTAAAGAAGAGGTAATTGTATTACCAATTCATTTAAGTTTATTTTTTCTTCTACTTCATAATCCAATGTTGTTTCCATAATAATGTAATAAGTATAGTATAATCTATATTATGGTATTTTATTATGATTATCAAAAACCCATATTCATCCTTTATCCATCCTATGAGAGACAATATCACCTTGTGTGCGTACATATGACTTATCATCTCCACACTCTAGGGTAACTTAGTTTTTCATCAATTATTTATTTTAATTGGTGTAATGATCAGTATAATGGATATAAATAATAATTAAGAAATCATATATTTTCTCTATAATTAATATTCCTTCCAATTCCCAACCATTGTATTATTAAGTAAATGATATTGTCGCCCATGCATATATATGACTTACCGTCTCCACGTCACGATTAGATTCCTTATCAATGTTAATAATTCAATAATGGTTTCAAACATATATATGGTTAGTGTATATAATATTTAAAAACATAATATAATTCTACATAAGATTAAAATATATCATATTCGTAATAAACATGACTCAAATAACAAAACAGTCATACGAAAGCCAAGCAGTTAATACCCAAAACAATAGTAATAATGAAATATTTTTAAGAAAACGATATAATATGATCATGTATGATATCAAAAATATTAATAATATTATGTTATATGTTAATAAAATTCATTAAACCATTATATATGACATTAATTCATGTTTGTCTTAAAGTAGATCATGGTAAGGGAATTTCATCTCACTTTTTATTTCCCTGAGATATTTACCTTATTAAACACTCGCTTCTTTTTGGTGGGGTAGTAAATATTCTATGACATGTTATGTAATGAATTTATTTTATTATAAGAATTAATTAATGTTATTGTTTCATGGAGACCATGTTTCTAATGTAACATAACTAGTAAGGGATTTATGTATCACTTTTTTATTTTTGTGGGACACATACACTATACACTAGTTCTTTCATCTACATGGTTTATATACTTACCATGAATGTATTTTATGAGTTATAGGTAGATTATTAACATATTTTAATAACCATGTCTTTTTTTATGTGGAATACGATTCTTCTGATAATAAAATGACGAGTATTTATTTCATAATCTCATCAATATATGGGATTGTTTCATTTTAAGTATCTCATGTGGAATATTTATCTTCCGTGACCATATTTTCTAAAAAAATACAAAAATGTTTTTAATATTCTCTTATAAATCATTAATGTCATTATTTATTTACTAAATGTTTTTAAAAGAATTTTTTTCTTTGTTTTTTGAACAACGTACTTTGTATCTTTTCTATAAAAAGTAAGAAATGAATATTTTTTGAAATCATATTGCATGAAATTTTTTTTATTATTTTATGAAAGCATAATTATTTGGAGACTACTATAAAATAAAAAAAATATTTTAAAAGAAATAGTTTTCTTTCAAAATTGGGCAACAATTTAAGTCATAGAAATGTTTTCATAGAAGAAATGGTATTTTATTCTTGAATTGTTCTCAAGTTATCTCTTACAATTATGTTACATCTTTTTTAATGTTATTTTTTGTTACTTATTTGTTAACATATATATAGTTCAGTGGTGTTATTATTATTCTTTCTAAGAATGAATTATATTTATGATTGAATGATGTTTATGGAACACATTTCATTCCAATGGTTTTGATAGGAAGAGTTATTTTTTTTCATGGTGAAATCATATGTATGATTTACATTATAATATGTGTGACACATATATCTCCCTCCAATTCATTGGGAAAATATTTATATCTCATGATTCATACTAAGATGGCCTTGTGAGTTAACCTTAACTACTAATATAAGCATGGGAGTGAACCATGACTACTAAGATCATATGGGTAGTGAACTCATAATACTAATATAGACATGGGACTGAACCATGACTACCAATATGGTATGGGTAGTGAACCCATACTACTAATATGTCCTTGTAAATGATTTATTTAATACTATGTAAATTAGTAATTATTATTACATGTCGGCAATAAATTCCATTTGTTATTCCTATGTTTTGATTTCAGGGATTATATTCTTCCTTGACATATGATTCATGTCTTATAAAATGAAAATCATTATTACATGATTCTTTTTTATTATCATTGATACTCAATTATTTATATTCAATTTTTATGATCATGTTTTGAAACACTTATGATCATTAAATTTTTACATATCTCCCTTTGGTACCCTTACTTAGAATATGAGCTCACCCTTTTTATATGTTTTATTTTTCCCCATGATAAAATGGAAATTTATTCGTAAAAAATCTAATATTGAAGATCATTATAGGAGATGTTGAAGATATTTCACCAAATTAGAAGAATTATTTCCATGTTTCCAATGGCACTATCAAAAAATGGTATTTGGGTTTTTTTAGTTTAATTAATGAAATTGTTTGGGAAACTGATGTAATGTCAATATATGTCAAGTGTGGGTCTCTCTATAGGCATGGTAGTATCTGAAATGAGGGTTACAATCAGTGAATAATGAAAACAAACAAGGGATAAAACCACAAAACCAATGGTTCAAACATCATTGGAAAATATTTTTTGGACAATGATCAAGAAAATTCTAGTAGGGTGAGAAAATAGGTGAAAATAAACAAATTTATGTACTCGGGTGCATAAAATCAGCAAACTATAGGCCCTGATCAAATAAAAATGATGGATATACTTAATAAATTTAATTAAATGTGTAAAAAACCAATTTACGAGTCTTACCTTGTTATTGGATTGATCATTGATGAAGAACTCATCTACCAACGATTCAGAGTAAGTCGTTGTGTTCATTACATCCTGATCTGATCTGATCCAGCATGTTGTCATCATCTAATGAGATTATAGAAAAGTTGGAGGAAGTGAGGATTCTTTTATATTATATTATTATGATAAAAACCCTAAAAATTTTCTTTTATGATTTATTTATAACATATCATCGAGGACAAAATAAAGAGACAACTAAATAATTAAATGATCAATCATTTAAATGAAGGTACCACAAGCGGTGAGGAGTCCAAATGCCCCGAACCAACCCATTTTATTTTAATCCTATAGTAATAAATGCAATCCATACTAATCCAGGTCCCCATATTTTGGATCCAAGCTACCATTTATTTTTTTCTCATTTTCTTTAATATTTTGTGTGTGTTCAATAGTAAATATATTTTATATTTTAGTAAAATTATTTCTTGGAACATAGGGCCTAATAATCTTACTCTGTCTCTTCTATTATAATTGGAAATATATATAGAAATATTTTCTTTTAAAAAGAGGGCCTCTGAAATACTTTGGGGGAAAATTTCTTCATTTATGGCAATACTAACCAACATCATCTCATCATAGCTTCCCCTCAAAACATATCCATAATTATTGGTACCAAAAATAACCCTCGTTGAATTTTTTTACTCCTTGGAACATAAATCCTATAATATTTAAAAATCCATCAATGGATTACATATCTATCAATTCGATAACTACATAAGAGAATGTGGTGTAGTAAACATGAAACATTGAAAAAAATAAAATGATTTCTAGAAGAAGTCAATTAAGAATCTTTTCTTACATCTCTTAAGTATGTTTTAGAGACATATCAATATTTTACATTCATTATAAACATTCATTACCAATACTTTTCCAATTATCAACAACATATATTTCAGTATCCACTTCAATAAACAATTAAAAAAATTTACACATGCTAAAATCATATCTTACCACATTTAAAAACTCTTTCATGATATATTATATTCCATAATTGATTAATCACATACCAATGGATAGATTAGGGTTACAAATTTAATCCACATTTAACATAACTATAACAGGATTAGATGAGATAGGGGACAATTTCTCATTTAAAAACCTTAAATAGAGTGGGGTTTTTCCCACATGATCAACCTCAACTTATGAGATGTTTCATTCAAAACTGTTTTGGGGAAACATTCATTCACTAACTATAATACTGAAATATACTCCATCATTAGTTCATTATTTTCCACTTTATATTTTATTAAGTAATATATAATTAAAATGTTCTTGTAATAGTAATGTTAAGTAGGGTTCCATGTGTGATTTTTAGAATGTTGATTAGCACAACCTATGAGAAGAAGTAACTCCACATGAAAAAACATGTATTCCTTTCATTTCATCATGAATATAAGTTTTTTTGTAGATTAATATATAAAAAAATATTTATCTTATGAGGTGATGATATATACATTATTTTACTTTTTATATACTAACACACACGACTCTCTCAGATGAGGAAAACTCCACAAGATGTGGATATTCTATCATCGCAAAAACCTTCAGAATTTGAATATTTATAACCAAAAAATTAATCATTGATAAGATGTCATATTTTATTTTTAAATTAGTTATTCAATTAATATATATGATTATTATTTTTCTTTCCATAATATGTGATTCTTTTGGAGTCATCTATGACCTTACACACAATTTAATAGAATACACTATATCTTGTATTGATGATGTTTGATAAGACAATCTTCCAACTAACTACCTAAAACATTAGGATAAACCAAATTTCTTTCTTCATTTTTGGAAAACATATTTCCCACTGAAATATGTATGTAATCTTCATTTTAATCATCCATGTTGATCTTCTTCGTATGTTCTTTAACATACTTCTATTGAGATAATAAAATTTATTTCGTATATTGACAAAATCTTCAGCATAGAAATTATGTGTTTTTTCACAGAATGAAAATTACAAAATAATTATTCAATTACATAGAAATTTTTTGCATGTTTTCATAATTCCCTACAAATACAATTTCATCAATTTAAATAATATAAATCAAGAAACCCACATGATTTTCTATTATTTTCATGTTACTCTTAACTCTACCTTCCATTGACTCCATCTTTCTTATACAAGTTTCTAATATATAATTATAATATCTATGTTCTTGATTATACTAATACAAGTCATTCTTAATCTTCGACACAAAACTTTCATCTTTCCCTAGAACGATGCCACTTGGTTGGTTAATATAAACATCAACATAAAATTATACATGAAGAAATTATAACTCGATATCCAACTATAATATATTATATTTCCATTGTGAAATGATAAAAAGAAATTTTATTATAGTTACTAATCAATAAAATTTAAAAATATTTACAGAAAATTCAAAGCCTTAAATTTTTTCATAACATTTACAAACCAATCATGCAATGTTTTCTATAATTCAACATTTCTCATTCAAATTATTTTGCAAAAAACATTTTTTATCAATTGAATTAATAATATCTTGTTTGGGTACAAGTTCCCATTAATTATTCTTCTCAATATGATATAGTCATTCAATCATAATATTAATCCCCTATTTATTCTTTAAATATTCATTAATATATTTACACACAAGCTATGAACAATGTGTAGTATAAGAAACTAGCCTTGATGTTCATTTGGTTTGAACATATTTTCTATGATATCTAATAAGGATTTGGACATACACTTTCTTACGCATCCTAAAATGATATAAACCTCCATTTTACTCACCAATTGAGATAATTGAGTCCGAATCAAAACCATAAGAATATTTAACATTATTACAATCATTAATAAAATTTTCATGTTGTTCAATAGTTAACAATTCATCTTCCAATTCTCCCACATATATGACATCATCTTTATAGCTTTCTTATCAAGACATTAAATAAATTTTACCTCCAAAAATTCAAAATTCTTTCCTATATCCTTAATATAATATCTATATCCACTAACATTAGAATAACATGAAATAATTATTCCAACAACTCATTTGTAGTAAAAATTCAAATGATCCATACCCTCGACTTCTACAAATAATTTAATTCCAAATATTTTTGGTATTTAAATCAAGGGGTCTATTTTTAATAATTATCATATGTATCCATATCATAAGTTGATCTATGGAAACATTGTTTACAAATATAGACTAGTACACTGATATATTCCCTCTAAAATTATCGATTAGAATCATGTCCCATTAATATTGTTCTAACCAACTCAACCAATATACAATTTATTATTTCAATAACACTTATTTTGGAAGGTTTGGTTCACTGAATTATTGATCAATTCATTGATTTTCAAGATTTTCTATAAACACCCCATTAATATAATTTAATCTATTATCAATTTTAATATCACTCACAATATATCCATTATATTTTTTCACTTATATTTTGAACATAATAAAAGAGATGTGAGAAAAATAATCAACGATGTAAAAAAGTAATTTTCTATGGTTTTTGATTTCCTTCTCATTGTCATGTAAATGTTAGGATGTATATGTTTCAAGGGACTATTGGAATGTAGTTTAAATTCTTTATATGATGAGGTTGTAATTTTATCTTTCTAAAATGTGGAACATCACCAATATCTTCTTTATGACAAATAAGTAATATCAAAAATACATTCCCTCTTTTATATAAAGATCATATTACTATGATGAATATTCCCCAACCATTTCTGACAAACCTTTTTTCATTGAACATGCTGAATTAGTATAAAATCATCACATCAACAACATGAAACAATTTCAAATTATTTTTTCCCTCTTCTAATGAATTTCCCATAGTTTTGTTGTTTATAAATTCAACCCTCACATTGGAATAAAAATTTCTTTCCTTTATTACAATTTTTTGAGAAACTCGAGAAAACATAAAATTCTTTTATTATAAGGGACACGTAAATTTTTAAATTTACTATCCCTTTATTAAGGCTTATTATTCAAAAACATAAAATATCTATTCATGTGTGATGATCAACCACTATCCAATATCCAAGGTCATTCCCATTTTTTATATTTGAGAAAATATTCTAAACTAAGGCCTTTTTCATTTCCTTTTTATTCTTTCTCATATAGATTCTGATATTTTTTGAATAAAACCTTTTTTTTTTCTGGTATTATAAAATACACCATTTTGTAAGAAATCCAATCTAATAAAATATTTCTCATATAGTTTCTAAAGGTGGGAATATATTTTCAATGTTTATATCAAGTTTCTGAATTATGTATTCTTTGAATATGTTGAATATTCCTCAATAATTACCAATAGTTTAAGATGAATTCACTTTTGACATTATTATTGAACCAACACATCATCTCTGTATTTACTTGGTCACAATAATACCACTAATAACTATAGAATAAATAGTTCCCATTTCAACTACTATACTGTCCTGAGTTGTTTACCTACATTCCATTATTTTTCACAACATCCATCTTGTAATTTTATTGGGTACCAATATTTTTATAACCTAGTGAAATATAATTCTTATACATATATTTCTTCTCATCCATATAAATATCTCTAGTTGTCATAGAATTTATTTCATACTTTTAATCTATAAAATTTTAGTATTTTTTACTTTGAGTTTTATAAAAAAATATAAACTTCCTAAATTTGTTTTAATCCAAAAAAATAATCTTATTCTTTTTAAATATTGAGGATGATTTTTGTTTATCCCACCATGGATTAAACATATATGACCATTTAACACCTTTAGTTATTGTGTTTTGGAAAATTTTAAAGTTTTTCTCATATTTAACATGTTTGTTTAAATGGGTTATAAATAATAATTCATTACCTTTATTATAAAATACATCCTCTACTCATTGGATTGAGTCACGGTAGAATTGGTACTATTCTTTTGGAGACATCCCCAAGATTCCAAAGACTTGAAAAAAATTCCAAGGGATTCTATAGAATTGGAAGAATATTTTCCTTATGAATATACAACAACCAAACCAAGAACACCTCAAAAATAACCACTGAATTATGCATGAAAAATATATAAGAATCTTAATATATAACAAAAATAAAGTTATTCAAGAGTACCAATCATAAGAAAATATCAAAATCCACTAAAAAAGGAAGACACAAAATTGATCAATGACTCCATAGATACCAACTCAAAAACTCCCATCTTACACCAATATTAATGAATCATTATAGGCTTTCCCCAAATGACATACCCACTCATTCAATTATTATAGGACATATTATCATATATAAATGAAAAAATTTATTTCAAATGCATTATAACATTTTTAATTTTCCTTGTCAATGATAAGAATTAAAAAAAAGGATTCCATGGAATCAACCAAAATTTTTTTTTAAACCATTTCATATTCCATTTAGAATAAATCATTCCAATCCCAACATCCCTATATTCATGCCCACATGATAGTTTCGTACTCATTAGAGAAATATCTTCGATCAACCAATTCATCGCATGGTAACTATATACTGAATGAACATGGAATATTCCCCTTTTACAAGGTCACACCAATGCAAATGAACATACACCACCAAATTATGCCAAAACACTGCCAACAAAATTTCAACACCATTTCAATAAAACATAAATTTTATTGAAAAACCTTCCACAAAAAACTTTTTCCATAAATCAAACCAAAAACCATTAATAATATTTTCGTATTTAAATCAATTAACAAATCACTTTTCACAACAATTCCAAAATTTCAAAAACCATTACTAATGAATGATTCCGAAAAGATTTTCATGAAAATTTATCAATAAAAATCATGAAATATATGAAATTTTATACATAGAATTCATGTTATAATGATAGGATTCAATAATGAATCCACCTACTTAAGAAAGTACAGAGGAAATTAATAACAACACGAATTCTTCAACAAAACCGGGTGGAACTCAAAAAACTCATTTTATACCTTGTTACATTACATCAACACATCAAAACATGATCACAATTGGCATTAAATATCATATGAATATCCCCAAAGGACAAGATCTGTGAATATAAGTGTTGGAATAAGAACACATCTAAGAGAAACCACCCTGAATAGAGACTTACCAAGAAATTTAGCTTTCAACCCACCACGTTTTCCAACATATCACTCCATTTTGAATGGGAGATTCCAGAATTCTTTTGAGAGGAAATAAAACTATGTTAGGGTCAAAATATTTTAAAAATGGGAGGTTTTATAGTAATCATGTGTCAGAAACCCTTTTTTATCTGTATTTTCATATTTTGTAGTTGTATTGCATGGTAATGAAAAATAATGGGTGATGAACTGCCACTTAACAACCTTCACATAGTTGGCTTCATTGTTACGACAAACAGTACACCAAATGCGTTTTTACCACAGTTTTACCTTTCTTGGATACTCTTGGGTGGATTTAAAATTTCAAAAAATTGGGCACCTAACCAAGAATGAACATGGATCCAAATTTCTTCATTTTTATAGTTTCTAAAAGGTTTTTCCTGGTTTTTACTCACTATGCTAAAACTGTGTACCTCTAAAAAGGCCTAGAAAACCATAACAAATCCTCCAAAACCTTCCAAACAACACCAAACACTTTATATATGTAAAATAAATACAGAATGGTCTACATACTTAAAAATTGTGGTTCTAAATTCTCCCCACCAATGGCCATTCTACCCCCTAAATGTAAAAAAAATTACATGAAAGAATTTAGGATATTACTCGACCATTTATTTTTCCCATTCCAAAGTTTCATCATGAATATGTCAATATTTCCACTATACCCACACAAGAATGATGATTTTACCACTGAATAATTTCTCATTCCTATCTATTATTTGTACCAACATATGAACCATCAATGAATCCCACTGTAGGTGAATGTGATATATTCTAATCACAAGGTTAGGATCAGGATACTACTTTTTCAACTAATATTGATGAAACACATTATGAGATGCAATAAACTGTAATGGAAATGCCAACCGATATTCCACATCACCAACCTATAATATTATCTCAAAAAAACATATGTATTGAGGACAGATCATTTCCTAATTTTGAAAATGAATATGACCAAGACTTTGGTAGATTCAAAAAAACAAATTATTACTCACGTCAAATGACAATGACCATTAACGATGTTCCACATATGATTTCTGACGAATCTGTTCTATATCATTTGATTTTATAATCAACTGAATCTTATTTGTTTTCTCTTATATATTTTTACCAACTAGTTAATTATCAACTATTTCCACCCAAAAAAATAGAGAACAATAAGGATGGTCATAAACTGATTCAAAAGGATCCATATGTATTGAGGTCTAATAAATATTATGGTATTATAACTCTACTAATGGTATTCACTCCTCACAAGATCCAACAAAATCCAATACATAATACCATAACATGTCTTCCAAGGATTATATCATCCATATAGATTGTTCATCCATTTGAGGATGACAGCCTATTCTCATGGTCGATTGAGTCATAAGGGATTGATGTAAGGATTTATGAAAATGAATAATAAACCTCATATCTCCACATGTTACTATAGAAAATGTTACACCATACCCCTTTAAGACTTCTCAGATATTTATTTTAGATAATTACTACAACATATGAGATTCCAAAATAGGGATTAAATTATCTAACTTTGTGAGTAGATCCACTATCACCCATATAAAATCATGTTTCCCTAACATTATTGGTAGAATGGGATATTAGCTCCCATTTACAATTTGCAATAGGTAAAGCCAGCAATATACACACTGGCTACTAGTGTTCTGCCTTAACATAATGATAGGTGATTCATTTAAAAATAAACTCTTATAATTTTTTTCCTGAAAACCCAACCAAACTATGCTTTCTACAACATATACATCTTTTGTATTCTTGGATGAAAAACCAATCCTGAATGTTGGTAAGCTTGAAGATGTTGTTCCTAACAATATGTAGGTATGACCATTCGATTTCAAAACAAAAAATGAACTCCCATATATTACCAATTCCTCAATGGTCTCCCCAACATTGAGTTATGAACTCATTTTAACACATTCAAAATAGTATGTATGTTTATCTATAATGGTCACAACTAATTCACAAAAAAAAGTAACTAAAATTAAAACTACATCACTAACATGGTCATAAAAATCCATGTTTAAGTGGTCTATGACAAACATCATATTCCATTGATCTGAATCCTTTTTTTCCAACTAATCAAATGACTTTCGTCTTAAGGAATCATCTCTAAATTACCTTTACCTAGTGTATATATCAAGTTAATGTAATCAATTTGGATATACTCCATCCATCTTCTTTGTCTCATATTCAAATCACTTTGTGATAAAAATATGTTCCAATCTCTTATGATTAGTAAATACAATTAGTTTCTAAACAAATGGTAATGACACCAAGTCTTCATAGCATGGACTGTAAAAAATAACTCAAATTCATTTTTGGGTAGTTATTCTGATGGAACGATAACTTTATTACCCATAAGTTACGAAATTATCTTTTTTCATGAGAAAACACCCCAACCTATATCATGAAGTATCAAAATACACCACATACCCTTGTATTGAATTTAGAAAAAGTCATGATTGGTGTTGATGTTTGGCTAACTTTATGCTCATAAAAATACTTTTAACATTCATATTTCCATTATAACGTAACATTCAATATTTTTTCATGTCAATTATATCATAGGAAAAGTTAGTTAGAAAAAATCATGAACAACACATTGATAATAACAAAAAAAGTATATTGTTTATCTCCAAGACATTATTTTGGGGATAGTAAGACATTACCACCACTTTATTTTCTAAATCAATAGAAAAAACTTTTTTAAAGATTATATAGGCATGGAAACTTACTTATTGTATCCAAAAAATCACACTTTTAAAACCTGGTATAGAGGAGATGATCCCTCAAAATTCCAAACCCTATCGTCAAATGTTTCTCATGCTTAGACCATGCCCTTGAATTCACCAATATGTCATCTACAAAACCTCCAAAAAACCCAGATACCTTTGAAATATCTTATACATCAATTCTATAAAGACCGATATTTTATTCATAATAAATAAAGGCATAACCACATACTTGAAATGTCCATACCTACTTCTAAAATCTATCTTTCAAAAATCCTCTTTCTAAACATTTAATTGGTGATATCCAAATCAGAAGAAAATTTTAGAAAACCATTGGGATCTTCTCAATTAATTGGATATATAATAAATTCTATTAAGTGTATACTGATTCATTATCATAATTTGGTTAAGATGATGACAAAACACAGACAACCTAAGAGTCTCATCAACTATTTTCACAAAAAGGCTGGTGTTTCCCATGGATATATACTTATATTAATGAACCCTGAAAACTAGATAAGATAGAAGGAAAATAGTAATTGTTCAATGGGAGGAGATCAATCAATTAACCAACTTATATTATGTGTAGAACCCCTGATACAGTTTTACGAAAAAACCTTGAAACTAATCAACAGGCGGTGGAAAATATCAATTTACGATCTCTTCCAATGATGACAAAGTTAACACTATCATCTTTTAAGACATCATACATACTATTACTCACAACAAGCGTATTGTTACTACATATACCTTTTGGTCTCCTTTAAATATATTATCTATGCCATCATTAGTGATAAAACTAACCCTTTAAGTATAATAATTTATATTATCCTTGAACGTTGTCAAAACATCCCTACACAATATGATGTCATAGTCAAATATATTAATCATAGATAAATCCCATATAAACATATCTCCATAAATACTTATAGAAAATTCATTAAAAGGGCTCAACATTCTCCTTGACTAAGATAAGTTTGAGGTTTTATAACAAAAGGAATCAACTCAACATTTAAATGTAGAAGATAAGAATCACAAGAAGAATTATATTAATGGGATGTGACCATATCAAATAATGATTTTATAAGGATAAAAATAAAAAGATTCATACCTATCACCATCGACGGTCTATATTGACCATAAAAAATTATTTTCTCAACTCTATATATTTCCTTTCTCACTACAATTTGTTCTTTATTTTTTTATTGAGATTTCCCTTGTTGAGGACGCACGGTATTTATAAAATAACTATGTATCGATCAATTATCCTAATAAGTGTTTTTATTCTATACACGTCCCATCAAAGCATATCATGTATTTGAAAGATGAGATGTTTTCTGAACACTCGACCATGGATCACTACCACAATATATCCAAGGATTCCCCATCTGATTTCAATTATGGTGTGCTCCAGGTGTTACCATACAATATCACTTCTTATTATCAGAATATCAACATCAGAAACATCCTTCAATATGCTTGAGTTTTGGAATAAGATCCACCAATATTGGCTTCTGATTCTGAGTCATTCCAATACCTCGCAAATAGTTCTTCCTATTCCCTTTATTTCTAGCATTAGAGTTCCCACTATTTCATATAGGCAACAACATGATCCATATATACATATATGATAGGATATCACTTTCTAGTAGCATATCTCTATTGACCATCTATGTATAATATATTATAAAGAGAAAGATAATCATTCAATGAATTTCCCGCCTCAGGGAGGATTCAAAAATGTGTTCTATAAACAATGTTGAAGAAAAAAATTCGAGTGAAAAATGGACTAAATTCATAAATATATCCACATAATTTGTCAGTGAAAGGTTATCTTATTTTAGGGTGAAAATTTATTTCATTCTTTCATTTCAAAATGTGTGAGGATATACTTATTTATTGTAAAATTGATTGAAATCCTCCCATGAAATTCCTTGTTCAAATTTATCATGAACTATGAAATCCCACAATTGTCTTACAAGATCCTCAATCATATATGTTACCAACATTACATTGAACTCTGCTGGTGTGCTAGGAAACTGAAATATTTGATTCATCTTGTTCAAACACACCTATGATTTCTCTGATTTTGAATGTTCATGAATGATGGGTGGATTATTCTTCTTGAATTGAAAGGAATGATCTACTTTACATGGTTTATCCCTCCCATTCCTAGTATCCAGTACTTAAACATCTTGTACTATACTGAAAACCAGATGTTGGTTCAAATGTGGCTCAGGTGAAATCACATTCTCAGTCGCCACTTCTTGTGGGTTTCAATTTCGCCCACTAGGTGTCAATTTATATGAAAAAAATTTGTATAAGTCATATTCTCTATCAACTAAAGTCATAATAATTTTATATTATCACACCACAACTATCACAAAAAGGATTTCCAAAAATCCAACTTTTCTCCACTTCCAACAAATTTATGAAGATTTAGACATGCTTTTGAAAATCATTCCATTTTCAATATACCACAGCCATACCTTTTAAAAATCACACATTTGATAAAATTTCAACACTTTCTTTAAAAAATAATCATTATTACACCAAATATAAATAACTACAAAAAAAATTAAATATGAATTCTAGTGGGAATCCATTTATATCAATGAATATCATTCTCTTCTCATCTGCTATACCCTTGAAAATATGATTACAACTCCTATAAGTATCTCCAGAATAATTATATACTCAACTCCTTGCTAACCTGATGTTCTACAAATATAGGTTATATACATTTTTCTATGCTCAACATTTCATTACCCAATAACCCTAATCCTTTAAACTATCCCAAATCAAGGAATAAACTAGAATAAAATTTCAACTCTAGGACTGACACAACTGATACCCAAGGATAGAACAAATTTATCCTACTTTTCAAAAAATATATAGTACAACTAAGACTGATACAATTTTTATACTAGAGACCGAATGATATGTTAAAAATTATAACATCTTTCCCATCCTCATTGGCTTAAGTAAATTTGGAATTTCTAAAATTCCATAGGTGACATCCACAAGATTCTATAGGGTAAAAATAAATTCTAAGGGATTCAATACAATTGGGTGATTGTTTTCCCTTTGAATGTAAAATATAAAAAAACAAAAGATACCTCAATGACACAACCACTAAATGATGCATGGACATAATGTAAGGAATCATAATTTATAACAAAAAAATCCATTATATGAGAGTACCAAGTCAAAAACAAGATCAACATCAAATAAAAACTGAATGGAAAAAACAACAAAGCACAAATACTCGAAAGACAAAAATAATGAAACTCCCAAATCTCTACACTCAGTCTCTAAAATCCATGCCCATGTATCATGATGAACCACTCAAGAAATGAGATACATTACCTTTAACTATGTCCCAATAAATGATATCTTTGAACACACCTATGTTCCCAAGTAGGGGCTATGTAATGAAAATAAATAGGTATTCACCAAATGACTTCCCTACTTATTAAAGTATGATATAACTTGTTGACACATTTATAAAAAATACATTAAAAATTTTTAACTCTTCAAATCATATCCAATAATTTTCCCAACAAAATAGGTATCCATGGAATTAAATAAACAAGTCTTTCATACCATTTGAAAATAAATTTAGTATAACTCATTCTAATCCCAACAACCACACATGCCTGCCCTAGTGACAGTTCAATACTCCTGAGTGTTCTTTCATCAATCCCCCAAGTAATCTCAAGGTAACCATATTATAGATCCCTAATAGAACACACCCCTTCCGCAACATCATGTCAATTCAAATGAATTCAAGCCAACCTATTATTCAAAAACCATTCCAAAACACTATGATAGTCTGTTTCAATAGTACAACAATTTTAAAGAAAACCATTTGAAAAAACCATTTTCCTTAAATCATACCAAAAAATCATTTCAAAAATTATCATTTTAAAATCATTCAATAATGCACTTAGAAAAAATAATTCCACAATTTCCTAACCCACACAGAAACTTTTCCAACAAGATTTGAACATCAATTTCACAATTTAATTTCATAAATTCAATGAATTTGAAATCAATACAAAATTTTCTAATAATAGGATTCGAGAGTGAAGCCATTTACCATGAAAAATATGGAAAAAATCACAAATGACACAAATTTTTCAATTAAACTTAGTGAAACTCAAAAAATAACCATAGAACCAATTCCAGTATAAAAAAAATCCAAAATTTATAATTATTAGCATCATTTATAATATAACTATCCCACAAAGACTAGATATGTGAATATTGTAGAGGGACAAAGAATAGATGTAAGGAAAAGCACGATGAACAGAGACATACCAAGAAATCTGGCCTTCAACGCACCATGATATTCCAACAGATTGGTCCCAGATTTATGGGTTTCTCAAAAGGCTAGAAAAAACTTGCACCGACTACTACCTACAAACACCATTCTCATGGTTGGATCACACAGTTATAAAAACCAGGTTTCAACCATGTTTTCTCTTCTATTCAAATTTTCATGGTTACTCTTGGTGGTTTCATTGATTTGAAAAATTATGTGCTTAACCGTGTGCCATCCAAATCCCCACTAGAATCCTTTAGATGGTTATTTCAAGGTGTTTCATGGTCTCTACTAATCATGCTTTAATGAATAACCTCATAAAGGTCCCCAAAACAATCCAAAATCCTTCAAACCCTCTAAAAATTCACAATAACACATTATATACTTATAATGAACAATTAAATGGATACTTAAATAAAACCAGAGGTGATACAACTATTATTTTTTGAACCATGCAGTTGAGGTTCTTATCTTCATCAAGGAACATCTTAAAATCACTAATAACTTTAAAAGATAGAATTTTATTAATGAAAAAATTAATAATTTTTTCAGAAATCATTTATATCTTCAACATCACATTCTATTTCTAAATTCTACCACTTTTTTAGAAATTATTTTAAATAACTCTTAACCACAAACTGAATTTGATTTTTTTCTTATATCACATAGCTATTGATTTAATTATTGGTAACTATTAATCATTACAATTTTAGGTAAGAAAATTTTCATCACCAATATCACTAGAGTTTTATCATATTCATTACAATCATCGTCTTCCTCATACATGGATGAAAATTTTAACTTCTATTATTTAGAGAACTTATTATCATTTCCCTTTGTATTAGAGTAGGATTTATATACCTTCTTTCTTAGAGATATTCTTATCATTCTATCATCTTTATCAAAATATTAAACAACCTTTATTATTGTAAAATATATAGCTAAATGTCTAATAGATCATTAACCAATGAAATTTTGAGTTATATTTCTATTGTACTTAATTGCTCCTATTTTTAACTATTTTATAAAATAAATACATAAATTGATAGTTTTTTTACTATCCTAATATTTGGTGTCAGTATAATGGGATTCTTCCTAAATAACATTCTTAGGCTTCTATTCCGTGACAGATTTGAAATAAATTTCACGATTAGGCATGAAACCTCTAAATTTTTTGGGAATCCTAAAAATTAATTTGAAACAGCCCAAAAAATACTTTTGAGAATCACGAAAGAAATATCTTACCATAGAAAAAATGAATTCTTCTAAAATATTTTATCTCTCCTAAATACTTAGTGGTAACATTATTATTAAATATTCTTTATTCATAGAAAGTATCAGGATCTTCCTCTTTTGTTTTAGTTTCTTTAAATGACTATCTTTGCATCATCCCATTTTACACCTTTATAAAACCTTTATAAATTAATTTGTACTAATATAACATTATACCATTGATCTTTCTGGTAAAACATCACTGAAACACTTTTAACTTATGAACCACTATTCAGTGTTCATACTCATTATTATAATAATATTTATATCGTTATATTCTATAAACTCCCACCATGTAATGAATTTTATCAGAAATATTTTTTCATTTTATTCAAAAACTTTCTTATGATTGATTAAATTCATATAAAAACATCAATCTTATGAATTTAACCAAAACCGTCAATTAGAGGATGCTATGATGTCAATCTGATCATCTTGTACCAAATTTACTTAAGAAAATAAAGAAAATAAAAGTGTAGAAATGCTTAAAAATACTAATGACTATACTAGAGGAATCATACTGATGAACTTTTAATAGACCATATTATTCTTTTTTATCGAATGAAATTTCATAGTAACATTACATGTCACATTGAAAACTAATTTCATAATCATTAATCTCTAAAAATTATTTACTGAACATCAAAACCTTCCAGACATTAAACAAAAGTATCATAATTACACAACATCATATCTTTATAAACATAATGTAAAAAATAATTAACTTTATATAGGCATAAAACATAGAAAATTTCTATAAATTTTTTTTAAGAACTTTAAGAATTTGAAATTATCACTAGATTTTCATATCAAACACTCTATCTAAAAGAAATCATAAGAATTATAGGATAAAAATTCATCCCAACACATAGGAAAATCCTATAGATTTTGTAATGTTCATATGATGGACTCAGTCAGATAATATTTACTCAATAATATCCCTATGATCACTATTGATTGAAATAATAATAAACTACGGTGAATTATGATAGACCAAAAAAGTTATACCCTTTTGAGAAAACAATATTTATTCATAACAGTCCTACCCAATATATTCATATCAAATATTCACCAATTTTTTTTCAACAAAATTCATGGTCTCAACAACACATATGATATACATTTTGGGATTTTTATGAGCTAAAACAATTTCTACAAAAGGAATCGTATGAAAGTATTTGTTGGAGTAATAAAATTTGTCTATGAGCGGGAGTTCACATTTTTGACATTGGCCACATATGCCAATTAATGGCCCATGTTTTCATTTTCAGGGTAGTATGAAAATGTTCTAATATATTTTCTTTCATATATGAAAGTTCTAGTGATGTGTATAATTTATATAGTGATGTAGTATAACGACCCATACTTTACATACATTGTTAATACTTCAAAATTGAAGCACACTTATTACAACATATGACAAACCACAAAGGACCGTATAGGTATAGTGTCTTTAGAAACTGGGAAACATAAACAACTGGTTCATAAATCTTCTACAGTGCCTCCCATTTATTTCATCATATCTAGGGTCCCTTTTAGCATATTCTACTTAATATCCATCTTCCTGACCTGGGGAAAAGAAAACATAAAAGGGTGAGCTCAAATGCTCAGCAAGGGCAATAAAGGAAATAAAAATCATATCATATCTTTTTAAAAATCATAACCTGCAAAAGAGATCATAAAATCTTAATAAATCATAGATGTGAAAATGAGATCCCCATAATCATAACATGAAACTTGAAACTTTGTGGCATGCACACATAATCATGGAAAATCATTTCTTGTTAGTCATGACTTATTGCCAAGACTATCTTAGTGGACAAAGTCCCTTTCTGAACCGAGTTCACTCCTCGTTTCAGTCCTGTATCACTGAACCGAAATAACCTTCCGTTCCAGCCATGTCTATCTCATGAGATATATAATCTTTACCCAATGCATTGGAGGGAGATATAGGTCCCACCCATCTTATAATGAATCCTTTCTTATGTGTGCCACATAATCATAAAACATACATCATCACATAACACATGTAACAAAAGTGGGATTCTTGAAACATCATGACATCATAAATAAATTCATATGAGATAAAGGAATTCATAAAGAATAATTCCACCATAACATGATCAAGTCAATGTAATAATAGGGATAAAAACAGAACCCTTTATTATCTTAGATGGAAAATAATTTTGATAAAACACTTGAACTCCATTCTTGAGGAAAATATCCTTTCTTCGTCAAAAACATTTTTCCTTTCATAACATGTCATGCAACTTTAAAATAAAAGAAGTTGATTAAAAATAAACTTGAAAACTTGTAAAGGAAGCTTCTTGGAAATAATGTTTTAAAAATCCATTCATGCCGTATAAGTTAAAAAAAAACATTCTTCGTACTTTTGTCGGAAAAGTCAAAAAGTACCTCGTACGGAAAAACGACAAAAGATTCCTTTCATATTCTTTACTAAAAACTCACCTAAGGGTAAAATTGGATTTAAACCATTGCAAGTGGATGGAAAAAATATAACATATTGAGGGAACATGGATGTGGATGATAAAATACACCCCAGTAAATACTTACGAATAAACAATCTCGGATAAAAATGAGATTGTGATATTTCCCTTACCTTAGGTCCAATTTGCCTTGTATGTGTCCGAAGCTCCTGTATAATGGTTTAAATAATGTTATTGACTTATTCCAGAATCATACATATTGATATGATATCATATATGGTAATATTCTTAGCTTCTTGTTAGTAATATTTCATTGTTACTTGTTACTCGGGTCTTTATTGCCTTTTGTTCTTACGCATGTTTTGCCGAATAAATTCTTATTATTATCTTTAGGTTATAGATAATTCATTTACAGAATGGTATTAGTGTAGTATATACCATATTCATTCATTCAGTTCATTTATATAATCATTATGAAATGAAGATCATGTAGAACGAGTCGCATCACATCGTGGAGACGGTATTCCGTACGTACGCACGAGTGATGATATCGTTCCTATGATCGTGGAATTGTATTGGAGTATATATATATATTATTTCAGTATCAATATTACTTCATAATAATCATATATAGTTACTTATTACACCATTATAACCATCCTTGTAAGGTGATGGTGGAAAAATAGATTACACCACGGCGTGGAGACGGTATTCCGTACGTACGCACGCGCGGTGATTTCATTTTTCTGTAGGATGGATAGAAGGTGAATTAGGTTTGTTTCATATTTATAATAACATATCAGTATGTAAGTAATACTGATGTTATTACTTTATCATGAAACAACTAAAGAAGAAGAAGTTGAAGAAGAAAGAAATTGAAAAGATCGGTAATGGATATTACCTTTTCTTTGGTACGCCTCTTTGAATCCTCCACTTAAGGAACTAAGAGTGGTATTTGTAGAAGAACAGGACCTCTAGGACTATTCTAGGGAAGTGGAGAGGAGAAAATGGCAGGGGTTGGCCGAGCTTGAGTGCTCAATTTGGTGTGAGGAGGAGGGGGAGGAGGTGCCCTTTTATAAGGGAGGAGAGGGGCACCTTAGGAATATCTCAAAATATTATTTTATATTAAAGTCAAAATCGGTTTATAATGGTTCCAAAGGGTCTTATTTCGAAGCTAAAGTGGGTATGGGTCGAAATCCTATCAACCAATAGAATTTAGACAAGTTTAGGATATTATTTTAACCTTATCAATTAGATTTAACTCTAAGTTAAATAATTTAACATTTACCGTGTCTTTTTGTTTTCTTTCACTATACGGTTAATACACTTACTATAACATGCCAAACGAACCCCAAATTGTTTATTATTAATATATATATCCTTATCTAAGTCATTTGGCCGAACCTTAGATTTTTAGGAATAAAATAACAATTAATAATATAATATTTGATTTAAAAACTATTTTGTGTCAATTTTGACACTATTTGATATATGATTTTTGTGAAAGTCATAACAGAATTAAATGTTCGAACCAAGTTGATTAAATCAACATTAATATATCATAGTAACCTAGAAAATTAGTGGAATTCATAAAAAGTTTCAAATTACATTTATTTTGGTGTTTATAACATCAATTATGTCAATATTTCATTAATAAGATAATTACTGCATCATCGTTGTGTCATAAATAAATTAAATTATTTGATGTCTAAAAATTACAAATAAAATACCATCATGTAGGAAATCTTTTTAGCTTTCTAATGAATATTTACAATCGAATTTATCTTATGTATAACCCCATATTAAAAATTATTTACTTATTAAACATTGATTTTAACTATTTTAACCTTTCTTTAAATAAATTAATAATAAATGTCCTAATCTAATCCAAGTGGGCCTAAATGGTCATATTTTATTCCTAAGTTTGTTTTTGGTCGAATTACACTTGTCCAATAGAATTAGGACATGTGTTAGGGTAATATCGATATCATATTTACCCTTAGTTACCCTATTTACTATTAACCGCGGTAAAAAAAAGTAAAAAGTTACTATTCACCAAAAATTATTTTCGTCTCATTGAACCACATTTTAGTCCTTGATATTAACCGTGTCTCTCGGATTTTCGAAATTCCATTCACAGAAGCGGTAAAATTAAGTTTTATGCAAAATTCGGTTTTTAACCTACCACTTAGTGGTTTCACTATTCATCAAAAATTGAAAGTTTTCAGAAAAATACCAAAATTTCACCCTAGGCTAATTTCGATATTCTGAGTCAAAAAATGAAGTCCATTTTGAAAAATAAAATTTATAAAATTTCAAAAAGTGGTTATTACTATTCATAACGGCTAGTTTTAATAGCATATTGTTGTTTAGTGAAACTCGGTATTGCGTACGACGCAAGCTATCGAGGAAGGTCGCGATTGCGTGTAAAGCAAGCCAAGCAAGTGTTGTGTAGAAAAAGATTCCTTTGATGATTTATATAACATAAAAGTCTCGGGTGTTACATTCTACCCCCCTTAAAAAGAATTTCGCCCTCGAAATTCGTCACTTTGTAACAAACAGATGAGGATACTTCTCCCTCATCATATCCTCAAGCTCCCAAGTAGCTTCTTCAAGTTGGTGGTTCCTCCATAAAACTTTCACCAATCGAGTGGTCTTGTTTCGTAGAACTTTTTCGCTACGATCCAGAATCTCTATCGGTTGTTCTTCATAAGAAAGATCTTGCTCCAGCGGTAAAACTTCTGAGCTGGGTACATGTGAAGGATCAGGTATGTACTTTCTCAGGAGAGATACATGGAACACATCGTGAACTTGAGAGAGATTCGGTGGAAGCGCCAATCGGTAAGCTACCTTCCCAACACGATCCAGTATTTCGAAAGGACCGATATATCTAGGGCTCAACTTCCACTTCTTTCCAAATCTCATAACCCTCTTCCAGGGAGATATTCGTAAGAACACTTTATCACCCACTTCAAACTCTAGGTCTTTTCTTCGGTTGTCGGCATAACTTTTCTGTCGACTCTGAGCTGCTCTTATGTGTTGTTGAATAGATCTGACCTTTTCTGCCATCTCATCAACGAGATCAGGTCCTAATAGCTTTCTTTCCCCAACTTCATCCCAGCAAGTTGGAGTCCTGCATTTCTTCCCATAGAGAGCTTCATAAGGAGCCATCTGAATACTGGAGTGAAAGCTATTATGATAAGAAAATTCCACCAAAGGTAGGTGTTGATCCCAACCTCCTTTGAAATCCATAGAGCAAGCTCTCAACATATCTTCTAGGGTTTGAATTGTTCTCTCAGACTGACCGTCTGTCTGGGGATGATAAGCAGTGCTGAAACTCAACTCTGTATCCAGAGTATGCTGAAGACTTCGCCAGAACTTCGAGGTAAATCTCGGATCCCGATCAGATATAATAGAAAGTGGTACTCCATGCAATCTTACCACTTCCTTTACATATATCCTGGCAAGCTGATCTAGAGAGAAATCCTCTCTAATAGAAATGAAGTGTGCAGACTTTGTAAGACGATCAACTATGACCCAGATAGCATTATTGCCTTTGGATGTTTTAGGAAGTCCTGTGACAAAGTCCATAGTGATGTTTTCCCATTTCCATTCGGGTATGGGTAATGGTTGTAACATCCCCTTAGGCTTCTGTCTCTCAGCTTTAACTTGTTGACAAACCAAGCATCGAGATACATATTCAGCAACATCTCTTTTCATGCCATCCCACCAGAAGTACTCTTTCAGGTCCCTATACATCTTCGTACTTCCAGGATGAATAGAGAATGATGAACTATGAGCCTCATCCAGCAGCTCCTTCTTTAATTCGGGGATGGGAGGAACACAAACCCGATTCCTGAACTTTATTATCCCATCACAATCAAGGTTGAATTCAGGAACATTTCTCACCTTCTTTTGTAACTCGACATCTTCTTTCTGTGCCTCTTTAATCTTCACATGTATAGATGGTTGAACATTCATTTGAGACAGATAAGATTTTTCCCCTTCCATTATAATTCCAAGATCCATCCTTTGTAAATCCATAAATATTGGATCTTTTGTGATCCTCATCATGGATAAACTAGCATGGTCTTGTCGACTTAATGCATCTGCCACCTTGTTTGCTTTCCCAGGGTGGTAATGGATTGAGCAGTCATAATCCTTAATCAGCTCCAACCATCTTCTTTGACGCATATTCAACTCCTTTTGTGTGAAAATATACTTTAAACTTTTATGATCAGTATAAATATCACACCTTTCACCATAAAGGTAATGCCTCCAAATCTTTAATGCAAAGATTACCACAGCCAACTCCAAATCATGTGTTGGGTAATTTTGCTCATGGATTTTCAACTGTCGTGAGGCATAAGCTATCACCATATCATTTTGCATAAGAACACACCCCAATCCCTTCTTGGATTCATCACTGTAGATCACAAACCTTTCTCCACTACAAGGCAGTGTGAGCACAGGTGCACTGGATAGCCTTCTTTTCAACTCCTTGAAATTCTCTTCACATTCCTCTGTCCAGACAAACTTAACTCCTTTCCGAGTCAACTTGGTGATTGGATTAGATAATCGTGAAAAATCTTTTACAAAACGTCGATAATATCCAGCCAAACCAAGAAATCTTCGGATCTCAGTTACTGTTGTTGGTCTTGACCATCTTTCGATAACCTCTGTTTTTGCTGGATCCACAGATATCCCCTCTTTTGAGATTATGTGACCCAAAAATGCAACTTTTTGAAGCCAAAATTCACACTTGGTAAATTTGGCATAAAGCTTCTCCTTTCTCAGGGTCTTCAATATAATTCTCAAGTGATCTTCATGCTCTTCCTTGCTCTTTGAATAGACAAGAATATCGTCTATAAAGACTACCAAAAATTTATCAAGATAGTCTCTAAAGACTCTATTCATTAGATCCATGAAGATAGCAGGGGCATTAGTAAGACCAAATGGCATCACTATAAATTCATAGTGTCCATACCTTGTACGGAAAGCCGTCTTTGGTATATCCTCCCTTTTGACCCTTAATTGATGATACCCTGAACGAAGATCAATCTTGGAAAAGTATTGAGCTCCGCGTAGTTGGTCAAATAAGTCATCAATGCGTGGGAGAGGATATTTGTTCTTGATAGTGATCTTGTTAAGTTCTCGATAATCAATGCAGAGTCTCATTGATCCATCTTTCTTCTTAACAAATAGAACAGGTGCTCCCCAAGGTGACGCACTAGGGCGTATGAATCCCTTATCAAGATTCTCTTGGAGTTGCTTCTTCAATTCCTGCAACTCAATTGGGGCCATTCTATAAGGTGTCTTTGAAATAGGCAAAGCACCCGGTACGAGTTCTATTGAAAACTCAACTTCACCATTTGGTGGAAGACCTGGTAATTCCTCCGGAAAGACATCATCAAACTCCCGTACAATGGGCATATTCTTAATCGTAAGTTTCTCTCCAACCATTTGAGATAAATAACCTTCATTTAGTGGAATCATGACCCATAAGATGGAAGGAATTTCCACTCGAAGGTTATGTTCATCCTTGCATTGATAGACGATCATAGATTGATCTGGAATATGAAATGTGACTTCCCTTCTTTGGCAATTGATATGAGCTCCGTATAAAGAAAGCCAATCCATGCCAAGAATCACATCAAATTCCACTATAGGAAGGATCACAAGATTTGCAGGAAGCACTTTCCCACAAACTTCGATCGGAGAAGAATTATAAACTTTTGATGCGATTGATGTGCCATTAGGTGTTGTCACAGCTAACTCAACATCTAATTGTTGAGGTAATACGGTGATACCCTTAGAAAAGTCTTCAGAAATAAAAGAGTGGGTGGATCCAGAATCAAATAAAACATTTGCTACTTTAGAGTGGATGGTAAGTGTACCTTTCACCACATCGTTATCGTACTCCACATCGCCGGTAGAAATTGCATGCGACTTTCCTTTGTCTTTAGCCTTAAGAGTTTGTTGACGTCGAACATCATCATCAACCCTTGGATTTGGGCATTGATTGGCATAATGCCCCATCTCCTTGCACTTGAAACATTGAAGTGTAGTAGGATCATTCTGTGTATCCCTTCCTTTGTTTGCATCATTAGACATCTTCTTCCCATTATCACGGCATTCAAATGCCCGATGACCTTCTTTTCCACATGTAAAACATTTACTTGTCCCTTTAAGACAACTCCCTCCATGTTTCTTTCCACACTTTGAGCATAAGGGAAAGTTCATCTTCTTTTCAGTGTGCTCTTTAGAGTTTCCTTTGAATTCCATCTTCCTCTTCTTATCAAACCCATGTGACTGATGGGTTACTCCAATCTCCATCTCGACTTTGAGAGCACATCGAACGATTTCCTCGTAGCTATTGAAGTCCCTTATGGCTAACGCCCTTCGAAGACTTGGTTTTAAGCCACTAAAGAATCGATCGATCTTACTCTCAGGTTGGATAATAATACCAGAAGCGTACCTTGCAAGTCTTGTAAAATTTGCTTCATAGGTACCAACAGATTCGTCATCCCTTTGCTTCAGTTCAAGAAATTCTTTCTCCATCTTTGTTCGGAGAATACGAGGGAAGTACTTATTGAAAAATAAGTTCTTGAACTCGTCCCATTCCATAGACTCAATTTCATCCCTTTGCCTCGTATTCTTAACAAGATTCCACCATTGATCAACATCTCCTTCTAAACGATACACTGCTAGGATGACCTTATCATGTTCAGAACATTGAAGAACTGAAAATATCTTTTCAGTAGTACTAATCCATTGTTCAGCAACTAATGGATCAATAGACCCACTGAAAGAAGGTGGACGCTGCCTCATGAAGGATTCAACAGAATGTTGCTCCCTCCTTTGCTCGTTTGGAAATCCTGCATGATTCATAGCTTGAGAAAGTTGTGTGAGCATCGCTACAAGATTTTGCATTGCATCTCCCATATTGTTTGGTTGCTCAGGGGGAAAATCATTGCATTGCCCATCGCATTCCTCATTAACACGGTTCCTTCGGGTTCCATCCATTGACTAAAACCAAGAAGAATAGTGTGAGCAACACTAATTATAATAGGAAACCACATAATTCAAGAATAAAATTTTCATGCTTAAGGTCTTATCCTAGGTTATTCAAGTCCATTTCTAAAACACTAAGATTGTGTTCTATGCTTAGACTTATCCTTAGGGTTCTTACTAAGGCTCTCACATCCTAGTTTCCAAAGGTTGACTATACCTTTCCTCTGATACCAACTATAACGACCCATACTTTACATACATTGTTAATACTTCAAAATTGAAGCACACTTATTACAACATATGACAAACCACAAAGTACCGTATAGGTATAGTGTCTTTAGAAACTGGGAAACATAAACAACTGGTTCATAAATCTTCTACAGTGCCTCCCATTTATTTCATCATATCTAGGGTCCCTTTTAGCATATTCTACTTAATATCCATCTTCCTGACCTGGGGAAAAGAAAACATAAAAGGGTGAGCTCAAATGCTCATCAAGGGCAATAATGGAAATAAAAATCATATCATATCTTTTTAAAAATCATAACCTGCAAAAGAGATCATAAAATCTTAATAAATCATAGATGTGAAAATGAGATCCCCATAATCATAACATGAAACTTGAAACTTTGTGGCATGCACACATAATCATGGAAAATCATTTCTTGTTAGTCATGACTTATTGCCAAGACTATCTTAGTGGACAAAGTCCCTTTCTGAACCGAGTTCACTCCTCGTTTCAGTCCTGTATCACTGAACCGAAATAACCTTCCGTTCCAGCCATGTCTATCTCATGAGATATATAATCTTTACCCAATGCATTGGAGGGAGATATAGGTCCCACCCATCTTATAATGAATCCTTTCTTATGTGTGCCACATAATCATAAAACATACATCATCACATAACACATGTAACAAAAGTGGGATTCTTGAAACATCATGACATCATAAATAAATTCATATGAGATAAAGGAATTCATAAAGAATAATTCCACCATAACATGATCAAGTCAATGTAATAATAGGGATAAAAACAGAACCCTTTATTATCTTAGATGGAAAATAATTTTGATAAAACACTTGAACTCCATTCTTGAGGAAAATATCCTTTCTTCGTCAAAAACATTTTCCCTTTCATAACATGTCATGCAACTTTAAAATAAAAGAAGTTGATTAAAAATAAACTTGAAAACTTGTAAAGGAAGCTTCTTGGAAATAATGTCTTAAAAATCCATTCATGCCGTATAAGTTAAAAAAAACATTCTTCGTACTTTTGTCGGAAAAGTCAAAAAGTACCTCGTACGGAAAAACGACAAAAGATTCCTTTCATATTCTTTACTAAAAACTCACCTAAGGGTAAAATTGGATTTAAACCATTGCAAGTGGATGGAAACAATATTACATATTGAGGGAACATGGATGTGGATGATAAAATACACCCCAGTAAATACTTACGAATAAACAATCTCGGATAAAAATGAGATTGTGATATTTCCCTTACCTTAGGTCCAATTTGCCTTGTATGTGTCCGAAGCTCCTGTATAATGGTTTAAATAATGTTATTGACTTATTCCAGAATCATACATATTGATATGATATCATATATGGTAATATTCTTAGCTTCTTGTTAGTAATATTTCATTGTTACTTGTTACTCGGGTCTTTATTGCCTTTTGTTCTTACGCATGTTTTGCCGAATAAATTCTTATTATTATCTTTAGGTTATAGATAATTCATTTACAGAATGGTATTAGTGTAGTATATACCATATTCATTCATTCAGTTCATTTATATAATCATTATGAAATGAAGATCATGTAGAACGAGTCGCATCACATCGTGGAGACGGTATTCCGTACGTACGCACGAGTGATGATATCGTTCCTATGATCGTGGAATTGTATTGGAGTATATATATATATTATTTCAGTATCAATATTACTTCATAATAATCATATATAGTTACTTATTACACCATTATAACCATCCTTGTAAGGTGATGGTGGAAAAATAGATTACACCACGGCGTGGAGACGGTATTCCGTACGTACGCACGCGCGGTGATTTCATTTTTCCGTAGGATGGATAGAAGGTGAATTAGGGTTGTTTCATATTTATAATAACATATCAGTATGTAAGTAATACTGATGTTATTACTTTATCATGAAACAACTAAAGAAGAAGAAGTTGAAGAAGAAAGAAATTGAAAAGATCGGTAATGGATATTACCTTTTCTTTGGTACGCCTCTTTGAATCCTCCACTTAAGGAACTAAGAGTGGTATTTGTAGAAGAACAGGACCTCTAGGACTATTCTAGGGAAGTGGAGAGGAGAAAATGGCAGGGGTTGGCCGAGCTTGAGTGCTCAATTTGGTGTGAGGAGGAGGGGGAGGAGGTGCCCTTTTATAAGGGAGGAGAGGGGCACCTTAGGAATATCTCAAAATATTATTTTATATTAAAGTAAAAATCGGTTTATAATGGTTCCAAAGGGTCTTATTTCGAAGCTAAAGTGGGGATGGGTCGAAATCCTATCAACCAATAGAATTTAGACAAGTTTAGGATATTATTTTAACCTTATCAATTAGATTTAACTCTAAGTTAAATAATTTAACATTTACCGTGTCTTTTTGTTTTCTTTCACTATATGGTTAATACACTTACTATAACATGCCAAACGAACCCCAAATTGTTTATTATTAATATATATATCCTTATCTAAGTCATTTGGCCGAACCTTAGATTTTTAGGAATAAAATAACAATTAATAATATAATATTTGATTTAAAAACTATTTTGTGTCAATTTTGACACTATTTGATATATGATTTTTGTGAAAGTCATAACAGAATTAAATGTTCGAACCAAGTTGATTAAATCAACATTAATATATCATAGTAACCTATAAAATTAGTGGAATTCATAAAAAGTTTCAAATTACATTTATTTTGGTGTTTATAACATCAATTATGTCAATATTTCATTAATAAGATAATTACTGCATCATCGTTGTGTCATAAATAAATTAAATTATTTGATGTCTAAAAATTACAAATAAAATACCATCATGTAGGAAATCTTTTTAGCTTTCTAATGAATATTTACAATCGAATTTATCTTATGTATAACCCCATATTAAAAATGATTTACTTATTAAACATTGATTTTAACTATTTTAACCTTTCTTTAAATAAATTAATAATAAATGTCCTAATCTAATCCAAGTGGGCCTAAATGGTCATATTTTATTCCTAAGTTTGTTTTTGGTCGAATTACACTTGTCCAATAGAATTAGGACATGTGTTAGGGTAATATTGATATCATATTTACCCTTAGTTACCCTATTTACTATTAACCGCGGTAAAAAAAAGTAAAAAGTTACTATTCACCAAAAATTATTTTCGTCTCATTGAACCACATTTTAGTCCTTGATATTAACCGTGTCTCTCGGATTTTCGAAATTCCATTCACAGAAGCGGTAAAATTAAGTTTTATGCAAAATTCGGTTTTTAACCTACCACTTAGTGGTTTCACTATTCATCAAAAATTGAAAGTTTTCAGAAAAATACCAAAATTTCACCCTAGGCTAATTTCGATATTCTGAGTCAAAAAATGAAGTCCATTTTGAAAAATAAAATTTATAAAATTTCAAAAAGTGGTTATTACTATTCATAACGGCTAGTTTTAATAGCATATTGTTGTTTAGTGAAACTCGGTATTGCGTACGACGCAAGCTATCGAGGAAGGTCGCGATTGCGTGTAAAGCAAGCCAAGCAAGTGTTGTGTAGAAAAAGATTCCTTTGATGATTTATATAACATAAAAGTCTCGGGTGTTACATGTAGGTTATTTATCTTTATAATACTCTAGATAAATAAACCAAATTATAATTACATCAGATGATGTAGGAAAACCTCATAAATTATTATAACATCATTTATCTTCAAATGTGGGAAATTATTTATGATAAAAAACAATAGATTTGTTGGTAATGAGTGGTGAATTAAATTATAATATATTTTTCCCAAAAAAGTAAGAGACCAAGAATATGAAATCATATAGAATAATTTAAGAGTTACTATGATATTATCCACCCTAGAATTTGTAATTTTATGAGAGTTATAGGAGATCATGGATATGGAATTTTTCTAAAAGAATATTAATATAACAATGAATGTGAAAAGTGAAAGATTTTTTGGATAGAAGTTCACCGAATTAGAAGATACTCACTCCCAAGATGTTTAAATGAGTTACTAATGTTTCAATAAGAATGGGTATCAATTTTTGGTTATGATTACTTCCAAGATGAGAGGGATATTGTAGTGATTCAATAAATGTATTAAATGAAATTAAATCCATGCTACAATTGAGAAAGACGATATTACACAAATAAATTATATTTTTAATGACATTATTTATAATTACAGAGAATATTATGGGTTTTTTAAATACCCATAATACTCTTTAATGGTGGAAATTATATACCTTGTTTTTCAAGTAATTGGCTACACTAAAAATAGAAGTAATTTTAATGTTCCAAAATATAGAATATAATATTATATCTTCCATAAAAATGTGAACATAAAGAAGGAGTAATAATATATAATTCAAATATTAATTGACACATCTATGGGAATAGTTGAATAGGGATCTATGAGTTTTCATTGACGCATCTGAAGGAATTAAAATAACAGTTGACTGTGTTCTATGTTTGAACAAAACAGTAATGCATTGTAAAGGGGAATGAGTTTCTGTAACAAAAAAGTGATCAAATTCCAATATCTACACTGAAAATTAGTTTTTTCTAAATTTTATGGTAAGATGAATCTATTCAAGGAGAAATTTTACACAGATCTATGAAGAAGTAGTGAATGGAAAAAACCTATATTCTATACACATTGAAGGATGAAATCAATGAAATTGATTCTGTTAATGTGATCCACAATTCCATAAATGGTTTGTATATATCCTATCAAGGAGTATTTTGATAAATTGAATGAAGAAGGAAATAAACCCGCCATGATACTTGGGTGAAGTTTTTTCAACAAGAAACAATTATTTAGGGAGTGACCCAATTGACTAAAAATAAGATTTTAGGGGTTTTGTGTGTCAGATTTTATTTTGATAGAATTTCACATTGAGTATCCAAATAAGGGTGAACTATGTAAAAATATATGTTCCCTATTTATATTATATATTTACACAAAAAATTGATGAAATAATCTAATGTACATTTAATAAAAGGGATGGTCAAATTTGTATAATCAGATCAATATCCAAAGTAAATATCAAAACATATGACACTCAAGTATGAGAGGTTAGGATTTATTATGTTACTTAGACATTAATTGAAAAAGAGTTTAGATTGGTCAAAATTTTTATACCTGGATCCACCCCATCTAATGGGTTCTCTCACTCTAAGACCCTGAAGTGTGAAAATTGGTATCATAGTGAGTTTTCCTTTATTGGATTATTTCATTCTCAAACATTATTTGACATTCTTAAATATAAAAAATTTTATAGTGAACAATACCTTTCTATATATAAATCATTTCTAACATGGAAAAAGATTGTGGTCATTTAGACTCTATAATAGAGCTAAAAAGGAGAAGTGGGTCTTATGAAGGGGAAACACCCTCAATAGGAAAATAACAGTAGTGTTCTTGAAATGGACAAGATGAGATAATAACTCTAAAAGAAATTGTAGAGTAGTATGATGTCATGAAATAAGTACATGTTTGAATGATTGAATAAAATGACTTGGAAAATCAATGGTTAGATAAATAAGATGCGGAATATAATTTCTTCACAATGGAAATGTGATCAATGTAGTAACCCACACCCCATAATCCCAAAGGAATTTTCTACTACCATTACATCGGAATAATATATTAGGAAATCTATCTCAAAGGATATATCATTTTAGTATTCTTAGTAAACGATATGCATTAATGACTCAAATATTACATATTAATAAATAAAATTACAACAAAATTATTTTTGAAATTAACATTATTCCATGTAGTGTATCACTACATATAAGTCATATTAAACATCTTGTATTATTTTGGAAAGTAATAAATGTAAGGGTGTTCTCAAATTCACAGTAATTGTTAATTATAATGGAAGAAATCATGATTCAATAAGAATAAGTAATATGGATAGGTACTAACTGAAAACAAAACACATATAATCAGTAAAATAAGAAGGAAGTTCATCCATAGATAATATTAAATAAAAAATATAATGGAAATAACCTAAAATGAAAAGTAAAATTACTAAACACACATGACATTTAAATTACATGTCTTCATGAAAAGATAATTCATTGTGAATATGGAAAGGTAAATACCTAAACACACATGACATTTAATCAATAAGAATAAAATAAAATGCTTTTATAGAGTTTTATATAGTGATAATATCATGGATAAGAAGAAAAATAATTCTTAATACTGGAAATTAATAATTATTTAATGTCATGTTTCATAGGAACATGATATATTTTCCACAAATATATATTCTCAAGAAATTTTAAAGTAATGGGTAAAACCCAATCTGATTTGGACAAATTATTCATCTCATGAGACTAAAAAGACAATTAGTGGGTATAATAAACTATGAATCAGACATTTCTATAGTTCCAAAGAATTAATCAAATATTAATAAATCGAATTAATACATAACCAATGTGCCTTATAAAATATCTGTCTTGATTAAAAAATATAGAATTATCATTATTTCCCTAGATAATCATATAACATTCATAGTGAAAAATATATTAATAAATTCTATATGTCTTAGGTAATGATTATATCTATGATAAATAAGGTGAATATTTTGGGTAAATTTAATTCCTAATGATCACATGAAAGTGAACATTTCAAACAAAACTTATTGACAAAAAAAATGTATCATAGAAGGGAATTTAAATACATTACTTAGTCAAAATGATTAGAAACTATCCATTTAAAGAATAAGGATCATATCATTATAATGAACACTCATTAGAGTAAGAATAAAGTGTCATTTTCATTGATGAATAGAAATACCATAAAAAGATACTTAAAAACATTCCTGAGAAAAATATTATTTCCATTTTAATGAACAATTTGAAAAACCATTTCATTGAATATAAAATTAAAAAGAATTTCTCTAAAAAGATCTTTATAAAATTTTAAAGGCATATTCAATGAAATGTTGGTGAGTAGTTAAATATATGTTAAAAATAATATTCCTTTCATATTGTAATATTATTAGAAAACTGCCATATTCAGAAAGCGATAATAATATTCAATTGATATTTTTTGTAAAAATGAATAATTTTTAAATTTTTTTTACAAATAATTTTCAAAATAATAACGGAAATTTTTTTAAATTTTTTTAGTAAATTTTTTTTGTATGAAAACATTCATCTGACTGAAGAGTGAAATCAAGTTGGATTTTATTAAAAAAAATATATGAAAATTTTTATTTACTAAAGAATTAAAAATTGTACTATTAAATGAAAAAGTTAATGAATTACCATAGGTGTAAAAAATTAATGGTTTCATGAAACAATTATCATGAAACTTCTATTAATGGAAACTCAAGGATCAACAATCTCTATTAGAATGAGATTTAGAAATAAACCCTTAAAATGATAATAA
Organism: Viscum album; assembly: GCA_963277665.1. Taxonomy (NCBI): domain Eukaryota; kingdom Viridiplantae; phylum Streptophyta; class Magnoliopsida; order Santalales; family Viscaceae; genus Viscum; species Viscum album. Next base: position 674,038,102 of record OY728161.1, on the reverse strand, counting down.
CGTTGAAGAGAGAATTAATAATTGAACTAATTATGTGTATCAACATTAAATAAAAATGAAACAATTTTAAATAAAACAATATATATTAAATGATATTTATACCCCAAATTGTACAATATTGGGGAAAATGAAGATGTAATATAACATAATGAAAAAAAAATTAGTTATTAAATTTCATTACTGCTTAGTAACATTATGATCAAATCCATTTAAGTGAAATAATTGAAATTGAAATGTAAAATACCATTTTTAAAGAAGTATAAATGATATTACATGTAAAAGGGTCAGTACATATACCATAAAAAATAGGTAAATAACATTACAATATTCCTCAATGAATGAAATAGAGATGAAATCCCTTACCTTATGCTTTCCTGTTGGTACTATTTTATATAACCACTATTATTATAGTTGAAAAAATGTTATAAAACTTCTCAAAGAACCATATTAATACTTATGGAATCATATATAATTATTTTATAGCATATTATTAGCTTTTTATTAATAATAATTCATTTTTTTCATTGTTTCTGGTGTCAATTGCCTTATCTTTCGTGTATGTTTTAACTTGATAAATATTTTTTCCCCTTACATTGATCATGATTTAATCATATATATAATTTAAACCATGATTTAAATATCATGTATTTTTAGTATATATGTATTTATAGTAATCTATAAATATTGGTGATATAAAATGGAATACACCATTCATGGAGATGCTAGGTCGTACGTACAAATTAATGTTGTTCCAATATTCTTTTTATATCAAAAAAATCCAATAAAATGATATATGTATATAATCATTATAGTCTTATTTTAATTTCATTAACATAACATATTTTTATTACAGCCATTCTTAATACATACCATTTAATGCATAATCAAATCACATAACTTTGCAAGGCAATAATATGTAATACACAAGAACGATGTTATTGTATTCCCAAAAATAGAAAGGATTCAGTTATGTGTGATATAATGAATCTAGAATAATAATAACATCATAAAAATCATAAATATCACATATAAATTGTATATCTGTCATAGTTACAAACCATGAAATGTGTTAGTGGAGAAAAAATGACATCAGTTCACAAGTTGGTTGCCTGTCGTACACACAGATGATGATTTCATAACCCATTTGATGTAATTCTATGACATTTTAGGTCATAAAATTCTCATAAAAACATATAATTATATAGAATATATGATGATTTTATATAATTACGGTATAATATAAATTTAATGAGGTGGAGGAGGAAATAAAAATAAAATGATTTTTGGGGATCATTACATTTTCTTCAAGATTCCTCCATCGGTTTGGAAAAAATCCATCAATGGTTGGATTTATGCACAAACTACGGTTTAGTGGATGTGGGCACAGATTTTGGGAATTTATTTTAGTAGTTATTGGTTTATCTAAAAATATTTTATAGTGTGAGATGGAGAAGAGATGGGGTGTCCTTTTTTAAGTTGGGTGAGTGGCAGTCTTATAATTTTTTTTTGAAAGAGTTAATTCCTCTCCTAATTTTTTCATGTCACAATGCCCCATTAATAATATTGTTTCGATCTTAGAAAAGATATGTTCCTATTATGGCCATAAATTCTATTTCTACCATGTTCTGAATCATTTTTACCCATATATTCTAATTTTAACCACTATGTAAGCTCGTTATATCTCAGTCACAGTAATAAATTATAACTATATTCCCTAATAATTTTTAATTAAAATTATGTTATACAACTTATAAATTATAATTTATGATAATTAAAAAGTTGGAATAAATTTTTATAAATTGAATTAAAAAAGTTGAAAAATTTTATTTAAAATTAATCACACAGACCTGATGACAAATCAAGTTCTTATAATAATGAAATTCAAAAGTTTTTCAATGTTTTTATATCAAATTTCAGTATAAAAAATAATAAATGGACTGAATTAGATTAATATATATATTATGGAACAATTTTTACTTCAAATACAATCCAAAAATATAATTTAATATTATAAAATTATTTAACTGAAACAGAAATTTCCAAAAAAAAATCAGTTTTTTTTATTCATAAAAAAAACATATTAGAAAAATACCAAATATTAACACTTTGATAATTTTAACATTCATAAATAAAAAATTATGATTATTTTTACATATAAATTTTCTAAAAGAGAAAAAAATCATTTTAAATTATGTGCGCAAAGCATAACTATGTCGCCCGTTTGGAAAATACAGTTTTTCGAAAAACATTTCATTTTATTTTAAATGGTGATGATTATTATTTACAAAAAAATCGATAACCAATAAATGTGGGAAAACTATATATTTTCATTATTTAGTTAATATTATTCATTCCCTCTATTCCAATGGCTAGGTTAAAATTATCATGTTAAATAACAATATTAATTCTATATTATCTGTTTGGTGAAAGTAAGACTTGCATGTAAAACATGCTATAAAAGGAACTCGTTGTTGAATGTAGCACAAACTAACATAGTATTTCATGCATTAAAATATAAATAATATATTTTATACAAATAAAATATTAAATTTATTATAAAGTCCCTAGATTTTAAATTAATTTATTCATTTTTTGTTGTGTGTCATACTCACTCTTGAATATGATCATCACATTTTGAAATTTCAGAGTGTTACATTACCCCCACGTTAAATAAATTATTTCCTTATAAAATATACATGATCTTGGAAATAAAGGGATTCAAATTTAAAATCAACTTCACTTAAATAACTCATCATGAGAGAGGTTGGTAAAATATCTTCCAAATAAAAGATTATGAGAAGTAAAAAAGGCCACATGGATTAATATATAACTAGGTTATCAAGTAGGATTGATCAGTGGAAAGGGAATATTTGGACATATATTTAAAGATTATATATTTATAGACAATGAATGATGTAATTGATCATGAATAATTGAGTGATCAATGGAAATTTGAGGGGATAAAAATCATAAATCTAGTAGAATTGAGAAGCTTATTCATATAATCAGTAATGATGGAAATATGATATAATTATATTTCAAGATATTTTTTTGAAAGATGAATAATTATTTTACAGCCAATGAATATAGGGGAATACACTTTATTGAATTATTTTATATTTTCTAAAAATAACTTCAACTTTTTTTGTTCTTTGATAAATTTGTAATTTATCCCTCTAGTTAAAGATATAATTAATCAAAAATGATTTTTTTTCCATTCCAATAACAGTAACATTTAATTTTAATCGATCATAAGATTCATAAAAAAGTCAAAAAAAATTCTTATATTTCTAAATATTTTACATATTGACTATGGTTGATAGATTAATCATTAAATTCCAAAATTTACTATAACATTTCATCATTAATATTTATTCATAAAATTTTTTAGCTAGAAATTATGACACATTATATAAAACGTTATGAAGGACAGTGGTATGCAAGAACCCTGTATCATTATTTGGTCATGTGTTCAGGCCCCAACAACTTTCTCGATGTGATGTGTTATCAACCTATAGGTAAGATTTCCTTTTTCTAAAACTATATAAATATAATTCCATTAGATTTGATAAAAAATATTATGGACATCATTGAAATAAAAGAAACAATTAAATAACCATTTTACTGTGGATTTTAAAAAAACCTCATTTTCACTAATGTCAATTATTATAGTGTGATTAACAATTATACCAAACATAATGGTTATGAATACCTTCCACCTTATTACTATAAAATGTAAAGTCATTATTTATCAAATTTATTTTCCTCTAAAACATATAATTTCAAAAAAATTCTCGAATAGATACATAATCTTGGGACATTTATAAAAAAATACCAGAAACACATATTTATGAATTTGAAATTATGATCAATCTTAAACTCATTAAAGCATGATGGTATCCATAACTATTATCTTAAGGATTACAAAATTGATTCTAAAATTTAACAAAATTCTTATATGTATCCTAATTCTTATGACCAAAATAGCATTCGTGAAATGCTTCCAAAATTTAATTCTTGAATCACAATACATAAATACATAGGCCATTTTATTTTAATATAGGATATTCTGTGGTCAAGAGTTTAACAAAGGTATTTCATTTTCATTATCTAGTTAAGTCAATCAAAATGGGTTTTAAATAAAATTTGCGTTATCATTAGATTATCCCTAGATATAGAGAAACCTGATACGTGGTAAATCCCCTTTTTATCTACTATGTTATGCTTGAGTCAAGGACAATGAGCCGTTCTTAGAGTTATTATACCAGGTACATCTGCTGTTGAACCATCTCCACTTGTAGTCCCAAAAAATAGAGGAATTGGAATGGAAATCACAAAATATTTACCTTAAAAATACTATTGGATGTTATTCTATACATAAACTAAAATTTTAACTCAGGGTTATGTGAAATGATCAATTTATTCTTAAATATATTTCCTAGGGTTTCAACTATACTTATATTGGTACCAAATGTTATGACTGCAACTCTAAATGCTTTGAGTAGGTGCCTACAACCATTATATTGGGATAAGATACAATGAAATACATCCTGATGGGACAATCAGTTTACTAGTGTTGGTAAACTAGATACAAAAATGATTCCCATATTACATATGAATACACAAAAATAAAAAATAGTTTAATTAAAAATATTCCATTTAGTGTATCCCTACATATCAGTCATTGTAAAGTTTTTTGAATCATGGGTAAATGAAATAGTTTAAGGGTGAGATAAAATGCATAGTAAGGGTTAAAAAAAGTGGCAAAAATCATCAATTAATAATATTAAACAATATAGAAAGGTAAGAGGTAAACAAACATTCTATATAATAAATAAAATTTAAATGAAGTGCATCTAGAGATAATACCAAAGCAATAATATAAAATATAGAAATAAATATGGAAAAGAAAAAAATTGAACACATATTCCATTTAAAAATCAGGACTATATAAATAGGTAATGCATTGTTAATTTGAAAATGTAAATAACATAACACATATTCACATAATCCATAATATGAGAATGAAATGAATTAATATATTTTGTCAGAGTGAAAATATTAGAATATTAACAACTAAATTATGAATATAATAAATGAATAATTATTGGATGTCATATTTCATTGGCACATGATACCTTCACCCTCAAGATCTATTTTAAAGAGATTATTACACTAATGGGTAGAACCCCATCTTATTTGGTAGACTAATTCATCTCATAAGACTATTAATGCATCTTATGGACATCATTAAATGGGAACCACTTATTTCAATAGGTCTGAATAATTCCTCATATATCTAATAATCCAATTAATTCATAGACAATGCACCTTATGAAATATTCATATATGGTAAAAACATTATACCATTATGTCACTGGATAAAAAAATAAATTTCAAAGAGAAAACTGTATGTAAAAATTATTTATAGATTACAAAATGATCATATTCATGATAAATAATGTAGATATTTATGGGAAATATAACATCTAATGACCTAAGGAAATTTAATGTTTAAAAGAAATGTTATTAACTACAAAAATGAATCAAGGATGTGAATTTCAGTACTTTACTTATTCAAAATGATCATATGCCATCCATATAAATAATAAAGATCATGTCAATACAATTTTTTCCCATTAGAGTATGGATAAAGATATTTTACGATTCACTACTAGAAATAGAATAAAAACATATGAAAGAACATTATTGTTGAAATTATACTTATCATTTTCAGAGATATTTTCAAAAAATGTTTCCTTAAAAATTAAATTGAGAAACATTTTATTTGAAAATATACTGATAAAAATTCATTGGTTGACTCAAATAAATTAAAGGGATAAATTTATATAGGGTAAAAAATAATATTCCTTTTTCATTGTAAAAAAGGATAGAGAAGTGAATTGTTCGGAATGAGATAAGAATATTCCATTGAAATTTTTTAGAAAAATAACAATTTGGTAAAATTTTATTTTTAAGAATTTATTTTAAAAATTTTAAATGATATATTTTTGAAACAATTTTAGTAAAATTGTTTTAATACAATGGGTATCTGACCAAAGAGATAAATTAAGTAGGATTTTATTAAAACATTTTATCAATAATTTAAGTAAAAAAGTGTCGGAAAGTAATAATATCACTTTAAAAACGCCATTATTATCTAGAGGGTATGATATTAAATGGTTTATTAAGAAAATTTCATATAATTTCATTAAATGTAATCACAAGTATAAATAATCTCAATTGGAATGAGATTGTTTAATAAACAGCAAAAATCGGCATAACATTTAATGAGAGTTAATGAATGAATAAATTATGTGTACCAACTGTAAATCAACAAAAAACATGTTGAAATATAGTAATATACATTATAAATTCTTTATGAACATAATCATATAATATTTATTACAAGAAAGAAGTATTATAACTCGATACAAGGAAATTGAGTTATGAAATTTCTGCACTACTTGGTAACATTAAGGTAAAATTCCATTGGATGAAATAATAAAAATTTAAATATAAAAAACCCTGATTAATGTATTATTAATGATATTAAATGTCAAAGGGGTATAATATACACCATAAAAATGTATTTATGTCTGTAACATTATAATATGCCTCTATGAATGAAATTTATGTGAAATCCTTTACCTCACACTTTCCTTTTGGTAATACATACAATTAAATCATTGTGCTTTAAATTTTTTCATTAACTTATAATATAACCATATTAATATTTATGAAATCATATACTATTATTTTATAACAACTTAACATCCATTTGTTAAAATTAATTCATTATTTTCATTGTTTCGGGTGTTAATTCCCTTGTTTTTCAAGAATATTTGGACTGGTTTGTTTATTCATTTTAATTTGATCATGATTAAAAAAAATAAAATATAAAACATGATTTAAGTTTAAAATATATTCAGTATATATGTATTTATATTAATACCTAAAATATTGTGATAGGAAATGAAATACACCGTTCATGGAGACAGTGGGTCTTACATTCTCATGAACATTATTTCAATTTTCTTATTATATTGAAGAAAATAAATTTAAATTATATATATATTGTCAATAAAGTAATATTTTCATTTCATATCTATATAATATTTCTATTAAACAAATTTTTAATAAATTCAATGTATAGAATGAACGAATCACATCGCTTCTCGAGTAGGTAGTCCGCTATTCACACGAGCAATGTCATCTTATTCAAAAAACTGGAAAGCATGATGTTATGTATGATATAAAAAATATAAAAAGCATAATAACATAATTAAAATCATATATATCATATAGAAACAATATATCCATCATTATTTTCAACTTTTAATGGTGGTAATGGAAAAACTAACGCCACCGGTTCGCAATGCGGTTGTTTGTTATACATATGATTAATGATTTTGTAACCAATTTGATGTATGTGTGTGAATCTTTAGGTAATAACTTTAACAAAAATATATCTCAGTATATTTAATATAATTATGATATTATATAATCATGGTATACAAGGAATTAAAGGAGGCTAAGGAGGAAATAAAATAAATATGCTTTTAGAATATCTTTATCTCCTCTTCAGGTATCCTCTTTTACTATGTAGTAAAGCCTTCAAATTGGAGATTTTTAAAAATTATAATCATTATATTATGATGGTGTTTAGTTTTTAAAGTTATTTTGGTATGTATTGTCTTATACCAAGTGTTTTTAATGTTTTATGTTGAGAGGAGAGTGGGTGGACTTTTATAAGCAGGGTCAGTGGAACAAATGTAAGTATTTTTAATGAGTGAGTTAAAACAAAATTCTTTTCATGTCACAAATAGAAAAAAAATTGTATTTTTTATATAATACAATTTATAAGTTTAAATTATTTCCATAAAATGGGTTTTATATTTGTTTTGGGTAATTTTTAAACCTTCTATTTATGTTTAGTCACTAAGTAAACATGTTTTCTTCTTAATAACTATATTTAATTCTGACTATTTTCAATAACAATTTTTATAAAAAATAATTTTATATCATTATATATTATATATTATTCTGATTGAAATTATGGGGTCCATTTTTCCTAATTAAATTCTTAGAATTGGAAGATTGTAATTTCAAATTAATCTCGCATAAGGGATGAGAATAGAGGTTTTAAAGAAAAAATGTTCAAAATATTATTATGTTTTTATAAAAAAATTCAATTTTAAACTGAATAAAACTCCCTCAATTAGATAGTTTTATGTATAATTGAATATCATTATTTTAAAAGTTTTTTAATATTTAATTTTACAATATATATTATTTAAATGATATGGAATATTTGATTAAAATTTATTATTTATCACTATTTATACAAAATTGAATCTTCTCAAAAAAATACAAAAAAATCACCATAATATAATTACTATATAAAAATTTCATAAATTAATATGTTTTATTATAAATTATATAAAACATGGTAAAATAAATTTCAAATTATTTTCACAAACCACTACTAATCCGTCTTTTGTGAAAATACATTTTATTTGAAAATATATAATATTTATATTAAATGATTAGAATTATTTTTTATAACCAAAAGATAAAAAATAAATGTGGATAAACTATATATTTTCATAATTTAGTTAATTTTATTCTTTCCTTCAATTCATATGGCTAAGTTATAATAGTACTATTAAAAAATAATATTAGTACTAATGTTTTAGTGCGGTAAAAATACATCTTGCTTGTATGAAAAGCTATCGAATGAACTATTTTTTATGTGTAATGTTATATAACTTAGTATTGTGTAAATACGATGAAATATAATTTATTGAATGTATTTAAGATGATAAATATATTTTAAATTCAAAGGATTCTAAATAAATATCCAATCTTGGTGTTGCGTGTTATACACACTATCAGATATGATGTTGATATTTTGAAATTTTAGGCTGTTACAATCTCCCTGAATTAATTAAATAACCTTATTACAATTTGACATATGATATTTGAAATCATGGGTTTGAAATTTTAAAATACCCTCATTGAAATCCAACATCATGATATGGGTTTGTTAAACATCCCCTTAATAAGAGAGAATGGGATGTACAAAGGTCACATAGAATAACATATAACTAGGATCCCATGTAAGATAACATTTGTGTAAGTTAATATATGGACATGTAAGAAAAGACTAAAAAAATTTAGAGAGTGGTTGAGGTCAATGATCATGAAAAAGTGGGTAATCAATGGAATATTGTGGGGCTCAAAACATTAAATCTAATAGTTGTGAAAGGGTCATTAATATCATCAGAAATTATGGTAATATGATAGAATTTTATTTCAACAACATGTTTCTAAAGATGATGAATTATTTTAACACCTACTAATTTATGGAAATACACTTTCTTGATATATTTTTATTTCATAAGAATAATTTCATCATTTGGTTGTTCCTTGATAAATCTTCAATTTATCCCTTAACTCCATGAAATGAAAATGAAAATATTAATTTTTTTCTAAAGAACTAAAATTTAATTTTAATGGATCATAAGGTCCATAAAATTGTGAAAAGTATTTACTTCAGCCTCTAACTATATTTCCAAACCAATACGGGTAATACAATAATATTTAGTCATTAAAATTTACTCTATTGGATCATTATTCACATTTATTCATCAAAATATTAACCTAGAAAATGAAACATAAACAAGGACAACATGTATTCATGTGGTTGGAATGAAAACCTTATCATCCTTCAGTAATAGGTTCATGGCCCACCACCTTGCCAGATTCGATGGGTTGTCACTCTCCATATTGGTTTTCCTTTTTATAAAACTATATTAATGTAATTCTTTTATCATTCCCAAAAAATTATGATTGTAATCCCTAATATAAAATTATTTAGTAAATAAACCTTTTATATGGTTTAAAAATCCACAATTTTTTCAAAGTCTATTATTACAATTTTAGAAAAAAATCATATCAAACCTAAATGGGTGTAACACATTTAAACTTATCTGTATAAAATATAACGACATTATTCCTCAAATTCATTTTCAATAGAAACATATAAACTCCATTAATTTCGAAAATGTTTCCTTAATATTGGGACATTACTATCACATAACACCTATAAGTGGTGTTTATGTATGTAATTTATGATAAATATTAAACACAGTAACCCCTAACGTTATACATAACTCATATGTTAATAAATACCCAATTTTAAATACAATCAGACAAAATCCATAGATGTTTCATGATTATTTTTACCAAAATACCCATTATAAGATTCATTAAACAAAATTATTCATGAATCATTATAAAAAAATACAGCATCTATATTATTTTACTATAGGTGTTTCCTTGGTCTAGGGTTCAACATTGTTCATTAATTGTCATTGTTTATTGAAATTATTATTAATGGTTTGTCAATAAGAAATGAATTATCTGTATCATATACCATGGGATTATCAATCCAAGTTCACAATAAAGTATTTTATCATGTACCAATATACATTCAAGTCAAGAACGATGTTCCCTTTTTGGAGCTATTACCCCTGGATAAATCTGTGCCAAAACCACATTCAATTGTTGTATCCAGTTGGGGATGTATTTCAAGGTAAAATCACATAATCTATACCTTATCTAAATATTATAATGTTATTTGATACTTATCAATAAATTATATCATTGAGATATTTTCCCTAATATATGCTTTACTAAATCAAGTTTTTGAGGACTCTACAAAACGTCCGTTGATTCCAACCATTGTGAACCTTAACCCAGAATATCAAAGTCAATGCTTGCTACAATTACATTGGAATAAAATACTTGGTAATGAATCTTGAATTACTATTTGTTTTAGTAGTCTAAGTAAAGTAGATACATAAATGATTCCCATATTATATTTTAATACAAAAAATTAAAACATAATTTTTTTGAAAATAATTGTATTCTATAGAGCATATCCCAGCATATTAGTCAATGTAAACATTATAGACTCCTTGGGAATTAAATAATGTAAGGGTGATCTAAATTACTATGTAATGGTTATTTATAGAGGAATAAATCATGAATAAATAAGAATTATTAATATAGAATTGTAATAATTGAAAACGTATTCCATATAATCAATAAACTAATAGAAAAATTCATCCAGGGTTAATATAAATGTGAAAAAATCCTATATAATAATTGATATGGAATAGAAGATAATTGATCTCCATTTAATTTAAATGAAGCCCGGAATATATATAAGACGTTACCAAAATGGAATGATAAATAATAGAACACACATTTTATTTAATCAATAATGTGAGAATCAAATAAATCTACAGATTTTTTTCATAGTGAAAATATCATTGATAATAATAATTTAATTTTAAATGATAGAGATTCTTAAATATAGATTTCATGCTCCTTATGAAGATGATACCTTTACCATCAAGATAAATTCTCAAAATACTTTAAAATTTCTATTTAAAACTCATCAGATAAGGCCAATGGATTCATCTCATTGTACTTAAGATGAATCGAGGTGATATCATTAACAGATCTGTACCCATTTTTGTTGGTCCAAGGCATCCCCCATATATCAAATAATTCATTTAATTCATATAAAATGTTCCTTATCAAATCTCTATATTGTTTGATGAATAAATATTTATCAATATTTCCCAAGATAACTAAAAAAATATTAAACAGAACACCGTATGTAAAATTATATATGGTTTAGTCAGTGATGATATCTACGATAAATCATGTTGATATTTAGGGGAAATATTATTTTTAAAGATTAAAATAAGTGAAAATTTTAAAGGAAAGTTATTGAATCTAAATTCGAATCATTGAAGAGAATTTCAATAATTTTCATGAGAAAAAATGACCAGAAAAAGTACATTTAAAGAACAAGGATGGTATTAATGCAATATATACCCATTGGAGTAAAGATAATGGGTTTTCTAATTTATGAATAGAAATACTTTAAAACTAATATTAAAAACATTAGTAAGGAAATTACATTTATCATTTAGAAATTCATTTTAAAAATTATTTTCTCTAAAAAAATCCAAATCAATTTCTTTTAAAAATATTTCCATAAGAATTCAAAAGAATATTCATTTAAATAGTGGTGGGTAATTCAATAAAAGGTGATAAAATATTTATTTTATAATGTGTAAAGGATAGAAAAGATCCATGTTCTAAAACAACTAAGAATATTCCTTTTAAAACATATGTTAAAAAGAAAAAGTGGGTTAAATTTTATTTTAACAAATAATTTGGTGGAGGTTTAATAAAAAAATTGGAAAGTTATTTATAAATATGATTTTGTATGACCACTTGTTTCTGACCAAAGGGAGATATGATTTCAAATTTTATTAAAATGTGCTATAATTAATTTAAATTAAAAAATTATGAAAATATTGTATTCTTACTTGATAAATTAATAAATAATCGGTGGAGAATAAAATCAAATTTTTTATTTAAAAATTATCATATAATTTCATTTAATGGAAACTAAAGGGTAAATAATCTCGATTAGAATGAGATTTAGAAATAAACCCTTAAAAGTTTATAATGTTTTAGTGAGAATTAATAAATGAATTGACTATTTTTATTGAATATAAATAAACCTAAAATGACACTAAATAAAAAAATTGATAGAAAAATGACATTATACACATAATCATAGAATATCATTGATAATGATGATTTAATATAACCCTATAAAAATAAATTGAGTTATGAAATTTCTTAACCTCAGGGAAACTTTATCCTAAAAACCCTTAGATGATATAATTCAATATTAAGCATAAAATACCATGATGAATGAATAATTCATGATATTTCATGATAAAAGGTAAGTATATAAGCCATATAAGAGTATTTAGGTTTATAACATTACGATATGCCTCAATGAATGAAATCGAGACGAAATCCCTTACCTCATACTTTCTTTTGGGTCGTAAATTACTTAACCTACTATATAATGGTTTTAAAAATTTTAATAAAATATTTTAGGACCATATTAATATGTATGATATCATATGTGATTCTTTGATGACATATTATCCTTTTAAAATAATTTTCATTTTTTTAATTGTCTGAGGTGTTCATTGTATAGTTTATTTATTATGTTTGGAATTGTTTTCCTATTTTTCATAATTAAATAATGATTTAATCATATAGATAATTTAAACCATTATTTAAATATAATAAATCTTTATTATATATGCATTTATAGAAATCCATTAAATCTTGTGGAAGAAAATGAAATACATCATTCACAGAGACTGTATGCTAACGTATGCCTGAATAGTATTTCTATTTTAATGTTGTACTGAACAAATAAGAGTATATTGGACAAATATATATTATTAGGAAGGATTAATTTTAATATAATATTTATCACATATTTTTATTAGAATCATATTTAATATGTTGTATGTAAACCATGAACTAATCACATCATTTTATGTGGAAGAGGACCATCGTACACACAAGTGACATTATCATATTCCAACTAAATGGAATGATAAGAAATTATATTTAATATATTCACTCAAAAAGAATAATAAAAACCTAAAAAAATATATAACATATATAAAATATATATCAACATTCATTCCCCACTATTATTGTTGGTAATACAAAAACAAATAACATGGGTTCACGAGGCTGTAGTCTTCCGTAAACATGGGCGATGATTCTGTAACCCATTATATATATGTGTGAGAATTTTCTTGTAATACCATTAATATATATATATATATGTATTTATTATACTGAGGTTATTATATATTCATTTTATAATAATAATTTAATTATATTAGGGCGAAAATAAAATAAAAATTATTCAAGAAGATCATTACCTGTTATTCGGGTATCCTCCTTAGGTTTTCACTACATCAATCAAAGTATGGTTATATTTCAAAATTAAAGATTCTAGGCTGAGTGGAGGGAATTTTTAGGATATTTTTGTAGGTCTTGTTTGATCCAAATTGTATTGGAGGTGAGAAATAGACATGCGAGAGGGTGGCCTTTTATAAGTGGGGTGAGTGGCACAAATGTAATTTTTTTGTGAAATTGTGTATTCCACAAAATTTTTTAACTTCTCTAAGAACCAATAATAGAATATTTTCTATCCTATAAATTTAAAAATATATATATTTCTATTTAATGGGTTTTGGACCAGTGGGGGTTATTTTTACACAATATATTCTATGTTTAACCACTAAATATACTCATTTTTATCTTAATCATTGCAATTAATTTTTAATATTTTCACTAGTAATTTGGATAAAAAATATAGGTGAAATTTTTAGAAAATATAAATAATTCAAATTCCAAATATTGTATCAATTTTGAAAAATTCAATTCACATAAGTGGAAAAATATAATTTAAAATTAATCCAGCTGATGGGATGAGAATGCAGGGTTTAAAAGTGAATATTTTCAAATGTTTACAATGTTTATATATAAAAATTGAATTTTAAAATAATTAAAAAAGAAAAATTGGATTAATATATGTATAATTGAAAAATTGTGACTCTAAAAAAATTAAAAAATAATTTAATATTATGTTGTAATTTAAATGAAATGCCATTTTTCGATTAAGTGTCATTATTTTTCATTATTCATGATATAAATGAAACTGAACTGAAAAAGCAAACAAAATGACCCAATGCTAATTTTGATATTAGTATTTAAAATATATAGTTTATTATTTAATCTATGCTCCCTGAAATTGGTAATTTGTTTTAAATAATGTGCGCAAAGAGCGACTAAGCCATCTTTTAAGAAGATTATGTTTTTTCATAAAAAAAAATTATTTTTCATTTTTAATGATGTTAATTATTTTATAGAATCAATAGTTAAACTATAAATGTTTATAAATGAAATAATTTATTAATTTATTATTCTTATTTATTTCCACCATTCAAACGGTTAGATGATAACTATCATAATAAAAAAAAATATTAATATATTATTTTTTCTATAAATCTCGACCATGTGTGTTAGGAAAACTATCGAAGATACACATTGTTGTGTGTTATTCAAAAAAAATGTATTTCATTAATTAAAAGATATATAATATATTAAATTTAATTAAATTTTTAAATATATCATAATGTTTCATGATGTTATATTCTTCTGTATGTTTGGTGTTGTGTGTCATACATGCTATCGAATATGATGTTCACATAATAAAATTTTCAGCTATTACGATAAAGATAATGGGAAAAATACACATTCTTAAAGATATATAGAAGTTAATTCTAATTAGGATGGCTAAGGAGAATGAATTTAAATAATTTACCAATCCATTCAAAATACATCTTAAAAAAAGAAGACTGTTAGGGATGGATACTTTTTCATGTCTGAAAGAAATGGTTGTAAACTAGAACGAAAAGTATAACAAAATAATACATCATTATGAAAGGATAAACACTGAATATTATAATATTACAATTTCTCAAAATTCATCTTAAATATGAATATTATAGGAAAATATGAAATCTAGGAAAATGGATTTCTATGTGAAATCTAGAAGAGTGGATTTAAAAAAGTAGGTAAAAAAATGATACTATCGTGGATGAATTATTTATATTATGGGAATGTTTTGTGAATCAATAAATCCTCAATTCAGAAGAATAACTCCATAATTTCCATCAAATCATATAATGAATGACCACATGAGTTATAATTATTAAGATAAATTATTTATTTACTATATATTGGTCACATGTTATGGAATTATAATGTGAAGAATACATGTAATGGTAAAAATTTCATAAGGATATAGCCTACTACTATTACATAAATAGATAAATTACATCCATATAATAAACCTATTAGGATGGAAAATAGGTTTCTGTATAACAATAAGAACCTTATTGATAATTACACTAAGCACCAAAATCTATCTACTCACAATAGCTATATTGGAAGGAATAGATAGAAACCTAGAAACCAAAAGCCATGAGTATTACGAACATTGTGAAAAGTTGAGGAATATGTGATGTATAATCCTCAATGGAAGATGATATAGTCAAATATGGATCTCATGGACATAGAGATAGTGGAAAAACTATATGGTCTTACCAAATGACAAAAATGTATGAATTAATTCTTAGAGGAAAAAACCTTACATGGAGAATTAATTTGGAAGAAAAATCCACTAAATATTCAATATAAGAATAACTTTTTTCAAGTGTGATCCATTCTATAATTTTATAAAACCAAAGGATAGGAAAGGATGAAAATAGTCACTTCCTTGATGTGAATTTTTTGAGTGTATTATCAAAAGGTTGACCCTTTATAATAAGGTTGAAAATTTTAGTTAATAGAGATAATGAAGACAGAATTATAGATATTTGAACACTCATTTCTTAGAATCTAATGAAGGAAAATGGAATGATATATGTTGAATAATTGGCATATCCCATAAATTTGTAATGCCCCGACCCTAGATACCCATATTTGGTGCATTATTACATAACATTGGCATGATCACAAGAAATATCAAGTCTCGAAAGACCGATTAGTTTAGTAGCCTTGGAATAACTAGATACATAAATAAAGTTTACAATACATCATAAAATGAAAACTACCACAATAAAGTCTACGTAGTCCAAATGCTTATCCCTTCAAACTATCCCTGCAGGTCATTCATAAATTACTTTTTCAAATCCTGGGAAAAATAAAACATAGAAAAGGGGTGAGCTCAAATGCCTAGTTAAGATGACAATATAGCGGAAACATTCATAAATAAGAATAAACAATTAAGGAAATGTATAACTAAAACAAAAGCCTTTTAAACATGAACTTAAATATAGTATTGAAAAAATAAAATGAAATAATGCCATTTATGTATTCACATGGATATTCTACTAATCAAATAATCACATGCAATATCAATTAACCAGTTTATAATGATGGAATTCATAATGCCAGACTATCATAACCATATAGCCAAAGTCTTGCGCCAAGACTAAAAATAAGATTTTGTCAAGGCCTTGTTCCAAGACACTAGTTTGTCTCATGAGACCTACCGATGCATCGAGGATCTATATCGGGCTCCACCCGTCACATATTATGTCCAATGCATTCCTCATAAGAACATGTTTAAACATAACATAAACATTCCTATTAAAAATAGCATACGAAATGTCAATACTTTCTCCATAAAGCATGAATAGTATAAAAATAACACATCCACTGTCAAAAAAATCACAAAACCTTCAATACAATATGGAAGTTTTTTATAATAATAAATCAACTTCAAAGAAGCTTAAAATCCATCATAAGATGTTGACATAGATCAAATCAAAACTATTTGAGAGAAATATCCATTTTTTGAAATCATTTAAAAGTCAAATAATTATAAAATAAAACATTTACTTTGAAAATTTTCTTATAATCTTGTAAGGGATGCTTTGATGATTTTATAATGGCGGAAAATAGCTGCACCGACCGTATAAGTTAAAAAAACATTCTTACCTTAATTCTATCGAAAAGGTTAAAAAGGACCTTGTTTGGAAAACGATGGAATGATTCCTTTATAAATCACTTATAAAAATTCAAAAAATGGTATAAATGACTTTAACCCATATTATAGTAAAGATGTTTTGAAATACATTTTTAAGAAACATGGATGTGGATGATAAAGAAGTCTCAGTAGATTATTACGTATAAACAACCTCATATAATGAAGAGATTGCGAAATAAAACCTTACCTTGTACTTTTCCTTGGTTGGGGGTAGGTTAAACTCCTGTATAATGATGAAATAATTGTTATTAAATTATACAAGAATCATATACATTTATATGATATCATATTTAATCTTTTAAAATTTCTTTGTTAATAATATCTTAATATTATTGTCGTTTTGGGTGCTAACTTACTAATTTTATTTTATATGTTTTGTTATGTAAGACATGTTTCTTATGGATAGGTTATATCTTATTAATATACAGAATGATATTAAGTCCTTAAACATTATTATTAAACTTCAAAATGAGAATTATACTTGAATGATTACGATGGAGAATGAATATCATCGTGTTCGTGGAGACGATAGTCCGTACGCACGCACGAGCGACAATATCATTCTTTTTATATTAAAATAATATTTAATTGGATGGTATATTATATATACAGAATCATTATCATGTTATATTTATTATTTACATGAATTACACGTCATTATTATACCCATCCAAATAATAATGTTTTGATTAACAATTAAACCACGACGTAGAGACGGTAAGTCGTACATACGCACGTATGGTAAAATGTCATTAAAAGGATGGATAGAGTACTGAAATATGGTTGTAAAATGTTTTTAATAACATCAAAGTATATATAATATACTGGAGTAATTATTTTAGAATGGTAACAACAAAGAAAGAAGATGTGGAAGAAGAAAGGAACTGGAAAAAGGGTGGTGAAATCATTACCTCTTCTTTGGGTTCTTCGTTTTGATTTGATAAAAAGGGATCCATAGGTTGGCTTTCAGACAAAAGGAAGGCCACTAGAATGAATTTAGGGAAGTTTAGAGAGTATTTGGGCAGGTTTTGGCCGAACCAAAAGGCTTTTAAGTTGTGAATTAATGAGAAGGGTGAGTGCCCTTTTATAAGAGGGGTTATGGGCACCTTTGGAAAAGCTAGAAATATTATTTTATAATAAATTCATATTCGGTTTCTAATGGATTAAAAGTAGATTATTTAAAATTTAATGTGGTTATAGGTCGAAAACCACTCAACCAATAGGATTTAGACAGGTTTGGGTTACTATATTAGCCTTATCTTTAAGTATTGACTCTTAGTCAATTAGTTTCACTTTTACAAGGTCTCTTTGTATTTTTATATTACATGTTTAATGAACTTAATATATAAATACAAGAGACCCCAAAGTGGTCCACTAATGATACACCTATAATTATATAAGTCTCTGGGATGAACCTTATATTTTTAGGAATTTAATATCAATTAATAATATAATATGTATTTTAAAAACTCTTTTATGTCAATTTTGACACTATTCAATAATTGATTTTTGTAAAAATTCTAACAGAATGATTACTTATAAAAACGTTAATTAAATCAATCATAACATGTCATATTATCCTATAAAATTATTTTTATCTATAAAAAGTCTCATATTACATTTATTTGGGTATTTATAATATCAATTTCTCTAATTTTTCATTAATTAGGTAATTACTGCCTGACCATTGTGTCCTAAATAAATTAAATTATATAATGTCTAAAAATTATAAATAAAATACCATTATGTATGAAATCATTATATATTTTTAATGAATATTTATAGTTGAATATCAAACATATATAACCCTATGTAAAAATTGTTTTTATAAAAGATATATGCTTTTGTCATTTTTGTATTTATTTTAACTTAATTAAAATAAAGTGTCCATATCACCTACAAGTGGCTCCATGGGGTCTCCAAATCGACTCAAAGTTTCCCATGGTCGGAAATGTATCCACCAATAAGTTTACGACACGTTTTAGGGTAATTTAGTTTTATTATAATATTATTTTTTAACCCTTATTTACCGGATTTACCCTTTAACCATGGTAAATAAAATATTTACCGAAGTAATTATTAAAAATGTATAAAAATAAAAGTTACCTATTTAAACAATTTGGACATCCTGATTCCAAATATGGAATCCATTTTTCTAAATTCAAAACACAGAAGTGGCAGAAATTAATTTAAAATTAATTCCCGCTGTAAAACAAGAAGCATGTTTTTAAGATATAATAACCATCAAAAGATTGATACTTGTTTATGTCCGGTTTAATTGTGAAATTATATCCAATGACCAAAATTGTATTAAATGGTAAAAATATATTATAAATATACTTTTAAACCACTCAAATTCATAATTTATTACCATTAATTATTTTGATCAAAAAAGTTATTTTTAATTAAAATTTAGTAATTTTCACTATTCATCATAATATTAAAGTTATCCGAAAAGTACCAAAATTTCACCTTAGGCTAATTTTGATACTCCAAATCCAAAAATTAATTCCATTTTGAGAGATAAAATTTATTAAATTTTAAAAAGTAGGTAGTACTATTCATAACGGCTAGTTTGATTGGTTGTGGTGTGTGTTAGAACTTGATATTGCGTACAACACACACTATTGCATTATTCAAAGAGAAGCGTACCGTAGAATCTTGGGGTGTTACATTCTCCCCTCCTTCAAATAATTTCGTCCTTGAAATTTCTAGAATACAACCACATGAAAAGACTCGGGTGGTTCTCCATCAAAAGTTCATCGGGTTCCCACGTTGCCTCTTCCATCTTATGGTTTCCTCCACAAGACTTTTACAAGATGAGTCGTCCAATTTCACAGTACTTGTTCTCTCATATCAAGAATCCTGAAGGGCTCTTCTCAATAAGAAAGATCAGGTTCCAGTTCTAATTCCTCATAGGTGAGTACATGCGTTGGGTCAGGCATGTATTTCCTCAACAGAGATACGTGGAACACATCGTGAACTTTGGAGAGACTTGGCGGCATTCCCAATCGGTAAGCTACAACCCCAATTCTTTCTAGAATTTCGAATGGTCCGATGTACCTGGGACTTAATTTACCTTTCTTAACAAAATGTATAACTCCCTTCTATGGATATAACTTTAGGAAAACATGATCACCCACTTGAAATTCCAAATCCTTCCTTTGATTATCGACATAGCTCTTCTGCCTACTTTGAGCTGCTTTGATATGGTTTTGGATTACCTTAACCTTTTCCATCGTTTCCTCCACCAGTTCTGGGCCTACATGTTTTATTTCACCAATGACATCCCAACAGGTTGGTGTGCGACATCTCTTTCCATATAACGCTTCATATGGTGCCATCTGAATACTGGAATGGAAGCTATTGTTATAGGAAAATTCGACCAGAGGTAAATATTGATCCCACATACCCTGAAAGTCAACTGAGCAGCATCTCAACATGTCTTCTAAGGTTTGAATAGTTCGTTCTGATTGTCCACCTATTTGAGGGTGGTAGGCAGTGCTCAAATGAAGTTCAGTATCCAAGGATTTCTGATGACTTTTCCAGAATCTTAAAGTAAAACAGGGATCACGATAAGAAACAATCGATAGGGGTACTCCATGAAGTCTCACTACTTCATCAATATATAGTTTTTCGAGACTTTCCAGTGGTAGGTCTTCTCTTATAACAAGAAAATGTGATGACTTGGTAAGGCAATCAACAATAACCCATATTTCATCATTCTTTCTAGGAGTCTTTGGTAGTCCCATGACAAAGTCCTTCGTAATATTGTCCCATTTCTACCCCGGTATGGGAAGAGGTTGCATGTCTCCTCTAGGCTGTTGCCTTCTGTCTTTTACTTGTTGACAAACCATACATCGTGACACAAAATCAGCAATCTCCCTCTTCACGTTGTCCCACAAAAAATGTTCTTTCATGTCCCTATACATTTTGGTGGTCCCAGGGTGTATAGAGAAATTGGAAATATGAGCATCGTCCAACAATTCCATTTGTAGATCAGGTATATTGGGAACAAAAATCCTCATACCAAATTTCCAAATTCCATATTTATACACAATGTCTCTCAATCTCCCATCATTCACAGCTTTAATATTCTTTTGAAATTATTCATCATCGGTCTGAGAACTCTTAATCCATTGTAGTAAAGACAGTTTGGTATCCATTTGAAAAATCCTTGATGTTTCACCTTTTATGGTTATTCCCATGTCCATCTTCACTAGATCTATGAAAATTGGATCACTTTCAACTCTCATTTTTTTCAAAACTCCATGATCTTTTCTGCTCAAAGCATTTGTCACCTTGTTTACTTTCCCCGGGTGGTAGTGTATCATACAATCATAATACTTGAGTAGTTAAATCCATCACCTTTGCCTCATGTTGAGTTCTTTTTGTGAGAAAATATACTTCAAACTCTTGTGATCAGTATAAATCTCACATTTTTCACTATAGAGGTAGTGTCTTCATATCTTCAAATCACAGATCACAAATGCTAACTCAAGATCATGAGTAGGATTGTTTTGCTCATAAATTTTCAACTATCATGTTTCATAGGCAATAACCCTATCATTCTGCATAAGGACACAACCAAGTCCTTTCTTCGATGCATCACTATAAATACTGAACCCATCATTCCCCGATGGTAAAGTCAATATAAGAGCATTGACTAATCTTCTCTTCAGTTCTTCGAAACATTCTTCACACTATTTTGTCCAAAAAAATTTAACCCATTTACATGTGAGCTTTGTTAATGGGTTAGCCAACTGGGAAAAATTCTGGATAAAACTTCAATAATAACATGCTAAACCAATAAAACTGCATACCTCAGTTACACTCGTTGGTGTAGTCCATTCATGAATTGCCTTGGTCTTAGAAGGATCAACAGAAATTCCATCCTTAGAGACAATATGTCCAAGAAACAAAATCTCTTGAATACAGATTTCACACTTGCAAAACTTCCCATATTATTCATGTCTTCTCAGAGTCTTCAGGATAATGCGCAAGTGATTTTCATGATCTTCATAGCTTTTGGATTATAAAAATATATCATCAATAAATACCACCACAAATTCATCGAGATATTCCTTGAAAACTCTGTTCATCAGATCCATAAATACAGAGGGTGCATTAGTCAATCCAAAAGGCATTACTGTAAATTCGTAATACCCGTACCTGGTTCAAAATGTTGTCTTCAAAATGTCTTCCTTCTTCACACACAACTGATGGTATCCATATCAAAGTTCAATCATTAAAAAGTATTGAGATCCATGCAGTTGGTCAAATAAATCATCATTGCGAGGTAGGGGATACTTGTTCTTTTTTTATAGCATTGATCTCCCTGTAGTCGATACATAACCTCATAGATCCAACTTTTTTTAGCAAAAAGAATAGGGTCTTCCCATGGAGAAACACTAGGGAGAATAAATCCCTTATTACTCAATTCCTATAGTTGTTTCTTTAGTTCAAATAATTCCACAGTGGCCATTCTATAAGGGGTCTTCGATATAGGCCTTGATCAAGGAATTAAATCAATGGAAAACTCAACTTCTCATTCTGGAGGATGTCCAGGTAAATCTTCCGAAAACACATCTATATATTAATTCAAAATAGATACATCCTCTATTTGAACATTACTTTCCTCACCCACTGTAATTTCATTCTCTTCCTCCCCAATAATTATATTTAGTTGAGCTACTCGAGGTAGATCTAGATAAGAATTAGGTGGTGACGATTCTGCTATAAAGATAAGGTGTTCCTTATCATCATCATCATCAAAAATAATAACCTCCTTCTTTTTTCAATAAATCTTCGCATCATGGTCTGAAAGACAATCCATACTTAAGATTATATCAAACTCAATCATAGGTATGATTATGAGATCAACAGATAATGAACATTTATGTGCACTAATAGGGATTGATTCACAAAACTTTGTTGCAATGATACATCCCTTAAGAGTTTTAACTGAAAAATCCCTTGTTAAATCAAATTGTAAATATAAAATATTCTTAGAAAACTGGGAAGATATGAAACAATTAGATGACGTGGAATCAAATAATGAATTTTCTAAACTTGAGTAAACCATCAAATTAACTGCCACCACGTCTTTCGGAGCTTCTACCTCAGCAGTAGTGATATCATATTCTTGGCTTGGATACCTTGGCATTTTCTGAGGTAAGTTACCTTGGCGCTTAGGACATTCATTTGCATAATGTCCCATCTCCCTGTAATTTTAGCATTGGACATCGGTAGCTTCCTTCTCCCCCTTGCAATCATGAGCTTGGTGGAATTTTTCACCACACTTGTAATAGACTCTCATTCTTTTTAAGCAAGTACCGGGGTGTTTCTTCCCACATTTACTACAAGATGGATATTCAATTTTTCCCTTCATCCATTTATTTCCATTCCCAGATTGATCAGAAGATCTCTTCTTCTCTTGGTTTGTGTTAATGTCATATATCATAGAGAATTATTTCTCTGTCTTGATAGGACGTGAGACAATGTCTTTATACGACGAGAAGGATTATGAGACTAATGCACGACAGAGAAATGGTTTTAACCCATAAAAGAAACGATCAATATTACTTCTTGGGTTACGTATATAATCTCCAACATACCTTTCTATCCTTGTAATGTTAGTCTCATACATTGCGACATTTTCATCTTCCTTTTGTCTCAGACTCAGAAATTGTCTTTCCATATCTGCTCGATGGTCACGAGGAAAGTATTTTTCTAAAAATAGATCTTTGAACTCCCTCCATTCCATGTTTGATAATTCATCATCTTCCTTTGTGTTTTGAATAAATGACCACCATTGATCAGCATCTCCAGTGAGGCGATAAACAACCATGACAACTTTTTCACTTTCACTACTCCCTAAAGCCTGAAATATTTTCTCTAGGGAACTTATCCATTGCTCAGATACTAAAGGATTTGTACTCCCATTGAATGTTGGTGGTTATTGCCTCATGAAGTGATCTAACATTGATCCTCCACGCTGCGGATCAGGGTGCTCAGTACGGGTAAGGTTATTATTTATAACCTGAGTGAGTTGTCCCAGTATGGTGATTAGCTGATCGGTACCAGGTACATCACCAGCTCAACTAAAATTATCTTGAGTAGGAGGGAAGTCCCTAAATGGATCGCGTGTATTGATACGGTTTCCATTTCTTCCACTAGGTGCCATTTCTAGACAATTTCATAAACTAGATCAATTTATGAATCAAAATACATAATTTCATACTTATAAAACACTTAACATAAATTGAACTATTTATGAATATAATCCATAATCATAAAAATGTTTTCTTTGAGGAAGTATATACTCATAAACCCTTCATAATTATTTGTAATGAAAATGAGTGTTATCCTAAGAATATCCCCCAGGAGTGTTGTAACCAAGAGTGCAGCAAGGCCCATTGTCGTGCACCAGTTACCGTTCGATTCCAGCTCAAAGCGGTGTTTTTGGGTTTTACCCCTAGGTACATCTGTGCCAGAGCCGCCTCTACCTGATCGTATCCAGAAAGGGATGTATTTCTCAGAAAACTCACAAAATCTCTACAACACCAAAATTCTAGAAAGTTCTTTTATAATAATCCTCAAAGTCCATTTTAGGTCTATGAGTTCTAATCAGAGTTGCGCAGTGGAAGCATGGTGGGAAATAACCCATAGGTCGGAGGATCAAAACCTCTCTCTGATACCAACTGTAACGCCCCGACCCTAGATACCCAGAGTCGGTGCATTATTACATAACATTTTCATGATCACAAGAAAGATCAAGTCTCAAAAGACCGATTAGTTTAGTAGCCTTGGAATTACTAAATACATTAACAAAGTTTAAATTACATCATAAAATAAAAACTACAATAATATAGTCTCTGTAGTCCACACTCGTATCCCCTCAAACTATCCCTAAAGGTCATTCATAAATTAATTCTTCATATCCTGGGAGAAATAATACATAGAAAAGGGGTGACATCAATTGCCCAGTAAGTATAACAATATAGCGGAAACTTTTATAAATAAGAATAAACATTTATGGCAACGTATAACTAAAACAAAAGCCTTTTAAACTTGAACTTCAACATAGTATGGGAAAATTAAAATGAAATAATTCCATTTACGTATTCACATGAATATTCTGCTAATCGAATAATCACATGAAATATCAATAACCACTTTCATAGTGATGGAATGCATAATGCCAGACTATCATAACTACATAGCCAAGGAATTGTGCCAAGACTACAAATAAGATTTTGTCAAGGCCTTGTGCCAAGACACTAGTTTTCTCATGATACCTACCTATGCATCGAGGAGCTATAGCGGGCTCCACCCGTCACATATTAAGTCCAATGCATTCCTCATATGAACAGGTTTAAACATAACATAGACATTCGTATTAAAACTAGCATACGAAATGCCAATACTTTCTCTATAAACCATGTATGGTATAAAAATAACACATCCATGGTCAAACAAATCACAAAACCTTTAATAAATTATGGATGTTTTCTATCATAATAGATCAACTTCAAATAAGCTTAAAATCCATCGAAGGATATTGACATATAAAAAATCAAAACTATTTGAGAGAAATATGTATTTTTTGAAATCATTTAAAAGTAACATAATTATAAAATAAAACATTTACTTTGAAAATTTACTTATAAGCTTGTAAGGGATGATTTGAAGAATATATAATGGCGGAAAATAGCCACACCCGCCGTATAAGTTAAAAAAACATTCTTACCTTAATTCTGTCGAAAAGGTTAAAAAGGACCTTGATTGGAAAACGACAGAAATATTCCTTTATAAACCTATTTTAAAAAGTCAGACAAGGGTATAAATGACTATAACCCATATTATAGTAAGAATGTTTTGAAATACGTTTTTAAGAAACATGGATGTGGATGATAATGATGTCCCAGTAGATTATTATGTATAAACAACCTCGGATAATGAAGAGATTGAGAAATAAACCCTAAACTTGAACTTTTCCTTGGTTGGGGGTAGGCTAACCTCTCGTATAATGGTGAAATATTTTTTATTAAATTATAAAAAAATCATATAAAATAATATAATATCATATATGATCTTTTAACAATGCTTTGTTAATAATATCTTAATATTATTGTCGTTTCTGGTGTTAACTTACTCATTTTCTTTTATATGTTTTGTTATGTAAGACATGTTTCTTATGGATAGGTTATATATTATTCATATCCAGAATGATATTAAGTCCTTAAACATTATT
Source organism: Viscum album (assembly GCA_963277665.1). Lineage (NCBI taxonomy): Eukaryota > Viridiplantae > Streptophyta > Magnoliopsida > Santalales > Viscaceae > Viscum > Viscum album. The sequence continues at coordinate 674,011,313 of OY728161.1, read as the reverse complement.
ATTAATCTTCACATGAGAATTATACTTCAATGGATAAGACGGAAAATGAATCACATCGCGTTCGTGGAGACGGTAGTCTGTACGTAAGCAGGACCGACAATATCATTCTTTTGATATTAAAATAATATTTAATTGGATGGTATATTATATATACAGAATCATTATCATGTTATATTTATTATTTACATGAATTACACATCATTATTATACCCATCCAAATAATAAAGTTTTGAATAACAATTACACCACGATGTGGAGACGGTAAGCCGTACATACGCACGTATGGTGACATGTCATTGAAAGGATGGATAGAATACTGAAATATGGTTGTACCATGTTTATAATAACATCAAAGTATATATATTATACTGGACTTATTATTTTAGAATGGAAATTACAAAGAAAGAAGAAGTGGAAGAACAAAGGAACTTGAAAAAGGGTGGTGAAATCATTACCTCTTCTTCGGGTTCTTCCTTTTGATTTGATCAAAAGGGCTCCATAGGCTGGCTTTATGACTAAAGTAAGGACTATAAGATGAAGTTAGGGATGTTGAGAGAGTATTTGGGCCAGGGTTGTCCGAACCAAAAGGATTTTAAGGTGTGAATTAATGATAAGGGTGAGTGACCTTTTATAAGAGGCTGATGGGAACCTTTGGGAAAGATAGAAATATTGTTTTATAATAAATTCATATTCAGTTTCTAAGATGATTATTTAAAGGTTAAGGTGGGGATAGTTATAAAAACACTCAACCAATAGGATTTATAAAGGTTTGAGTTACTATATTAACCTTATCTTTAATTATTAACTCTTAGTTAATTAGTTTCACTTTTACAATGTCTCATTGTATTTTAATATTATACGGCTAATAAACATTCTATATACATCAAAGAGACCCGAAAGTGGTCAATTAATGATACACCTATCATGATATAAGTCTTTTGGCCGAACCTTAGAATTTTAGGAATTTAATATCAATTAATAATATAATATTTATTTTAAAGACTCTTTTATGTCAATTTTGACACAATTCAATAATTGATTTTTTATAAATATCATAACAGAATGATTACTTCGAAAAAAATTTATTATATCAATCCTAACATGTAATATTATCCTATAAAATTATTGGTATTTATAAAAAGTCTCAAATTAGATTTATTTGGGTATTTATAATATCAAGTATTCTAATTTTTCATTAATTAGGTAATTACTGTATCACCATTGTGTCATAAATAAATTAAATTATATAATGTCTAAAAATTATAAATAAACTACAATTATGTTGGAAATATTTTTATCTTTCTAATGAATATTTATATTTGAAAATCCAACATATATAACCCGATGTAAAAATTGTTTTTCTAAAACATATATGCTTATGTCATTTTTGTATTTATTTTATCTTAATTAAAATAAAGTGTCCCTATCACCTACAAGTGGCTCCATGGAGTCCCAAAATCGACCCAAAGATGACCATGGTCGGAAATGTATCCACCAATAATGATAGGGCACGTTTTATGGTAATATAGAATTATTATAATATTATTTTTTAACCCTTATTTACCAGATTTACCCTTTAACCATGGTAAATAAAATATTTACCGAAGTAATTTTTCAAAATGTCTAAAAATAAATTTACCTATTTAGTCAATTTAGATATCCTGATTCCAAATATGGAATCAATTTTTTCAAAATTCAAAACATAGAAGTGGTAGAAATTAATTTAAAATTAATTCTCGCTGTAAAACAAAAAGCATGTTTTTATGATATATTAACTATTAAAAGATTGATACTTGTTTATGTCCGGTTTAATTTTGATATTATATCCAATGAGCAACATTGAATTAAATGGGAAAAATATATTCTAAATATACATTAAAACCACTCAAATTTATAATTTATCACTATTAATTATTTTGATTAAAAAAATTTCTTTTAATAAAAATTTTGAAATTTTAACTATTCATCAAAATATTAAAGTTATCCGAAAAGTACCAAAATTTCACCTTTGCCTAAATTCGATACTACGAATCCAAAAATTAAGTCCATTTTGAGTGTTAAAAATTATAAAATTTTAAAAATTAGGTATTATTATTCATAACAGCTAGTTTGATTGGTTGTGGTGTGTGTTAGAACTTGATGTTGCATACAACAAAGTCTATTTAATTATTCAAAGAGAAGTGTATCGTAGAAGCTTGGGGTGTTACAAAATTGATATTCTTTATCATGTAGAATATTATCGAACCCCTATATCCAGGTATGACATTTTTTCTAATTTTTTTAGGTTATTCTATCATTTGGGGGAGATATGAACATGGAATAGTTGTTATAGAAAATAACATGCAGTGATGTTGAATGAAAAATATATTTAGGTTTGAAAAGTTTGTGTAAAAATGTATCATATGGGTCATTTTAATCCCTTATTTGGTATTAATGCCAAAAGGATGATGAATATTATCATGACACATCCAATGGAGTTGAAGAACATGTTTTCACACATAAGATTCCTCGGGAAGTTACATATTGAATGAAAAAGTAAATTCTATATTTAAAAATAATCAAAATGAAATACCTTAGTTTTGTTGTTAGATCATCATAAGAATATTTATAAAGTGGATTAGAATCCTTTTAAAATGTTAAAAATGATATCTATGCAAATTTTAGGGAAATCTAGAGGTATTGATTTGCAAAATGATTTATAGATGTCTAATGATGTTAAGAAGACATACCTGAACAACATTATTTTTTCTATATCATGGTTTTTTCTGATCTTAATCTTATAATTAGTATAAATATTTATTGTTTGTAGGATAACTATTTCTATGTAAATGGTAATTTTTTCAGAACAAGTAGAACACTGATATTGAGTGATACTAATTGGTGTTAGAAGACAAAGTCTCAGAGGGGAGATGGATATGATCTCATAGAGCTATTATGTACCATTTTAATAAGATGGATCATGTGAATAGATAAGGGAATGGTATGAAACTGAAAAAATGTGTTTTATTTTCATAAAATAACAATTTTGTGTGAAATTATTCTATAAGTCACACAAAGGATTCGTGAAATGTTGAAAATTAATCTACAACAATTTTAAATAAATCTTGTGTAACTTGGATATATTTGGTTTTGATCTAAAAAATATGGGTTTTCACCTCGATTTTAGGCTGTGCAAGGTTAGTTAATTTTATAAAAGCTTCATTTTTAAGTTGAAAATATTCTAAAGGATAATATTTATCAATTGTAGCTATGTATTTTATAAATCAGGCAGTCAAACTAGAATATATTAATCATATTATTATAAATAACATCAGTTTTCCCCATAAATGAATAAAAAATTACTTTCATAAATAGGAAAAAGATGAGAGACTTTGTGTTTTTATAATTGATAATTCAGGATCTGAAAAGGTTCAGAAAATAATTCCATTTCTTTAATGATGGAAAATGAATCCCAAAACAAACCCCTCTTTCAGAAATGGGGATTAGAGATTTATTGGTGTTCATTCCATGATATTAATTGCAAAAAAATGTTGAGGAAGCATATATAATGTCAAGGGGGGTATTAATATCTCTATAAGAAGTAGGGAAAAGGGGGGACCCCATCAAAAGTGAGAGCTCATAGACCTAAGACAATTCCATTAAGGATAAAATGAAGGATGAAATATTCTCATAGTTAGAAATAGTGAACTTCATAGACAAATATGGATTATGAAATATCTTGGTGAGCCCTATTAAAAAAATCCAATAGTGGGATCGTTAGGAACCATTTTGCCCGTGGTGGATTTATTGAAAAGATGTATGGTCCCAGACCAAGGTGATGTGTTGTCATCATGGTGTAAATTTTGGATACATTTGAGTCTGTTTGTTTTGTTGATATGGAGGTCAAGCTGATGATTGGAGTTGTGGAAAAATATATATTATGTCTATACATTTTGGATCGGTTAAAAATTATATACAGAGGCTGAAGTGATTCATGGATATTAGAATTTATAACAATGATAATATTCATGATGTAGGATTTGAGATATCAATTGGAGATATCCATGGAGTCCAATTTGAAGTCTAAACATAATGGGAAATAGAATTATCAAGATCTAGCTTTAGAATTTTTTTTGTAAAATAAATTCAAAAAAATTATTTATGTACCAATATATAATATTTCTTTATACACAAATTCAGAAATGGACCATGTAAACAAATAAAATACTCAAAAAGTTCTAAATAAAGAAGATCGATATGCATAATCAAATCCTACATACCCATTTCCAAAATATAAGGAAATTCATTTATACAAGGATCTACGTATGTAAATTCATCTACGTAATGGAATTCAGCTACATAATGATTCATGATTCCAAAATCTCTTATGCATAAGCTTAACATTATGAAATTTCATTGATGTAAGAAAATTTTGTGATATAAGGAACCCCGTGTACACATGAATAGAAATTGTGATATATGAGGGAGTTCTTGTATCCTACTATTGAAATAGGTGATAATTTGAAACCTATGTATGTTTTTCCCTCAAATTCAGGGAATTTTCATATATAGAAGTTTTCATATTAGAAAATTCTTACGATATATGGTTTTTCTATGAATTTTTTTTGTCCATGAATTCTTATAGATACATCAATCAGATGATAATTTTATCATATTATATAGAAAGTATTCATGAATTCATCCCACATCATAGACAAATATATGATATCCATGATTTATGAAAAATAATAATTAGTAATTTCTCATGTAATGTGTGATGAATTAAATTAAAAAATATTATCTTCATAAATTAAGGAGTCCATAACTGTGAAGCTACTTTGAATCCCTGAGGAGTTATGAAGATATTTTTCAACATATATTTTTTAATGATACGTGATATATAGGAGATTGAAAATATAGTGGATTTGTATGATGTCCTTTAGAATCCTTATATGATAAGCGTAGTAAAAATGTAGTGGGTTTTTTTCCGGATAGGTGCCAAATATTGGGATGGTGACTCAAAAAATAATTAAATGGTTTCTTAATGTTTTAAAAATACAAGAAAATGATTTTATGCCATGGTTATTTCCATGATAATGGTGAGATTTCAATGATTCAAAGATTTGATGAAATGAAATTAAATAAATGATTAAATTGAGTAAGATGGTGGTCTTCAATGTTGTGATATATCAACTATAAGTTACTGAAATAATGGGTAGGATTATTGGTGGCTTTGGAGACCCATAATCATTCTAAAATTGAGAAATTATATTTAATGTTTTTTTTGGAATTTTAGGTTTCCATTATGGAAGCAGTTTCCATATTAAGAAATATTGAAGTTAGGATTCTATATTTTATAAAATAGATAATAAAGAAATAAGAGTGATGGTAATATATAAAATTTATTGATACATCAAAGAGATAATTAAATATGGGCATTATGAGTTATTATTGACACACCATATGGAAACCGATTATGAATTTGACCATTATGTGAGTTTGAATTAAATAATAACGTACATTGAAGAAGGATTTACTACAATATAGAAATGTGAAATCATTATTCTCATTTTACTAGAAAGTGGAGTTCCATATATTTTTTATAAAGAATAGATTTTTATTTGATAAATTCATATTAGATCTATAAAGGATTAGAAAATGATATCAATAGATCATCTATATTCATTTAAGGATGTTAACAAATAATGTGATATTGGTGAAGGGAACCACATGTATATAAATGGTGTGTATTTATCCTACATTAGAGTAGTGAATGGAGGAGGATGAATATAGAAGTGAACTAGTAGTGACCCTGATGTAATAGGGATTCAACCAAAAATAATTGTAAGGGGATTAAACCCATTTATTATTTGTTTATTTTTAGTGATTTTTTTTCATCTTGAACGTTTGAATAGCTTTCTCCTTTGACTAGTCCAGTGAGGGTGAACCAAGTTAAAACATATATTTGTTATTTAATTTCTACAAGAACAAAAATTTTGTGGAAAAAATATAATTTATAAGTCATATTTACATGTGACCCTCATCATTGAGAGTTCAATATGAATTAGTAAAGTGAGATAGTAAAGGAACATTGGTTATGCATTGCAATCCCATAATCTCCCCTTCATAGTGTAAATCTCACTCTAAAAACATTTAGGGACTAATATAAATAAAGGGAAAAAAATAATAATTTGACAATAATAATAATAATATTGTTATAAATATTAAATATATTGATTAAATCTATCAATATAACTGTCCTTTTGAGGCTGTTACGAAAATTGAATTTTATCGCTTCATGGATGTGGTAGATCAGACGTGCACATAAGCTGAAATTACATTACCCATTATATTGATGAAATATTGAAAATGGGTTTACCATTATAATTAAAAAAATTAATATAATAATTATATTAAATTAATTATATAAAAATGGTTTTGGATGACATAGAGGTGGTTTAAGAAAAAAGAAACCTGAAAAAGGTTCACAGAAACATATTCCTCTTTTTTGGTGAATATCCACTTTATCATAAATTAAGGAAACATAGATGAAGATTTTTGGATGAAAAATACATATAATACATTTATAAGCGTTTTTTGGAAGGTATTTGAGTGGATATTGGTTGATATAATGAGCTAACGTGTTGTGGATAACTGGGAAAAATTTGTTCCATTTTAAAAGAGTGCCCAGTGGAATAATTTTATATACACTTAAGTTTATATTAATAGTCATTTTAATTGTAAAGTGTCACAAAATAATACTAATAATTAATATAACGTTATTTTAGGTATACATATACTGAAAAAATATATTTTGACATGTTTTTTTTGATAATTTAAGACATATATCATTTCATGAACTCTTTATTAACACTTTTAACCCTTATAAGGGTAATAAGGGGTTTATATTATTTCTTAAATTATATGGACTAAAACACCATAAATTTAACGTAATTTTTTCCAAATATAGAATCCATTGGAAAATATTCTATTCATAGATGCGGTAGGAATTAATCATAATAGAAAAAAAAATTAAAAACAATTTTCATGAAAGAAATTTTTTCTTAAGAATAATGATTATTTAACTCTCAATCATTTCATAGAAAAAACATATATATAAATGTTATTTTCTCCTATACATATATTATCAAACAATTGCATTAAAATAACTCATTAATAATGGTAAATTCATGATTAATATTATACATAATGTACACATAAAAAATATATTTGTAAAAAATATCTCTTTTTTTCTTCAATTTTTTTCTTAATTTGTTACTAATCGATAATTAATGCATTAATGATCATTTTTTTTTCATTTACAAACAATACCATTTCACATGTTTAATACTAAAAATAAAAGAAATTCTCTTTCAAATAAATTCATATATAAATAAAAAATATTTTTTAAAAATATTTATATTTATCCATTAATTAATATACTAGTGTTCTTAATAGCTATATAACATTTTACTAGATGTTTTTTGATGAATTTATTATAAATTAGATACATTTATACATAAATTTTTTTATTTATTTCCTTAAAATTATTAAATCTTGTAAATATTCATAACTCAAAAAATAGTTTAAAAATAATTTAATGAAATTTACATAAGTGAATTTGACCATTTTAAAAAACATTTTATATTATCAATTTTAGTTAAATATCTAATAATATCATCAATTTTATATTTTAATAAAGATTTTTTCACATAATATCAGTTTTTTCATCAAAATGGTATCGAACACATCTAATTTTAAAATAGAAAATATTTTAAAATATCATTGTGTTAAATTTGGACCTCCCTAAAATAATTTCAACAATAAAATAGTTTTATCATAATGTAAAATATGAGGAAAAGTCATCCTCATTACATCCTCTAGATCACATCTAGATTTCATGAATTTTTTTTGTCTACATTAAACATTAAATAGATTAGTGATCATGTTCTATATTATATTATTGACTTTATTGAGAATCTTTACTAGTTGTTCCTCATATGAATTATCTTGCATTAGTTGTAAAACCATAGAGTTTATCACATGTAATGGATTAGATATCTACTTTATCAAAATAAATACATGGAGCACATTGTTACTATAAGATATGTTTGGTGGAATCACCATCTGATAAGGTACAATCTTGATATGATCACAAATCTCATAGGGAATGATATATTTTGAGCCCAAATTCCCCATTATTCAAAATATCATAACTATATTCTAGGGAGATATTCAAAGGAATAACTTGTCACCTCCCTTAAAAACTAGATACCTCCATTGATTACCAACATAACCATCAAATTGAATACAATATACTCTGATGTAAATCTAAATGGATGTCACAATATTTTCCATTTCCCCAATTTTCTCATATCTCAATATATTTAATTATCTAACTTCATCCTATCATTTTATAGTTTGGATCAACATTACTTGTTAGTATTAATGAGGAGGAATCATAATGAATATGAGAAATCTATTATTATAAAAATATTAACAAAAGGAATGTATTTATCCTGAACAAATTTTAAATCTATAGATAAATCTCTACGAATATCTTATAGGTTTTGAAAAGTCATATCAGATCAAACCTTAGTCAGAGGATGACATGCATTTATAAATTTCATATCCACATTCAAAATTTTTGAGACGGTTCATTATTTCTACGTGGTAAAAATTGGATCTCAATCACATATGGTTGAGAGTTTTACCCAATACAACCTTACCATTTTATTGATATATTTCCTTGAAATTTTATCAAGGTACATAATTCTATGATATAAATGGAATGAACTAATAGTAAAAAATATCATATTAGTGAGAATTTTTAGAGGATGTTATGAAAGAACCCATCTAGTAATGAAATTTAAATTGTATTATGAAACCCCTCAATATTAATTTTCTGTATAAATTATAGGGTGTTATGCAGGAACCTATCTAATCATAAAAATTAGAGGGGTTTATGACCCCCTCTAATTTCATAAATTATAATATTTTTTAAACATAATAATAATTTTTTAACATTATTTTTTGATATCCTATATGATTTTAGTGGCAGTTTTGACCCCACTATAATTTAAGAAAATATAGGGTGTTCATAACACCCATTAGTCAACGAGATTAGTGGTGGTTCATAGCCCCCTCTACTGACCCAAATTAGAGGTGGTTCAAAACCCTCCCTATTTCTCTAAATTAGAGGTTGTTTAAAACCACATCGAATAGATTATTAAATTATATTCAAACACCAATATATGATAAAAAAATTAATTCTATTATATATATAATGAAAACACTATATATAAATGTATTTATATACATTATATAAGCATGTTATATAAAATATTTATATGAATGTATTTATCTATATTTGTACATATTCATATATATAATTGTATAATATTTTGTAGATTAATATATATTTATTTGTATAAATTTTATTTCATATAATATTAATTATATATAATACAAAAGAATAAAAATATTATATATATATGTACAAAAATACATTTTCATTAAAAAATATGCATATAAAAACTAAAGCTTGTAGTTTATGATATTTATATGAAAATAACAACAAATATATTTTTAAATATTATGATTATGTTTTTATATTATATATAATTAATATTATATAATTTATAATTTATAAAAATAAATATATATAAATTTACAAAATATTATTCAATCATATTAATTGAAATACATATAAATAAACGGGAATAATAATAAATATTTTTATTGAAATAAATTATACAAACATTTTTCTAAATTGAATTTTATATTATATTATTTATATATAATATAAATATTTATTATGTGAATATAAAATTGTAACTAATATAACATTAAATAAATATTGGTACAAATTGTATTTCATAAGAAAAATATCTTAAAATTGTATTATATATATATATATATATTTCCTATAATATTAATTATATATAATATTATACAATTTATACAGATAAATATATATTAATGTACGTAATAATAAATATATGAATTGAAATATGTTCTATAAATACATTTTTAAAGACATTAAATAAATATTATATATATATATATATATTATAAATAAACATGTATATAATATATAAATATGCACAATATGTATATAAATAACATTCATATATATATTAATAAATATATAAATATATGTGTATGTACATAAAATAAATCTAATTATAAAATATATATTCTAAAAGGTATGTAAACTCACATATAAATTTTATAGTTTATATAAATATAGAAATTGAATATAATGTTAATGTATTATAATATATATACATAAATACGTAATATTGAAATGTGTACATTAATTTATATAAACATATATGTTATATATTTATATATATTTATATATTTATCCAAATAATTTTATTATGAATAACCTTAAATATATATATATATAATGTGTAATTATAATAATAAAATTGAAACACCATTGTGGTATATGTGTGATAGAGATATGATGAAGATCCTCTTTTCAAAACCACATAAAGATAATTTTATAAGAAGGGTGCAATAGTAGAAGTTGATCGGACTGGTCTCGGAAGAGGGGATCATGCGGACAAAAACAAAAGTTGGGGAGGGGGGATTTGGGTGTGATAGTGTTGCGGAATTGGAGGAGGAGGGTGGTTCAGGTGGTGTGGTATGTTTGGGGGGTGGGGTAGAATCCACTAGGAATTGGAGGGAGTGGAAGTTGACTCACATGGGAAGAGGGGTACATGAGGGGTCATGCTATGTCACATGGGATAGGTGTGGTATTTAGAAGATATTTAAAAAATGGAAATATTTTGAGGATATTATTACAAAATATAATATATTCCATTTTCAAACCACGTCTAATATGTGGCGGTTACCTGAACCACCTCTAATATGCGCAATTACCTCTCAATTAGAGGCATTTTTTAAACACATCTAAACTGGTAATCATATCATAGGGGGTTAAAAATCCCTCTAAAATGAGATTCTATGGTTACATTAGAAGGAGGTTTAACCCCTATAAATTATCTACCAATAATTTTGACCTACCGTACAAACGATTTTTGAAAAATGATGCTAACAACATAGGAAAGGAACATGTGTTGTGATTATGTATAACCTACATTAATGTATTTTCAGGGGCTTTTAAACCCCGCTAATCACAAAAATAACCTCTTCTAGGAGGGGTATTTTTCATTGACGTTACATTATATGGTGATATACTAAAACCCAAATGGTTATGTGGCCATTAATAGTGTTGGTGGATCATATGATGAAATCCATGATGATGTATCACAATTTCATTATAAATGTGGTTTATTCCTTCTTCATACTCTTAGACTTCTGATGTTCAACCTCTTCTTGAGGACATATCAGGTATCATGATACATACTTTATAAAGACCTATTTTATTTTTTCACAATAAAATAATCTTTGAGATCTCTATAAATATTTTTAGATTTCAGATTATTAGGGAATAATGAGAAATGTTATTAATCTACTATATTATTCTTCAATAATGGTTTTAAAGGGGAACATAGTTGATTCCATATTATTTTCATTTCATCATGGTCATGGTTTAACTCCATAATTATCCAAACCATCTCATTCAGTTCCAAACCATCCATCTACACCTCTTTAATCATTACATTGAAAGTTTTTTTAAATTCAATTGAGGAATATGACTTTTCCCACCTTACCTCATGAATTTAGTGCCCATGAACTATAAATTTTTAAGTAATTTATCTCATTTAGTCTTCATTATGGATGAACATGATTGTTCCTTTAATCTTAGAGAATCATCAACCATGTTTTCCTTCATATATTGTTAATGTGTTGAAAATTTGTAATATTTTATCAAATCTGGTTATGTACTTTGGAAAATATAAAACATTTTTTTAATATATAATTCATGGTGTTTTAATAGTAGATATATATCGTATTTCACCATATAGAAATTATTCATATATTCAATACAAAAAACACTACTTCCATCTCTAAATTATGATTCAAAATTTTTTCTTATGGACCATCATTTGTCATGATGAATACACAACTACATTCTAATTATAATAATAATTCATCCCATTACCTTTTTTTTATGTATCACTATATATCACCAACCATTTTTTAATCTAGGTAACTATTAAAACATGTACAATTACCCAAATTTTCTTCATATCCTTGAAATTGTCATCAGATTCATCTAAACAATAGATCATTTCTCGCTTCTATATAAACATGGTTATTGTAATTGATAGTAAAGAGTAATATATCACATTGATTAAATGGTATCCATCCAGTCAAAGAAATATATGGATTTCAATTACAATTGTTGGTTGGTGAGTTTTTTCAAAATATTTCTTCTTTGAAGGATCCACGGATGTAGCCTCACATGAAATTATATAACACATGGATGATAATTTCTATATCTATAATTTAACCATTCTAAATTTATAAAAAATACATCACCTTTCTCAAGGTATTAAACACAATCCTCCAATGATATTTATGAACTTAGGTACTCTTTTAATTTATAATAGTGTCGTCTATAATGACTACAATAAGCTAAATCATGTAATTTATAAATAATATATTCATTAATTCTTTTTTGATAATTGGGGATTGGTTAGTCTAAATGGAATTACTGTAAAATCAGGATGTGCACACCACGTACAGAAAGGTTTCATGGCTATATCCCCCTTATAGACCATTAATTGGTGATATCCATATCAATTATCAATCATTGAAAATTACAGATCTCTGTATATTTGATCCAACAATTAATCAATGTGGGATATGGTATAATTTTTCATGATTGTGATCTCATTATGTTTTTTATATTTAATAAAAAATCCACTAACCATCTTTCATATAAAAAAAGAAAATTTGCACACCATTGTGATTCAATAGGTCATATATATATATTTTAGAGAAACTTTCATATTTTTTCAATAACAATTGAAAACCAGTAGGAAGAATTATATAATGATTACTTGAAATAATTCTAGCTACATGGATGAGTTTTAGTGAAAATTCAACTTCATTATTTGGAAGAATACTAGGTTACTCTTCATGAAATTCTGCAATATATTCCTGACAAATATTTCTATCATAATTAATGAGTTCCTCCCCAATCAATTACAATAAAATACACTTCATTAATAGATAGTTTGACCCACATAATTGAAGTTATTTCTATTTTTTGTTCTTCTATATCCATTAATTGATATATGATCTCAGGATGATTCATAAATTGAAATTTCACTTCACAACCTCAAGAATAGAAACAATATCTTTATATAGAGATCCTATCCAGTCCCAAAATCAGTTAAAGATAAACTATATATAGAATAAAAAGATATACTGAAATCACATTCCAAAATACATATATCATAGAAGAGATATAGTTTTTTAATACAACCATCATACCATCATGGGATTCCATCTATAGATAAATATATATCAATTGAGTTAATGATGTTATAGTATTATAATATTATTTATATATAAAATATTGGATAAAAAATAAATCAAACAATATATATGGTTCTATAGAGGATGATAAGTTCTCCTTTAATCACATCATTCTTAAAAACCACTTCAGAAATCATGATTTTATAAACCTTTCATCAGTCATTTTTATTAGGATGTTGTTGACACAGATTTTTGTCATTGACCACTAGATTAATTTACCATTTAGTGTTATGTTCACACTGTTTGAAATAAAAGCCATTTATTGTGGGTGTGATATTTGGATAAGATTTATCTTAATTAATTTCAATGGATTTCCTCTTCAAATCACTTTAGAATTCATTTTCATAATAACCATTAGTTCCAAAAATGATATATTTTCTAATCACATAGAAAAAAGTTTCTATTTACTTCTTCAATCATTTTTGGAATAAATTATTAATAATTATCCTTAAACCATGGGTATTGTTATTAGAGTCTCTATGAAAATCCATTTTTATATTCATCTCCCAAAAACCACGAGAACAATATGTGTCTCTACTATCCATTTATACTTTGAGAGTATATACAATAATTTGTTCGTAGCTATCACTCTCTCTTATAGAATATTTCCTTAGAGAATAAGTTTTAAACAAAAATTGAATTAATTGATATAACTTTTAGTGTATATTATGAATCTATAATCATACCATGTATATCTAGTGAAATTTAGCTTATAGGTATCAATGGATTATTCAACCTTATTCATTAATTATAATAATTCTCTCTCATAAAATGTGTAATAATTTTAAGAAAAATTAATATTGAAGAATCCTATTTAATCTCTTTCAATATCATGAAATAAATTTCTTCATAAACACATGTATTACTGATCACATTCAACCATGATTCGGCATGACCCTCCAAATGATACACACCACAAACAACATTCATATGTTTGGAACAGTGGAGACTAAAAAGTATCTTTTCTATATAATTGATCAACTATTGAAAAATAAGTGGATTAAAATAAAAACTATTGGATGGTGGGAATTTCGTTATGAATGACTAAATTGTGAGTTATTCCTTCCATTGTACAACTTTATGTTTAGTAAGATTCAAGTAACAATTCATACATAGAGGTAGTTATGATAATATGACAATAATATCATTCATCATAGTTCTCATTACAATTGGGGAGATAAAAGTATCACATAAATAAATATTAAATCTCTCAATATCGATATTAATTTATCATATAATAATAAACCACCTAAAACCATAATGGTTTTGTGTCTTTGCATAAAATATAGAAAATTATTTTTTTGTTGAAATATCATCAATATCTCACTAAAATATGTTTTCACATATTAACCTTTAGAAACCATTCCAACATAAAACATTTCTTCATAAACTATGGAAATGTAAACATTAAAAATGGTGAGATCATATGCTCAGTATGGGTAAATATTATAGGTATCAATTCAAGATCATATGGGAGAATAATACAAGCTTTATGTTATTGTAAAAAAACACAACATACAAGATTATACTAAACTAGGTGAAAATGATAAAATATGTGTCACAATATAAGAATATTCTATAATAATAGATATGATTTTGGGAGTAAAAAGTCATCAATAATCACTCATGATCCACATTGGAATATCATAAACAAAAGGCAGAAGTTTTTGGAATAAATGTAATAATAAACATAATCATAGAAAATAATTTCAATAGTCAAGGATCACGACCAATATTATCCCAGTTAATAGAGTCACATATGGAATCAGAATCACTTCCCATTTCTAAGAAGATGGAAATAAAATTTCATAGATACTCACCTTAACATTCATTATTTTTTTCGACCTGTATAATTATTATTTTTACCTTCTTATGCATAGGCCAATTACTTGTATACCCTATTGGGATTTGGATAATCATTAGTGGACCCTTTTATGCTTCATAAAACCTCCAATATAACAATTTTCAGTGGATGAACCCTCATGGACCCAATTAAGATCATGGTATATACACATTAACATTGAATTTGAGGGATATAATGATAACAACTTCTATTTAATAATAATACATTTATATATATATGACATAATAATATAATAGAATTCATCATTCCCTTATAGTATAATTAAAAAGTTAGTAGGAAATGAATTTCATGAAACATCACAAAAACATCATCATCACAAGAAATCCAAATAAAAAATAAATGGTATCAAAATATAATATCCCAATTAAAAAATATCAATATTCTTATGATGCTGAGATAGATGAAAAATAATTTTAAATAATAATTATAAATATTTTTAAAAAAACAAGAGATATTATTAATTTCATTTGGTATAATTTAAAAACTAAACATTACCAAAAAATGGTAGTATTGTTTTCCTTGAAAACACATGGAAATTTTACATGATTATTGATAATGAATAACAGTAATGAAAATGGTAAGACCTAGTCAGGTCATAAATTAAAAAGGTATAATTTTTTTATATTGATAAAATTCAAAAGTGATTCATAAATAAATTTTTTGAAAATATTCCATTCAATATTTTATAAAAAAATTAAACACCATCAACATTACTTTATTAAATATTATTATGGATAAAGACGTGATAAAATAATTTTTAGAACATTTATATGTAAAAATATGTTTTTCGAAAAAAAGGGAAAATATGGTTTTATTTTCTGAATAGACTATTTTATCAAAACATAAATAAATAATCATGATAAAAATTGAGACAGAAACATAATTCATGTATTTATTTATAAGCCTAATAACATCACATATAATAAATTTATACATATTATACATCTATAAAAAATAATATTCATAATTATTTTACACTATATAATTCCCTTAGAACCATTGAAACTTAGGTATTGAGTTAAATGATAAATTATTATTGGGTTTATAATTGAAATAGTTTTCAATTTCCTTTATTGAAAATCAAAACATAAAAAATCAGAATAAAAGGTGAGACTGAATCATAATTCCCAAAATTCATTATATTCACAATAACATCACATATAATAAATTTATATATATTATAAATCAATAAAAATTCATATTCATAATTATATTATATTATTTTATTCCAACATAACTTTGAAAAATCTATTTATTAATAATTTATCATTTAAATCAATATCCGGGTGTCAACAGTTCTTTTTTCAATGTATAATTTGGTTTGATGATTGTAGTCCTTGATCATAAGTAATTTTTTAATCATTTATATAATAATATTCAAGTCATAAATATAAGATATATTCATTTTATTCACTTTTATAAGCATCATTGCATGTCGGTAATGAAAAAAGAAATATATCACTCTGTAGTGATAGTAGTCTGTATATACATATAAGGGATGTTTTAATTTTTCGATGGATAGAAATAAGAAAAAATAAAAAAAATTATCTTTTCATAATCATAACTAATTTTTATATATGATATGTATATTTATTACATCTATTCATATAACTATCCTTGATAGCGGGGATGAAAAATTAATTAAGTTTCTTAATGGAGGTGAGCGTCTTTACAAAAAAATAAGTGACACTATCATTTTATATTAGATAGAAAAGGGATAGAAAAAGTATGTACATTTAAATAAAAACATATAATTATATTAAATATAAATATGGTATTAATTTGATGTTGTTATGGATAATTTTTATAAGTTTTATGGAAAAATGATCTTGAGGAAGGGAAGTAAGAACATATACATCTTATTTGGACGACTCCTTTGAAAGACAGCTTAAGGATTCCTAGATGGGTATTAATGGAATAAAATAACTCTAGGTCATAAATAATGAGTTTTCTATGGTATTATGTAATATCTAGGAATATTAATGATGTTCATGTGTTGTAGATAAGTGTGAAGAGTTTGAGTCCTTTTATAATAGTGAAGATTGGCACCATTGTAAATACTCAAAAATTTAAAATAATATAAATTCATATTCATCCTAAATTAGAGAAAATAATTCTAATTTAGAATATCATATCATGAGAGATCATTGGCCACTTAAAATATCATATTTATATATTTTAGTCATAATTAAAACACTATCTCTCAGTTTAACATGCATATTACCCTTTTTGATTTGAACTATAGCGATGAGAATTTTTCTATGGTATCTTTTAATCATGGATAAAAAATAATCTAAACATTTAAACTAACGTAGATTATTTTTATTTAAAATATATAATCCATTTTATCAATAATAAACTCTAGTATATGGAAGACACTAATTCTAATATCCATATAAAAAATGTGTATAAACCATTTTTATAAAAACAGTTTCTTTATTGGTAGCAGTGATTTTATTCTCACTCTTTTCTAAGTAATAACCATTTGATGAATATTAATTTATCTGACTAAATATATTAACCTCACATCACAATATAATCATTAATTAGTTGGGATTAATATAATTTATTATGATAAAATACATTACACACATATGAAAAATGTTTTCTAAAAAATATATCTTTTTTAACTTTTAAATGATTTAATATTCCATTTTTACCAATAAATAATTAATTTCTGAATCATAATTCATTTTTATAAATGAATTAAAATAACTATTTAATAGTTTTTATTGAATCTAAAGAGTAATCTATTTTTAAATATATATATATATATATATATATATGATTTCAAACAAAACGCTTCAATTTTACCAAGAATTATTAGTCTAATATAAATTATTATTACTTAATAATTTCATATATATCATTAATTTATTTTAATTCTATTATTTTCAATCTATCAACATATTTTATTGGTATCACTCAACAAAACTATTAAATTTATGAAAATTTATATTTTAATTTAATAGTTCAAAAATAGTTTAAAGATTGTTCCTATAACAATTTTATCTTTTAAAAAAGAAATTTATTTTATCATTTTCATTAAATTATATAATATGTTTTTTAATTTTGTATTTGAAATAATAAATAATCACATATGTTATATATTCTGTTAATTATAAGCTATCAAAGAAATAAAATTTATTAATGGGAAATTATTCTAAAATCTCTAGGTGATTCATACTTCCCCTGGACCTCCAAAATAAAATTATGTGACTTATAGATAAATATTTACATGATAGATATGCTTGAAAATATTATTAGTTTTTGGTTATAACCTATTGAATCCAACATTTTTTCTTTGGATGTTTTTTCGTTACTAATTATTAGCATTCAATGTAATGCAGTCATGATGAATCCATATGTTATTTGGAATGGGAATCCTTCAGTTATGAATTTTACATAAATTTATGGTTCTGAAACATTTTTATTGAATTTTTATTATGATAAAAGAAAAACTAAATTGGAAATATACATATTCATTTATTATTGAAAATATGTAAATTGATTTAACTTTTAAAAATCAAAAGAATTTATATTTTCCAAGGTCTATTTGGTGTTTCCCATGAGATGGATCACATTTATCAAGGTTACACTAGGAGGAACACTGAATACGGAAAATTAAAATAATGGAAAAAATATGAATTATTAATATGGATGTTTCCTTGTTTCAACAGAGTGTTTTGAAAGTGAAACATACTCATATTACTTAAGATCCTACAATTTGTAGAATGATTTTTAAAAATCCTAAGAGTCGTGGATTTATCATGGAAAATTATTATTATATAGTGTTCATTAAATTTTCATCTACTAGATATTGGGTGAGATTGAGATATTCGATTCCAAGAAGTGATTAAAATATAAAAAATTTGAAATATAATCCATATACAACAATGATACTTGAAAAAAGGGGATTCACCTAAATTGGTTAGATCGATAGTGTTTAAGCGAGATTTCCATAATAAAACAGATATCAATGGTAGAGTTTCTACTAATAAATCACTCATGGTAGATAATGGTTACAAAAAAATTCATTGAATTGAAAATAAAAAAAATCTCCAGATGTTTTGATAAGTAATATTTATAAATGTTTTTCAATATAAGGTTATTTTTATTATTAGATGTATAAATTTAATGTCAAAAACCACATTCCTTAATGTGGCTTTATTTGAAGAATTATAATAAAAAAATCTAAATTTTTTGATGCCCTAACCGAGTTTATTAATGTATCAATGTTTCTTATGTCCATTGATGAACTAAAACATGCTATAGAAGTTTGAATATAAGGGCCATTCATCAAATAAAAGAGTTTGATTCTATAAATAATGATGGATATTCTTAGATAAATATGTGAATTAGTTGAAGTATAGTTCGTTTTTAACATTTTATATGGGATCATATACAAATTGGAAATGTCTTATCCAATATTCACTCAAAAAATTGGCGAATAAGAAAATTATTTTTTATGAAAGACATGGTGTTTGTAACTGTAAATTAGTGTATTTTTTGTTTTTTGTTATTACATGTTAGTTTATTTTTTTAAATTATCCAAAACCCACTTATAAATCTATGTTGAAAAATATTTTTACATTCTATCTATATTTTTATTTTATCATGAGTTATAGTGATAATAATTTTAAAATTACAATATCAGATTGAATAAGAAATTTTTATCGATCTTTTTTAAAACTATGAGGATGGCTTATTCCCTCTCTAGAATGTAGTCATTTTGATCTTAACATGATACATGCAATGGTTTCAAAAAATATTATCTCATTATATATCTTTTCATTTTCATTCGTTATTCAATTATAAAATTATCTATACTAATAAAATTAATTATATTAAAAATCCAAAAAATTTACCTAAATTTCATTATAATGAATTGAATTTAGAATATATTGTTTATGTGTTGGGGAAAATATATAAAGATCTTACAACTTTTATGGAATTAATTATTTTACATTTTTCCAAATAATTTGTTTTTCATTGATATCTCATTCAATTCTCATCATTAATGCTCAGTGTTTTTTCACCATGAAATAAAATATGTATCTCAACATTTTATTAAAATAGTGAAAATATAAATATTTCAGATATATTCCTTAAAAAATGGTTGAAGTAATGTAATTTCATTTGAAGTGTCTGAATATTGTTTTCACAATTTCTCTATCATATATTTTAATATATTTTAATATAGAATATATTTTCTATAAATTGGAAATATCAAGTAATCCTATTTATTTAATTATTTTGGAATTAATTTTAATGTAATCATTTAGATGGATTAAAAATTCACCAATTTTGTATGTTTAGAATTGACATGAATTGATGAATCACTATTCATCATCTTCTACTTCTTTCCATTCTATTCTATGGATGAACTCCAAAACACATTCTCCATTGAATTTGGAAGCTTCACTCTCACTTAAATCCAATGGTAGATCATTGTCATTAGTCTGTTGGTCTTTCTCTATTTTTCAACTTGAAATGTATCTCATTCTATCCTTCAATGGTAGATTTTTCTTCTAGTGGTGTGATGGAAGATCATCTCATTTTTCATTGGTAGTATAACTCTTTTTAATCCAATGGTAGATGAAATATGATTCTAATGGTAGACGCATCACCCCACATAATGTGTAGATTAAAAAATCATTATTCATAGTAGAAGATTTATAACCAAAAAACATTTCATTTAAAACCCAACTATAGAAAGTTGGTCTTTTTATACCTCATGTATACTAATTTTTTAAAAAATGGATGTTTCATTTTTCAACTAACGGTTATATTCCAGTTATTTTTTGGTTATATTTATTGTTAATAGAAAAATATGATGATTAAATAAATTATGTTGAGAATGATGTGAGGAAGGGTGAAATTGAGATCCAACATACTTTAAAAACAGGATCCATGATTTAAAAATCAGATCCAACATTCTATAAAAATCAGATCATGCATTCTGTGAAAATTAGATCCAGAATTATTCAAAAACCAGATACAGCGTTCTATGAAAATAAGATCCAGTATTTAAAAAAAATCAAATCTAGCATTATCTGAAAAATGTATCTAGCATTCAATGAAAAATGGATCTAGTATTATGTGTGAACTAGATCTAGAATTATGAGAATATTGGATTTATTATTTTCAGAAAATCAGATCCATGATCTAGTTTCTTTGTATTTAGAAAATATGATTCAGAAATCATAATGAGAAAGATGTTTTAGAGTCAGAATGCATCAAATTAAATCTAATGATGCTATAGTTTTTTATTTCTCATAAATCATAAGTAATTTTTGAAACTTATGATAATATATTTATTAATGAAATGGTGAGGAATGAAAACATGTTGTTTAGATTTTGGAATTAAATGATCATAAACAAGAAATACATCTGCATCAACCAAAAGATATTACTCAAGAAAATGTTCTCACTCTATAAAATGTTCAGAATCAAGAAATTGTTTGGACTAATGAAAAGGTTCTTACACAATGAAATGTTTAGACTCAATAAAATGTTCTTACTCAAGGAAAATATATTAGACAAGAAAATTAATTGACTCAAGAAAAATTTACGACTCATGAAAATTTTCATACACAAGAAAATCTCGATCTCAATAAAAGTTTCTTACTCTAGAAAATGTTCTGAATCAAGAAAAGTGTCTTAGTCAAGAAAAAGTTTGAACTTAAGAAAATTTTCTTTATGAATAAAAATTTTAGGCTCAAGAAAAGTTTCATACTCTAGAAAACATTTTTATGCAAGGATTTTATTTTAAAAGATAAATTTCTTATTCATGAAAACATTTTTCAGGAATGTTTTAAAAATTGAAAAAGTCGAAGGAAGTTATGAAAATCAAAAAGATATGAAGAATTGAAAAGGAATTGAATGAGTCAAATATATATCCTAGATTTTTGGAGAATCAATGATTCTAGAAATTTCGTTAAGAATGAATGGTTTTTATAACCCCACATACACCATTTTTTAGGTCCATATCAAAGGAGAGTTGAGTTCATTTGTAAATGTGACTCTTTACTATTAAATCACATGAGATATGAAATTTGTTTGATAGGTACTCAATATCCAACAAAAAAATTTCTTACTGATGAATCTTATGAATATTTATCTTAGGAATAACATTTTAATGAGTTTCATTAGATGCAAGAATTGAGAGCTACCGATTGAGTTTTTACTCAGTTGAAGAAGGTTGAGTAAAAGAAGAATCAGAAAAAAAAATACCACCCTTGGACTGAGGATCTAGACTGGGAAGATTGGACTGATAGATTATGAGAAAGATTCTTGGACTATGGTTTTGGAATAATATTCTAGACCAACATAATTCTTAAGTGAATTTTTGATGTTCTTAAGGAAGGTATAGCTGTAGAGTTTGAATCAACATACTTGTGGGGGAAGTGAAGCCATTCTTAAATGGATCAAAAAAGAAGAAGAATGTAAAGATTGTAACTATGGATGCATACTTGTGTATGAAAAGGAATTGTTTGGGAAGTGGATAATAGAATGTTAGTTGGGGTATAATCTACTATAGTAGTAATTTTGTTAATGATATTGTAGAAATTTTATTTTCTTGTTCTTTTTTTATTCTTGAAAAATATATTGAAATAATCCATGTTGGTTTTACTATCCAAAATGGAATGTAGAAGTTCATTGTACCAAACCTTGGAAATATAATGTTCTTCCATCTCAATATGTTTATTTCATACGTAGTTTGAGGTTGTTATTTATATTTTAGTAGATCAAAAATCTAAAATGTTTCAGTTGTTTAGAAAGTTATTGATATGAAGTTATGAAACAATCTTATAAATGAAAAAGGAACCACTAATTCACCCCCTCTCATTGGTGTCAATCCTACTCAGGAACTATAGTTGGCTTCAAAGAATAGGTACCTTCTGGAAGATCCATCTCAGAAATAGATAATTTAAATTCTTTTTACTATAATGGGATTCTGGTTATTTCAATGGAAATAACCGCCATATTTTGAAATATAAAATGCTTCCATATCTTATATAGCTTTGGAATGATGTTTTTTAAGTCAATATATAAGGATTTCTTTATCATATTGATAATACTCCTCTTACTTCAACTGATAAGAAAAATCATGAGAATGATGGAAGCAGTAAAAATGCATCAACCTCATTACTTAATTATTATTTTTTCATAGAGTAAATAGAGTTGAAACATATAAAGGTATTTAAAATAGATTAAAAATATTAATTTTGGAAATATAAAGGTGAACAAAGGAATGCTACCACTCAAGAAGATGATGCATGAAGATATGAAAATGGCAGAGCAAAAATCGGTTGGTGACATCTTTACAAAGGTAAATGATACTATTAGAAATATAAGATTTCTTGAGGAGAATTTTAGAGACAAAAATACTATAGAAAATAAATTGGGATTTCTTACTAATATTTTTGATGCCATGGATTCATCTTTGTAAGATAGAGATCCTGAAGAACTATATGTAGATGATCTATCAAGAATTATTGTTACTTATGATATGAGAAGATAGAATGTTTTGAGAAAGAATGAAAACATTGATTAAGAATTGGTCTACAAATCATTGATAAAGGGAAAAAAGATGATGAAGTTTAAGAAAAAATAAGTGATTTAGAGGCTGATGTAGAAGATGAAAATTTCAACACAATTGTTTCACTCCTTTCAAAGAAATACTATAATAGAAAATAGAGAAGTAATACTCTCAAATGTTGGAATTGGGTATGGAAAGGAAGTTTTTGACCAATTTGGCCTTGGAAGAAATCTAGAGAATGAAGAGACACAGATTGTCCATGTATTATTTTTAATTATATAGAATTCTTATGAGTGTATGAAAATTTACAGTGCGTAATTCCAAGGCCCGAAGTCCTTGGAATGAATTTATGAACTTTTTTGGGTACATTCAGTAAAAGCATGAGCAGTGTTTTCTTACATTTGAACTATTCCTAGGATTAAAAATTTGTGGGCACTGTTGAATCTTCATCGACAAGATTCACTTAAGGGAGGCTTTACTTTGACCAATGTAGGTCCAGAGAAAAAGTTTTGTTTTGTGATGTTTTATAAAAAATAAAATAAAATAAGTTAATTATTTTATTTCCTATCATACAACAGATAAGAAATGTTTAGGTACACTTATGTGTCAATCTAATAAATGGATTGACGTACCAATCCAAAGTAAGGATTCCATCGAGGAATTAAGAAGGTTCTTAATTTATGAGCCCCCAATAATTCCCCACGTTGTCACTTACCCTCCCCCTCACCAATATATATAGAGAATTGGATAATTTATAGGCATAGCTTCACCAAGAAATGAAGTGCTGAAGGAGCATTGAGACACCAAACCCTTAGAAGATGTATCTGATCCTAACGGGAGGTGATGGGTGACACCGAACCACAAAATAGAGGATGGCGTACAAGCAGCATTGCTGGAAGCATGTTACGGGAAGGAAGAACATAGACCCACCTTCAAGCGTTGGAGTTTCTATGACGATTCTAGGTAGGGGGCTTATTAATTTACTCATTTTTAAATGATTTTTCTTTTCCCCATTCTTGAATAATATAGAGAATTTAGAAAATCCGACTAACGGTTTGATCCACGATTCATTAGTTTTTTTGGGAGATGTTGCGGGGTAATATTTCATGGTTTTGTTTGTTGTTTAAGTCAATTTATTATAAAAACCTTAATCCCCCATCATGTTTACAAGCTAACACCTAGGGCACGGGCCTAACGAACCCTTCCAAAACCCTCTGTTATCTTGTTATCCTTGTGCCTCCATAGAAGACCGCTAGCACAGAGACACTACCTAGCTATGAGG
Source organism: Viscum album (assembly GCA_963277665.1). Taxonomy (NCBI): domain Eukaryota; kingdom Viridiplantae; phylum Streptophyta; class Magnoliopsida; order Santalales; family Viscaceae; genus Viscum; species Viscum album. The sequence continues at coordinate 673,986,179 of OY728161.1, read as the reverse complement.
TAGGCGTGCGCCGACACACGCTACAAGAGGAGGTCGTGACACAAATCCACGGTGGTCATCAGAATGGCTGGCACCGGCCAGCCACGGAGGAGGTACAGAGAGTTGGTGCGTGCAGCCAGTGCGCAAGGGGTCGCAGCTTGTCCGTTGCGGCATTAAGAGGAGGTGGTCGGCTCCTCAGATAGACGCGGAAGGGAAGGGTTCTGTTCCATCGTGTGCCCCCAGTGAGAAAGATACCATGACTTCAATGACGATGGAGGAATCCGTACCCGCGCCACCTGTGGGTTCCATGGAAATTGGGTGGCACCACCATTTCACGAAACTGAACGACCTCTGAAATGTTTTGGATACTGAAGGAATCAACTCCCATTTCCATCTTTGGTGGACAGAAGACGGACCGCCCCCCTTGCGTACTGCACCCTACGCTACTGGGCCGCCCCTCCCGGGCCACACCTTACCTAGACGGATTTACCTTTGCGGGCCGCCATATATGGGACATACCTCCCTTCTGTGCAATGCCCTTGAAGGCCAGGCCAGAACTCGACCTAGTGGGCTGAGTCTACCACGACCTAGTGCAGACCGGGTCGAGCAAGGTCAGTCTGACTGGGTCAGAACAGACCTGGGCCCGACCGGGCCTAGAATCATATAAAGAGTCATATCTTGGGAACCAAAAATCTATTTGATTAACCGTTTACGGAATTGGGTTCCTTGGATCGAGTAGGTAATTTTACTATACTCATATTTAGGTTTCGATATTTTTTGAGTATATCCATGTTGGATCTCTCCTAAATCCAATTGGGCCCCCTAAGCTAAAAGGCTTCTAACTCACAGACCAGACCTACGATAGATGCACCATATGTCACATTGGAACCCTTACGACATGGCAGCCTTTTGGGTTACTCCTTTTTGGAGCTTATTGATGGTAGAGGTATGACTGATATCCTGAGGGCATATTCTACGGTACTCAAACAAATGAGGTTTGAGGAATCTAGTGGCTGGCAGTGAGGCAGAGGTTGGAGAGCGATTATATGGAGTTCATCACTAATCGATCTCATATGGGTTAGAGCAGACCAATCCTATGTGGGTCAGATCCTCTGTCGGTTAGCAATCTGTGATCCTATGCGGGTTAGTGCATATTGATCCTATGTGGGTTAGTGGGGGTTAGTTATCTATCGACTCTAGGTGGGTCGGATCCTATGTGGATCATTACTGTGGTTAGTACCTATCTATGATGTGTGGGTCGAACTCTAAATGTTCATAAGTAGTGCCTCTTGATAGAATATGATGATCTAGCCTTGTGACTAATCATCTGTACTTATATACTTTGCTGAAAACCTATTTTTTTATTGAGACTTTTTTTGAACTATGTCTTTTACCTGTCTGGTACTTCCTATATTCATGGTGTTACCATTGTTATACTCTTCCCTCATGTATGAGAAGAGTAATTCTTGATAACTTAGGTAAATGTATGGGCATATACCTAAATAGGGTTGAGGTTTTTCTTTGTGGTTTTTCCTTAGTGGATCATTAGGAGACCTATGGGGTCTTGAGATCCCTTCTAAAAATCATTATACTCACCGCTATAGGGGCTTCGCCCTGCACCTGGTTGGGTCTTGTGCAGATGACATACAACATTGATTGAGGCTGAGGGAGCTAGGACTAGTCGGCGCTTGGAGGTGGACCATTTTTCCCGACATAACATATGGACTACTAATCTTGAGATGTACCTACCATTGAGGTAGGAATGGCGGTCAGAAATCCAATAGATGATTTTCAGTTTTCAATTGTTTTGTACCTTTTAGTTGTACTTTTACTTTTCAGTTGGGCTTTTATTCTGGCCCATTTACTTTTAGCAGAATTTTTTTACTACAGCAGTTTACTTCGTGGTTGCATCCTTTTTCATTCTACTCTATGTGTCTATACATTTTTAAAGGCATTATCTTCCCATTTTAGGGATATTCCTTTTTGGTGCTAATCCCCACCCCCATGCCTATAGAAGGTGGGCTCGTGGTAGTCACAACACAGGCCCCGGGGGATGGTTCCTCACAAAGTGGTATTAGAGAAGTCGGTTCAACCAAAGAACTAGGACTCTGATCTTCTCTGTGTGGCAATAGTGTTAAGTTTTATGAGTGTGGTTTTCAGTTTATAGAATCCAATGATGGTGAGGAAACCAACGTATCAATCCACTTGTACCATGAAATATGATTTCCGACTCACCGCACAAAAGCACTGATTCCGTGTGTTTTGAAAATTTTTCTTTTGATCTCTTGAGACAGCTAACCTGGTATACCTTAATGACCGTGGCACTCCTGTTTTCTTTTAGGATGCCACCATATAGATAGCCCGCAAATATTCATGAGAGAGTATGTGGTGATAGCCCACCGAGTGATGAGGCCTTAAGTGCAGGGCCCTCTTATATCGTTAACACATTTGGATGGTGTACCAGAAGAACCACTACCCATTGGGTATCCATTGCTATCTTACCCTCAAGTAGAGGTGGCACCCCGACTATGCGCGTTGCAAGAGTTCTAGTGGCATAGGCTTCTGAGGTTCCATTGAGAGAAGGACCCACAGGCAGCTATGAACTGGCTGGTGGTAGTGGCGAGAGTTTTTTTCCAGGGTGGGACACCAGCTGACCTTATGGGTATCCTAGAAGCTAGTATTTTTCAGGCAGTAGCAGGGATATGGTGGAGCCTGATGCTCCAGATACATGATGAGGCAACCCTTATCTATGCAGACTTCTTAGGCCTTTTTTTGGAAGAGTTCATCCCTGTGACTTTTTGCTCATGGCATATATAGGAGTTGTTGCACTTACAGTAGGGTAGCTTGACTATAGCCTAGTACTCGGTAAGGTTCACTAATCTCTCCCGCTACTCCACCGATATGTTACGAGACCCTTTATTTTGGAATTGGAACTTTGATCAGGGTCTCTGATAGAATATCAAAGCATCGATGGTATCTCTTAGCATACCGACTTAGGCTGGGGTTCTAGAGCGATCACATTTGGTCGATAGTTTCCTAGCTGAGAAGGCAACTACATCGAGAGCCACTACCAGATGTCAAATAGAAGAGTCATCTACAACAGGTAGTAGGTAGATGGCACAGAGGTCCATACGGACCAGGACTTCTAGTGGAAAGCCCCGAGATGCAGGGTCGGAGGTGCGGAGCTCATGAGGGTAAGGAGGTCAGACGAGGGACAATCAATGATACACGTGTGGTAGGCATGGTCACATGGCTTGCGACTACTCATCCCGCTTTACTGACTACCAGCAGTCGGTTGATGGACCGCTGAGGCAGATTGAAATATTTGATCGAGGAAGTCTGCAGGCGGAAGATAGACGTGGTAGAGGAGCTGGCTGTGCAGCAAGTGGTGGGCGGTGATTCGAGGTTTTACCATAACCACCTCAGTTGGTCCACCCTGACCACAGGGAGCAGGAGGTCTGGGATGATCTCATCTCCCACTAGTTAAGGCATATGACCACGACACTCTATATATGATTATAGTTATAATCTATGTCAACTCCACCTAAGAATTAGTAATTATAAACACAGGTGTCAGTCACCTTTTTATTTCCACAACCCTCATTCAGAGATCAGAGATTTCGGTGGAGTCGTCGGCTCAATCCTTACATATATAGAATCCTACATGAGATGATTCGATGATTACACAATAGTGATGATAGTGTCTAATTATTCTAGGAGGTGAGAGATTCGGCTAGGATCTCCTTATAGCGGCGTCGAGGCCTCACGATGTCATCTTGGGTATGGACTGCTTATCCACAGTCCATGCTCAGATAGAATGTATCAGGCGCAAAGTGCGGTGTGTCTGCACAGATGGGACTAGGTTTTATTTCACCGACAGGAAGAGATCCTTTGCAGCACAGGATGGACTTAACCAAAGGAGGGTGCAGCTGATTAAACATCAGTGGGCTAGTCTTACCCTCAGGGCAGTTGATGTTGAGAGCCCGATCTATCCTGTAGTGGTGGACTAGTATACTGATGTCTTCCCTGATGATGTTCTGGGAATACCTTCATACTGGGAGGTATACTTTTACATCGACCTATACCCTGGGATGTCACTAATATCTACACCATCATATCGGATGGCTCCTATAGAGCATTGTGAGTTATAGGTACATTTTGAGGACTTACAAGTTAACTAGTTAAAAAGGCCCAATGTTTCTACATGGGAAGCCCTGATTTTATTTTCTAAGAAAGAAGATGGGAGTTTGAGACTATGCGTGGAATATAGGTGTTTGATCTAGGTTACCGTGAAGAACTATTATCCAATTTCATGGAATGATTATCTCTTCGACTAGCTAATGGGTGTTCGTTGGTTTTTGAAGATAGATCGCAGGTTAGGCTATCATAATGTTAGGGTACGAGAGGAGGATGTGCAGTAGACTACCTTCAGATGTCAGTATGGCAACTATGAGTTCGTGGTTATGCCATTTAGCATGGCCAACGCCCCTGTAGTGTTATTGGGACTCATGAAGAGGATATTTCAGCCATAACTCGATCACTTTGTGATGGTGTACATTGATGACATCATGGTATACACAGAGATAGAGGAAGAGCATGCTTATCATCTACAGATAGTTCTAGATAACATCCGAGAGCCCTAGATTTATGGTAAGCTCTCTAAGTGCCAGTTCTATATATGAGAGGTCCACATCATGAGACACGTTATATCAGAGGATAGAGTTGTAGTGGATCCATAGAAGATAGAGGTTGTGCTTGCTTGGTAGTCACCCAATAGTGTGACTGAGGTTCTGATTTTCCTAGGGTTGGTTGGATACTACCAAGGATTCATGCCTGACTATTCCCGAGTTGCGGCACCCATATCAGCATTTACAATGGAGGGAAAACCCTTCATGTGGATAGAGAGATTCTGGAAAAGTTTTCAGGATCTGAGGCAGAGAATGCCGAGTGCCCCCAACTTGAGGCTACCAGAATAGGGCGTTGGGTATGTAGTCTAATTCACCCCATCAGAGACCAGACTAGGTTGTTTCTTGATGCAGGAGCGAGCAGCGATCGCCTTCGGCTCATGGATGTTGGGACCACATGGTCAGAACTATGCTACAGATGACATGGAGTTAGGAACAGTGGTTTTGTGCAAAAGATGTGGTGACACTACTTGATGGGTGAATTGTTTATTGATTACCCTGATCACAATGTCTCATGTATACCTTCTCACAGAAGGACCTGAACCTGGGGAAACAACAATGGCTAGTGTTCCACTAGGAAAATAACTTTGAGATAGCTTATACTCCTTGGAATGGGAACGTAGAAGCAGACACACTCAGCAGGAGCTCTTTTTTGCAGTTGCAGAGTGTGGTGACAGAGCAGCTAGCTCCGTTTCAGATATCCTTCATAGATATGGATGGAGCAGCATACCTTTTTCATTTGATATTCACTCCCTAAATCCTTCAGTGATTTAGGGAGGTGATTCTTGGGGACATTAACTATGAGGCTTGACATGCACAGATATCCTTAGGGTGGGAATCTGAATGATTTTTTGGAGGAGGGGGAGCACATCATCCTTTTCAGAGGACATACCATGGTACAAATGGTGCTACGAGAGGAGGTGTTGAGGGAGTTCCATACCTCCCCTCTAGTGGTACGTCCGGTTGTTGGGAAGATAAACCAGGACCTCCAATGTCAACACTGGTGGCTAGGGATGAAGAAGGTTGTAGCGAAGTTTGTATCTCAATGCCTCACTCATCAGCAAGTGAAGGATGAGCATCGGGTTCCACCAGGCTTAAAACATCCCATAGAGGTTCTGCAGAGGATGTGGGATGGGATGTTTATGAACTTTGTGATAAGACATCCATATACATCCATGGTACATGATTCTATATGGGTGATCGTTGACCGACTCATCATGTCATCCCACATCCTACCTATCTGAGAGTAGGGATCAGTAGAGGGCTTGGAATTCCTCTACGTATAGGGTATTGTATGACTTCATGGGGTGCTATTAACATTCATCTCAGACCGTGACACACGTTTTACTTCTAGCTTGTGGAAGGGAATACAGGAGGTGTTCGGGAGTCAGTTGCATTTGAGCACTGCTTTTCACCCTCAAACAGATGGTCAGACTGAGCAGACCATACAGACACTATAAGACATGCTTCTTTCATGCATCCTAGATTTTGGCCGTAGTTGGGAGGATTACATTCCCTTGGAGGAGTTTGAATACAAGAAAAATTATAACCCCACCATCCGGATGGCACCATTCGAAGCCTTTTAAGATCGATCTTGCAGATCACCTCTATGCTAGATTGAGCCTAGGGAGTCAACACTTATGGGTCTATAGTTGGTATGGGATACCACTGAGGAGGTGTAGATCATCTTGGAGTGGATGAAGACTGCATAGAGCAAAAAGAAGTATTATGATGACAGGAGATAGAGACCTTTGGAGTTCTAAAAGGGAGACCTTGTATTCTTGCGAGTCTCTCCTCGACAGGGACTACGTAGATTTGGCTAAAGCGAAAAGTTATCAATGAGGTTTATCAGCCCATTTCTGATACATTGGAGGATATATGAGGTGGAATAACGCTTGGAACTTCCACCGCAGTTGGAGAAGGAGCACGATGTCTTCCACATATCCCCGATGAGGAGATACGTGCATAACCCATCTAACGTCATCAATCATGGAAAGATGGACATAGATAATGGGGTTATGTTTATGGAGGTTCTAGTGAAGATTGAGGATCTAAATGAGTAGGTCCTTCGGGGATGATCGACACCTCTAGTGTGCATTCGCTAGCATCAAGGGAACCTCCAAGAGAGCACATGGGAGCTGGAGGCTTATATTCTAGCTCTGTACCCCAATGTTTTTCTTAGTCTATGTTGTGGCTTTATGGGAAGAAAGGTCCTATGGGGGATTGAATGTTGAGACCCAGATTTTTGATGAATTGTTTTTAATTATATGTAATTAGTACGAGTTTTCAAAAATTGATGGAACATAATTCTGAGGCCTTGAGTTACTGAATGAATTTATGAATTGTTTTTCAGGTACTTTTAGTAAGTGCGTGAGTGACATTTTCTACATTTGAACCATTGCTCAGATTAAAAATACAAGGGAACCATTGAATCTACAGTGTTAGGATTTTCTTAAAGGAGATTTTACTTTGAAAATACTCAGTCTAGATAAAAAGTTATTTTCAGTGAATTTTTAAAAGAAATGAAATAAAATAATTTTATTGTTTTATTTCATATCCTCCAACGGACAAGAAAATGTGGGGCCAGTGATGTATCAAGACAATAAATGGCTTGACCTGGCCATACTATGTAATGACGTCTTTGGTTAATTATGATGGTTCCTAATTTATTAGCTCCCATTAATTCCCAACGTTGTTGCATACCATCCCCCTATCCTATATATATGGATCTTGGAAAGGGGTATCAGCATAGATTCTCCAAGAAACTAAGTGATGATGGAGCACCGTGACACTAGAACCTTAGAAGACAAAGCTGATCCCAGCGAGAGGTGACGGGTGACGCCGGACCATGAACCGGAGGACGATGTACGAGCGGCATTGTTGGAAGCCTGTTGTGGGAATTAAGAACACCAACCCAGCTTCTAGAGCATGAGTTTCTCTGATGATTTGAGGTAGAGAGTTTATCCATTTACACATTTTAAAGGATTGTACTCTTCACCATTCTTGAATAATATGAAGAATGTGGACCAACCAAAAAAAAGTTGATCTACGATACATTCATTTTTGCGGGAGATTGTTGTGGGGTATCCATGGAGGGTTTTGTTTGTTGTTTAATTAAATTGATTTTAAACCCTTAATCCCCCTCATGTTTACAAGCTAACACGGAGGGTGCCAGCCTAACAATCCCAACCAGAACTCTATACTATCTTTCTATCCTTACTCCTCTATGTAATACTGCCAGTGCGACGACACCGACCGGCTACGAGGAAGTCGTGCGCTGACACACACCGTAATATGAGGCCGCAGAACAAAGCTTCCGCGTTCTTCGGAATGGCCGACATCGGATGACCTTGGAGGAGGTGTGCCATGCCGTCACGCACTGCAAGTGTGTAAGGGGTTCACGACTTGTGATCCACAGCAGTGGGAGACGGTGGTCGGCTGAAGAAGGGACGAAAATCGTGTCATCGTGCGCCGTCGGTGAGGACGAGGCGGCCGCCGAAGCCTTAGTAGAGGAGGCTGAACCCGTGGCTCTAGAAGGTTCCACGATGTATGGGAGGTGCCCATGTGGCACCAATATTTCACAAAACTAAATATCCTCTGGGTCGTTCTGGATACCGGGGTGAAACCTCCCCCCTAGCCAGCTCAGGCGGACAACGGTGGGGCCGCTGTCTTGCGGGCCGCGCCCTAAGTGGTCGGGCCACCCCCTCGCAGGTCGCGCCCTACATGGTTGGGAAGCCTTTTATATGGTCGGACATCCCTTCATGGGCTTCCCTTTTCGGGCCTCCTTTATGGGATGCCCTAGGGTTGGGTCGAGTCAGTCTGACTGGGTCAGACCAGACCCTATCCCAAAATCACATAAAGGGGCATATCTTGAGAACTAGATTTATTTTTGAAGAACCGTCTATATCATTCGGATCCTTGGATCAAGGGGTTCCTCTTGGTATACTTATCTTGAGTTTGGGAGAGATTTGGAGTATGGCTGGGTTGGATTGAACCCAAATCCAACCGGGCCCTAGGAGCTAAAAGTCTTATAACTCACAGACCGAGCGTCCAATTGACACACCATCTATCGCATTGGAACCCCAATGAAATTTCAGTCATTTGGGTTACTCCATTGTGGATATTAGTGGTGGTAGAGATATTCCTGATATCATGAGGGAATAATCTACGGAACTCGAGCGCACTAGGTGTAGGGAATCCAGTGGCTGGCTGTGAGGCGGAGGTTGGAGATAGATCGTACATAGATCAGTGCTAAGAGATCATGTCTGAGTTAGCGTATACCGATATTATGCGGGTTAGAACTTCTATGGGTCAGTGCTCAGTGATGCTATGTGGGTCAGAACATATTTATCCTGTGTGGGTCAGATCCTGTGTGGTTCAGTGCTCAACGATCTCATGTGGGTTAGTGCATACCAATCCTATGTGGGTCAGATCCTATGTGGGTCAGCTTGGGGTAGTTACCTATCGACTCTGGGTGGGTCGGATTCTGTGTGGATCCTTGGGGGGTTAGTACCTACAGATCATATGTGGGTCTAACTCCATATTTTCAGAAGAAGTGCCTATTGACAGAATAAGACGATCTAGCTTCACAACTAATCATATGTACTATACTTCACTCAAAACCTGGTTTGTCCTGAGAATCGGTTTGAACTAAGTCTTTTACTTGTGTGGTACATCCATGATTCGTGTTGTTATCTTTGAGACATTCTTCCTTCCTGTATGAGATGACTATATCTTGATAACTTAGGTATATGTATGGAAATATACATAAATAGGGTTGAAGTTTTTCTTTGTGGTTTTTCATTCGTGGAACTTTGGGAGACCAACGGGGACTCGGGGTCTCAACTACGTATCGTTATACTCATCCCTACACAAGCTTCGACCACACCTGGTTGGGTGTTGTGTAGATGACATACATAATTGATCGAGGCTGGGGGAGCTAGGACTGGATAGTGCTCAGAGGTTGACCATTTGGAGTGAAGTAACATAGGGACTACTCATTATGAGTTATACTCACTCTTCAGGAAGGATCCACGGTGGGTGACTAGGAGCTAATTTTTACATTTTAGCAATTTTGTACTTTTGAATTATAGTTTTACATTTCATTTCGGCTTGTATTCAAACCCCTTACATCTATCACACTTTTTTTACTACAACAATTTATTCGTGGTGGCATCTTGTTGTGTTATACCATGTATGTCTATACATGTTTAAATGCAATTCCTTCCAATTTTAGGGATACACCTTTCTGGTTATAGTTTCCAGCCCCTGGCCAATGGAAAGTGGACTTGGGGTAGTCACAACATGAGCCCCACGGGATGGTTCATGAAAGAAAATATGAGTCCAAGGATGATGATGAAAACCCGCAAGAAAAAAATTAGAAGAAATATAAGGACATATTTACTTATCACAAAAATAAGATAAGATACCTAAGATGAAGAAGGGATAATGATTCCTCATCTGATAACGAATCTGATCATCAACTCAACTTTATTACACATGTTTGAAATGGAAGTGAATCATTTAGATGTGATAAATAGAATAATGAGATGACATAAATGTAATTGCTTCTGAAAACGTATGTGGAGAAATAAAACATAGTAGAATTCTCTACTCAAGATAGAAAGAAAGAAGTTGAAGAAATAAGTAGAAATAATAACATTAGAAAACCATGAACATGAACAGAAACTGAAAGGTTATGAAGAAACGTCATTTAGAAATGAGAATCTCAAAAGGATAGAATGTACCCTTGTTGAAGAAAGTAATCTGACCAAGTTGATGATAACTAAATCCGAAATAATCATTAATGTTCTCAAATTATAGTTGGATAAAAAAAGAAGATTTTTTAGAAACATAGTCAATATTTCTAACTATGAAATGTTAGATAATAAATATGAGATAAATCATCACCAAGGCTATTGAAGCTAAAGATGAAACTATTAATGAATGTGAAAAGACAATATTAGAAAAGTTGGTTTGTGAGAAAACATATTTTCTCAAGAATGATTTGAATTATTTAGGAATGTATTTTCTTGGGAAATTTGGTCCATGATATTTTAAGAAACAACAATAATGAATTTCTGGTCAGTTTTACTCTCAATCTGAAAGATAAATATTCATAGGTCCCTGTTGGTGTTGTGGAATTTTTAGACATAGATAATTTTTATGTTTGAATAACATGTATTTACAAAAAACATGCATGAATCAAGGGGGATCTATGATGAGAAAGGAAGATCAAATTTTCCCAATGAATATGTTGAACCAAAAAGGTAAAGTCAAAAGATAAATAAATCTTTGTATGTTAATAAATATGAGTATGATAATAAATTGGAGAAAAACTGACATGTTGAATCTGAAAATAATGACTACTTAGTTATTTGGCTATAAAATATTGATATTGAAATAAATGTAGAAGAAATTAAAAAAATAAACTGAAGAATAGGGGAAGAAAGAGGTATATGATGATGTGAGAAATGTTGACAAAATGGTAACAACAGATTGTGGGATGATAATTTCGAAAATACATAATAGATGTGAGAAATAATAAAATGTTACTATAATATGTTAGACTATCCTTCTAGAACAAGATATAGGGATGAAATGGTTGTTACAAAATCAGTGTTACAAAATGGTAGCTAAAGAAGTAATATAGTTGATATACTAATTAGAAGAGTGAACACAAGAAAAGAATCTTGTTACAATATCTAAGAATGTAGATCAAAATGAAGAAAAAACATCCAGTGAAAAAAATCAATGAATAAGAATACAAATTCAATACCTATAGAAGAATATTAGTTACATCATTGCTTTTCATAAGCTATGAGGTTCCTACTTATTTCCAAACAAAATTTATTTTTACATGGAATTGAAGGAGTTGAAGTAAGGATGCTAATGTTTATGAGTCCCTTACAAATCTTAGAAAATAGAATAATGAGATTACATTTTTTAAAATTTAATATTTATACACCTAAACATTCTAATATGTTTGTTGAGTTGGTGGAAGGTTATTTTTATAAAAAATAAATTCTTTTCAGGATTTCCTTATAAATAATAATATTATAGAAAACATGACAATGTATTACATGAAAGTCATGAAACAGAAAAAGTTGATAAGCTTGATTATACACTATTGTTTTCCACACCAGGTTCTCTCACATACACTTATAGTTTTCTAGTTAAATAAACGTTTTTAAGATATTCATGTGATACTTATGTTATTATGAAGAAGAGTTTCATGTTTTTGAGCTAAAACTTCCCTCATTTTTTAACGAGTCATTTTTTCAATAATGAAAACATGTCATGATGAGTTATTTAAATTTGATGGTCAATTAGGGGGTGATAATATATTATGGAGGAGGGAAAAATAAACTATGTAGACACATAGGAAAGTGGTATAATGAAAAGAATACATAGAGAAGATTATGTGAGAAAATAAAACAATACCACATTATATTTTGAAGTGGTTATGTGTTGGTATTGAAGTTAGTATGGACAATAAATAGAAATGGGTCACTGTTACACCATAGTTATGTTTTTGTTGTGTTTTTCTCATTAGATAAATATGTTGATGAATGAATATAAATTTATAAGAATGTGGGGATAGATGAAAATAATATCTAGCATTTGCAAATTGGATATAGCATACTATAAATATTAGATCCAGCATTAGAAAATCAGATCCATCATTCGATAAAAATAAGATTCAGCATTGTCTGAAAATGGGATCTAGTATTGTAGAAAATTATGGTCCAACATTTTGTGAAAATCAGATCCATCATTCTATGAAAATTGGATCCAACATTATATGAAAATCAGATCCAACATTATTTGAAAAACAGATCAATCATTAATTGAAAATTGGATCCTTCATTCTGTGAAAACCAAATCCAGCATTTTTAGAAAATCATATCCAACATTTTCAGAAAATCATATCTAGGATCAATAATAATTGTATTGAGAAAATCATATTCATAAATTTTAATGAGGAATGTGCTTCGGAGTAAAAATGACTCCAATTAAATCTGATGATTCTTTGGTGTTTTTTATTTACATAAATCATATGTTTGTTTTGAAACTTATGATAAAATAGTTAGGATGGAATAATTCAGGAAAGAAAAAATGTTGTCGAGCTTGAGGGAAAAAAATATCTTACACAGGAGAAATATCTTATTAAAAAAATAATATCTTACTCAAGAAAAATATATTACACAAGAAAAAGATCTTACTCAAGAAAAATATCATACTCAAGAAAAATATCTCACTCAAGAAAAAGTAAAAACTCAAGAAAAATTTCATACACACGAAAAGGATCTTACTCAATAAAACTTTTGGACTCATGAAATGGATCTTACTCAAGAAATATATATTACTCAATAAAACCTCCAAACTCTAGAATATTTTCTTACTTAATAAAAGCTTAGAGTCAAAAAAAATTTCTCACTCTAGAAAAGGATCAGATTCAACATATGTTTTTTCCTCAAGAAAAAATTCAGACTGAAGATATGTTTCTCTCCCAAGAAAATGTCCAGACTCAATAAATGTTTCTTACTCAAGAAAAAGTTCTTACACATGGAAAATTTCTTACTCAATAAAAATCTTATACTCAATAAATGTTTTTTAGTAATGTTTGAAGCATTGAATAAGTAAAATAATGTTCTGAAATTAAAGGATATTTAAAGATTTTAAATGCAATTGAATTATTCAATGATATATTAGAGATTTATGGATAAATGAAGATTTTGGAAATTTAATTAAGAGGGAATAATTTTCAGAACCCTACCCAATCAATTTTTCATGTTCTTGTAAAAGGAGAGAAGAGTTCTATTATAAATGTAACTCTTGATAGTTCATGTACTCGAGAACAAGAATTTGTGGAACATATATTGAGTTTCCAACAAAACATTGTGTTTGAAGTTGAAGCTAAAGAAGCTCATTAGGCGGTATTACATAAGATTCATGAACTCAGAGCTACCAATTGAGTTCTTAATTAATTTAAAAAGTAAGAGTATAAGAAAAATTAGACTAGTTTGACCACCATAAGACTGAGGAGCCATATTGGGAAGATCAGAATGATCAGTGGTGAGATAGTTTTTAGAACTGAGGTTTTTAAAGACTATTCAATACTATCATATTCCATAAGTGAATTGTTGAAGTTATTAAATAAGGTACACATGTAGAGTTTGATTAATCTTACAGGTGGAGAAAGTGAAGACATTCTTCCGTGGATCAAATAAATAAGAAGAATGTGAAGCTTTTAACTGTAGATGCATACTAGTTACTGTAAAGGCTTATGTTGGGAAGTGGATAGTGGAAAGGACAGTTATAGAAATAAAACAATGTAACAGTAATGTATCAATTGGGATTGATTAATTTTTCTTTGATTGTGACATTGTATTTAAGAAAGCAATTAGTGAAAGAATCCGTATTTCTGGGACTATCCAACAAGGTAAGTAGTATGACTTTGTAATGAATCTTGTAAATGTCATGTGCTGCGTTATCTTTATATTTTCTACACATAAAAGTGAGTTTTGGATTTATATTCGAGTAGACCAAAACTCTAACATATTTCAGAGGTTATGAATGGTTTTTAATAAGTTATGAAAATTTATTCTAAAATAAAAAGGAACCACCAATTCACTCCTCCCCCCTTAGTGGTACTGATCCTACATGGGATGTACACCAATAGTATATCCATTTTTAAGAATAATGATAGATTAATTTTTTTTAACTAATGATAGATTATTTTTAAACAAATAAAAGAATAATTTTTAGAAAAATAGTATATTGGTTTTTTAAACTAATGGTATGTTAATTGTTAAATTGAAAATAGATTTGGGTTTTAAACTAATTTTGTATTAATGTTTAAAAAATATTTTATTTATTTTTTAACTAATTGTATAATAATTTTTTAGACTATAAATTGTTCCCATTCTTATAACTAAAAGAAGATTGTTTTTTAATGTACTTGAAGATCGTTTATTTAAATCCAGTTATTGTTCTTTCTAAAAGTAATCATGGTAGATCTTTTTCAAATATGATTGTAGAATTTTAATCGTAGATGTTCAAAAGTATCTCTTTAATAGACTAACCTAATTGTAGATATGAAATCGTATAAGATGATTTCTACCACTAGGGATTAATTTACGCCACCAGCATTTTTTAGTTTCATCAGTTTCAGTTTTTCTTTATGATTTTTTTTTATTTTTTATATTTCGATGAACTTCATAATTGTAATAAATATTTTACGTATTTTATTGAAATAAAAATTGATATTTGTTTTATTTATTCCATGAGAAGTGTTTTAATTATTTTTTAAACTATTTTAAAAATATAATGATTTTTTATTCATGCATACCCTTACAACATTTGGGTACCATAATTTTTTACTTATATTTTCTATTTTAATATTTTATAAAATACTTATTAATGTTTGTAATTTTTTCCTCAAAAATTATGATAATAAATGGATGAAAATTATCTCTCTATATTTTAAAATTTTTGACATATTTTATTCCAAATATTTTATAATAGTTAATCTGATAGAAATATTAAAGGAATTATCAGAATCGATTTGTATTTGTTATATAAATTATGTTTAACTTTTTATTATGGTATATATTTGAATTATTTAATACTTTATTAAAATTATATTGAACTATTATTTACTTTTCTAATTTAAATAATTATTTTCATGACTTTTAATGGAATTTATTTTAACTATCAATAATAGTTTTAAACTATTTTTCCCATTGATGTTTTTTAATCTTTATAGAACACGATTTAAAATTTTTTCTACAATCCTTGAAAGGAACCAAATACAAAATAATACATCTTAAAATCTATGGTTTCTATGAGAATAATTTGGGAACCTCTCAAGTGATGTACAAACCATTGTCAGGTGGGATACACTGTTTTGTCATGTTGACAATCTCTAAAGTGTTGAATTAAATTTACTTGAACCTCGACTTCTTTGATGAGACAAGACGATCCAATTCTAATAAATCATGAATATTAATTTTTTTCATTCTTCATTGTTAGGTTTAAGAGTATGTAACACTATTTCAAACCATTCACATACTCTCACATTTCTATTTATGATTCCACATAAAAAGTGTTATTCTCTGTATTTTTCCGTAGATTCTGACTCCATGATTCTAATGTAAGAACTGTTCAATATGTGAATCCTAATATCCAAATTCATGTTTTGTAATGGGTTTTTGACTCGCCAACCAAAATTCATAATGTCGTGTTTATCCTTTCATTAGAAAAGGATCTTGTAATTGGGTTATGATTCCCCCTCAAAATTAAAATTATTTCACATGTATCAATCGCTGAGTAGAGAGGTATAAGTGTTGAGTAGGCCCTCTTTTTACTGAGCTACTATAAAAAATCATTTTGTTAATTACGAGTTATACAAATAACTTAAACTAATAATTAAATTATACAATTAAATTCTATAATTATTTTTTAAGTGTCATCTCTATTTATTAACTCTTATCTAGATGGCCTACATTTACCCTAGATGATCTAATAATTGGTATCAAATTATATAATTCTTATGGTTAGATTAGCAATGTTGTTATATTTCATAATAAAAAACAATTATTATCAAAGGTTGTTCCTTTTTGGATTATCCAATCCTATGATTGAGTCAGTCATTTAAATTTAATTGTGTTAACCAATTACTAGACCTCACATCTTATGAACAAGATCTTACTGATGTAAGGATTGAACCAAAATGATTTTTAGATTCATAAGAATCCACCACACTATGATAGTAATAACTATGGCTACTAAAGATCCAAAATGGAGGCATTCCTAAAGAAAATAGGTATAGAATAATGATATATCATGCCACAATAATACACTATACCATTTGATAACCCATATACACTTTCTTAAAATAGTGAAACTAGATATGTTTTTAATAAAAAATGTTAATGCTGTATAATATTCAGTTTATATAGGTATTTTTTTCATGTGTCCACTTATAAGATATCTCATGAGATTTTAATGATTCTACAAGTAACTATATTTGGCTCTGACAAAATAATTTTAATGATGATAAGAATGATTCTTTCTGATTTCCATGACATCCAGATGTGCAAGGGAGAAACTATAAACAAAATCTTCAACTAATTCTAAAATCATTGTGTATAGAATGAGTTCACAAGGAGATGACATGGAAAACCAAGTAATTAATAAATGAGTCCTATAAGAATTAATGATGAAATGGAATGCAAAGAAGGTATCTATTATTGAAATAAATAACCTAAAATAGTATACTCAATAAGAATTGATTGGACCACTCCTTCAGTATGAACTAGAACCTAGGAACATACCTAACGAGGAGATAACAAAAAAGAAAATTTGTAGCTTCTAAATTTTAGGAGAATGAGTATACAAACTTTTATGATTAGGATCTAAAGGATAGTGAAAAAAATAAGATATGCCTAAAATTGTTTATGTATCTTATAAAAGAATAAAAAATGAAGGATTCAAGAACCAGTTTATAATAAAATCTCAAAATGAAAAACATAGGGGAGATAATAAATGAGTTATTAATTAAATTTCTTTGGATGTTACATATTATGAGTAAAAGAAGAAAGTACAAATAAATCCTTATTCCCAGAAACTATATAATAAATAATAAAAAAATGATAAAAAGGAATTGATAAAATGTTTCCCTTATATTGAAGGATGTGATTCCGATGAATAATTTGGAAATGAGAAACAATCTCTTAAATTTTGATTCATCGATTCTCTATATAAGGTTAACGATTCTAGATTTTATTCTAGACATTCTAACCCTATTTATGATCTCAAAATCCCAAATATTTCGGTAATACATAAATAAATTGAAGAACTAAGAAAACCTATTTTCCAATACACTAATTTATATAATAAGACTGAGGTAAATAATGATAATATTGTATGTGAAAATACTTTAGTTTTGCAAAGGAATGAATAATTAAGAAATACATCATCATATTCTCATTATAAAGTTGTAGATAATTTGAAATCAACTAAATATTTGAATGAAATTTTGAAAAAGGAAATTTAGAGTCCTAAATAAAAAATTATCTTCTTTTATTTAAGGTCATGAAAAATACCATAAGACAATGTCTTGGGGTAATCTAAATATAAATAAATACATATTTTTATATGATAAAAAAAATACCTCAAATGTTTTAACTATTTTTCCTTTAAAGTTAAAATTGTTGTACTTATAATGTTACATTTTATGTGGAATGATTGTTAATAATAAAAACGATTGTTATCATTGATTTTCATATTATTTGGGATTTACAAAATCCCATTTTTCTTTATATTTTTTTACTATAGTACCATAAATACCTATTTAAATTTTATGTGGATACCTAAAAAATGTATTAATAATCTTATTAGGCCCAAATTAGACTGGATTCCAGAATGACTTAGATATATCATGAATGAATTATTGTACTTGGAATACGGAATTTTAGGCATATGAGTTGAGACCCATACTATTTAACTCTTATAACACATGTGTTGGATACACTATAACACTTGGAGCCAATTCAAATAGAAAAGTAAAAGGTTTTGGTAAATATTGTATTTCTAATTCAACTTTTAATTCTAGTCTATTAAATGTTATATCTATAAAACATAATATAACTATTATATCATAATTATGTGATGAGGGAATGAAATTTATCTTTCAAAATGATATTTTTTTAATTTTGATTATTTATATTCTATTCTATCTGAAAAGAAAATATATATATTATGGATTATTATAAACTAATAGTTTAACATGTAAAGTCTATAAATGTTATGTAGAGTGATATCATCTTTTGGAATCAATGTTTATGTTTTGTTAATTTACAATGGTTACATAATCCCTAAAAGCCTAAGAATATTTTATAGTAACCTTTTTAGAAGAAAGTACAAATGCATGATTGTGATGCATGAATGAAAAGGAAACACCATAAAATTTATTTTATACTTAGCAATTAGATATGTACTAATAAACCATTAAACATATAATATCATGATTTATTTGTTCATACTCAAAATTATAGAATTAATAGAATGAAATATACCTTAGTTATTGTAAATGATTATTGTAGATGTACATGGGTGTAATTTCTTTCTCATAAAAATTATACTTTATCAATATTTAATGATTTTTGTATTGTAGTTGGAAATAATAATTCCTATATGTTTTTTTCAATTTATAGTGATAAAGGAGGTGAATTACATAATTTTGAATTATAATTTTTTCGTGAAAAGAATGTTTATTTTCATAATTTCTCTTATACTATAACACCACAACAAAATGGTGATGTATATTAAAAAAACATGCATCGAAAGGTATTTAAATAAATTAAGTGATGAAAATTTGACTTAATATTTTATGCTAGGCACAATTATATTTCTTATTATATTTCAAATATAATTATTATAAGAACATTCTTAAATAAAAATACTTAGAATTTTCTTTAATACTAAAATCCTAAAGTTTTTTGTTTTAGGATTTTTCATAGTAATGTTTTAATTTTTAATTAAGAAAAACATTTAGACAAATTATATGCTAAAAGTGATGATTTTATTTTTCATGGTTATTCTAATAATATTAAATATTAAAGTGGTAATAATAAAATTAATATGGTTATTAGAACATCTATTCATGTTATTTTTGATAGAAAAATATAAATTATATTTTTATTTTAATGTTATGGATAATTTGTTTAGAAATTTTAACATTTGTGAAAAAAACCTTTGGATAAGAATGAATTAGTTTAGGGTGACCTTACACCTTCTTCGACTAATGCAAGATCATGAAATATTCATAAAGATCGTCATATTGGAAATTTTATTAGTGATGTTGATTATGGAATTAAAACTAAAAATTCTACATTAAATTTTTTTGATATTTAAGCCTTTATTTCTTATTTTATTCACAATAATAGTAATTAAGATTTTAATGATTCTATATGGAATATTTCTATGAAATATGATATTAATAACATTTTAGTAATACTGTTCAGTCTTCAATTGAATTTCCTTATAATAATCATTTATTTGTAACTTAATTGTTCTTTTGAAATAATCAGGATGAATATAGAATGTTTATTAAAAACATATTCAGATTTTATTCACAATGATACTCTTAAAAAGTAGTTATATACTATGAAGATTCATTTTCACATGTTTCTAGGATAGAGTCTATTAGAAACATGATATATGTTTTTGTTTTCATGCTAATAAATTATATCAAATGGATATAAAAATTTATTTTTTTAAATGGTTGTACAACTGAAGATGTTTATGTTTCTTAACCTCCTTATTTTGAAAATAAAAATTTCATAATCATATTTTTAATTATCTAATTATTTTTATGGTGTCAAAAAAAACTTCATTATTTGTATGAATAAATGAATTCTAATTTATCAAATAAATGTTTAAAGAAAGGAAATATTGATCATATATTCTTTATTAATATAATTTATTTTTATATTTTAATGGTACAAATGTATGTTTATGATATAGTTATTGGTTCTTCTAGTGAAATAATTTACAATGATTTTTCTACTCTGATGTCTTCTAAGACTGAAATTTTTTTAATGGGATGATTAATATTCTTTCTTAGACTTCAAAATTCTCAATTGGGAGATGGGAGTATTCCTATTCCATCAATTTATGGTATGATGTTAGTTAAATGTTTTGTTCGAGATCCCCATAAATCTATAAATACCACTCTAGGTAATAGTTCTAAATTATATTTTGAAGCAGCTAATAAATATGCTAATAATAATATATATACAGGCATGATATATATTCAGCACTATCAAAATGCATGTACCATGTTTAGTGATTTTTTATTTGAAATATTTCATAGAGATTGTAAAGAGAGTCATATTAATAATATATAATGAATAAATATATATGTTAAATAAACTGTTGACTATGATTTAGTTTATACTAAATATAACATTTTTATTTAATATATTATTATATATCTGATTTCTGAGGCCTTATAATTTACCAAAAAATAAATTTAGTAATGTTTACTTTTCTTAAAAAGATTATAATTTCTTAGTCTTCAAAGTAGAAACATTCTATTTCACTATCTATTGTAGAACATGAGTCTATATATTCTACAATATTTTAGATCAATGTTTATGGATTAAGTAAACATAGTTCTCTTTTTAAAATTTATGTTGATAAATATTATATTTATTTTAACAATACTTATGAAATATCTTTTTCAAATATACTATAAATAATTATTTAAAAATCTGGCCAATATTAGATTTCATTTTTTTAGTGATCATGTGAAAAAAAGTTATATTGGTTTAGAATTTATCCCTGCTGAAAATCATATTTCAGATATCTCTACTATGCCTTTAGACTCTTCCCAATTTAGAAAAATTATATTTGATCTTAAGGTGTTGGAAGGTTAATTATTTTTTCTTTCCATTTATTTAGGGGATCTTTTGTATTATATTTTTGGTTATTTACAAAAGGATATTAATTTTTTTATGTTTACATGGTTATCAATTAAACAATGTGTGATTTCTTTTTCATGTGCATGAATTCATTTAGGTTTTTTATTACATGTTAGTCTATGTATCAAAATTATCTAAAATATTCTTATAATTTTATGTGAAGAACTATTTTTTCTTTCCCTTGGAATTTTTATTATAACATTATTTATTATGATTGGATTTCAATAATAAAAATTTAAATTGAAATATAAAAATTTTCTCTAACATTTTTTAAACTAGTATGAAGTCTAGTTATATCATATAATATTCTCATATTTTAATCTGAAGTTGATATAGGCTATTGGGTTTATGAAATATTTTAATTTTTGACTTCTATATAGTTTTCTTTCGGTATTCGATTAGAAAATAAGATGTTATTATTGAATTATTATGAAACATATTCCATTGGAAACTGAAATATTTAGGAAATTTTAATTATAATATATTGAAGTATAAATTAATTGTTTATGTTGGGTGCAGAATGTCTGATGATCATGAATCTTTTCAGGAATTATGGATTTTCTATAATTCAAAACCATTTTTGTTTCATTGATATCTCATTCAATTTACATCAGAATCACTCAGAGTTTGTTTTATTTATAATACTAATATTTTTTATAATATTTATTTAAATTAATTGAAAATATTAAAAATTTATTTAGGTGGCCTAAAAATGTTGTTATTATTGTAATTTGTTTTACACTGTTCATGTATTATTTTCAGGCTTGTCAATCATTTCTTTTAATATACTTTTTAGATTGATGTGATTCCCAATTCATTAAAAATATCTTAAAATTTTAAAAATTATAATATTATGGAAAAAAATTTAATTTATTAATTATATGACTTAAAATTAACAAATGATTTTGTGTTCTTATTTGACATGAAATTGTGAATTTATTATCACTGTCTAATTCAACCATCAATTTTCTTCCATGGATGAACTCAAAATATTCTTCTTCATTTAATTTGGTGTGTTATTTTTCACTTAAATCCAATGATGGGTCATTCACCTTACAACCATTGGACTTAATCTATTTTAAAACTCTATTGGTAAATCATTTTATCATTATATTATAGTCCATTATTCTTATAGTGTGATGGTAGATCAATAATTTCTGAATGGTAATATCCCTCTTTTTTCCAATAGTAGATGAAATAGACATCCAATGGTATTTGAAAAACTCATTTTTAATGATATATGAATCACTCAGTGGTAATGGTAGATGATTTAAAATTAATATTATTTAAAACACAAAAAAACATTTATAGGCTAGTTGTTTAAATATTGTTCATGGATCCTCATCTTTTAAAATTTATAGAAATGGATGGAATTATCTATCAAACAATGATGATGGATTAAATCTTGGTTGTTTGTGATTAGATGTATTTTTGATGAAAATAGTAGCTGGATGGTCCATATCTTCTTTCAGTAATGATTTTATGCTCTAAGAATCTGATGATGTTGAGTTTACCATGTTTGATGTAGAAAGGATTTCAGTTTAAGCATGAGGGTGGATGTATTTCAAGAAAGTATCGATTGAACATTAAAATGGTGATTAATTCATAATTTCTATCTGAAATACATATATATCTATATGAGGATATGTAATGCTTTGGAAGGAATCAATGTTATTAAAGGATTGGAGGATCCCCATGGAAGACCCTCTATGGATATCTATTTACTGGTTGGTATTATATAAAATTTATGTATGTAATCTCATTCAATTTATTATTGGTGACAACTATTATCACCTTAGGAGTTCACTATAAAATTTATTTTTCATAATAATTTATGTGGGGTATGATCTGGGTTTCCAATTAATATCATAAATTTTCTCAAAGAACACCACAATATATAGCTGGTCTTTTTATTCCCCAAGTCGAATAAGATTAATACTAATTATCGATTGTTCATTTAAAATAATGGTAGATTAGATGTATAAATGAACGGTTTTATAGTTTCTTAAAATAATAATTTTTTTTAACTATTTTTATTTTAATTATTATGAAAAAGGTATATTTTTTTCAAACTAAGAGACGATTATGTTTTAAACTATCAGTATATTGGTTTTTTTAACAAATGGTAGATTACTTTTTTAATTAATGGGAGATAATTTTCTAAACTAATGGAATACTTTTTAAACTAACATTAGTTCAAATTAATTTAATTAACAATATAATGGTTTTTAAAATTAAGAAAATTCATTATTTTAAATCCAATGGTAGATATTTATAAAAATAATAATGGTTGGTCCTTTTACAATGCGACAATACATATCTGATGGTAGATCATCACCCATAGCTCTCTGATTTTACAACTCAATGGTAAATCGAAAATGGTATAAAATTATTTCTACAACTAGGTATGAATATATTCTACAACTATTTTATTTTTTGTTCTCTTTAAAAGATTAGTTCTTCATTTTTTTCATTATTTTTTAGTTTTTTATCTATACAATTATATTAATTTTTATAGAATTTATTGATTTATAAAATTAATATAGATTATATTTAATCCTTGCGATGTTTTTTATATATTTTTAAATTTTTTTTAAAATCTGTATTAATTCACTATTTATTCATGCGTACACATCCACCATTTACGAACAACATATTTTTACCCATATTCATTATTTTGATTTTTTCTAAAAAAACTGTTAATATTGTTGAATATTCTTAAAATAATATAATTTTATAAATTCATGAAAAAAATTTCATTATATTTTATATATTTTTACTGACTATATTTCGTAGTTTATATTAATAGTTAATCTAATTGAAATATTCATGAAATTATCATACTTATATTGAATTGGGAATTTTAAATCATGTTCAGCCTAGTATTATATAAATATTAAAATGATTTAATGGGTTCATTAAATTGGATTGAATTTGTTTTTAAC
Source organism: Viscum album (assembly GCA_963277665.1). NCBI lineage: Eukaryota > Viridiplantae > Streptophyta > Magnoliopsida > Santalales > Viscaceae > Viscum > Viscum album. The sequence continues at coordinate 673,962,077 of OY728161.1, read as the reverse complement.
TTTTTAATTTAAATAATTATTGATGGGATTTTTATGGAGATTCATTTTCTCTCTCCAAAATTATTTTTAATATTTTTACCCATGGAAGGTGTTTATTAATATTTGCAGATCTATAATTATAGGGTTATCAACTATCCTCAAAATGAATCAAATACACTGGATGACATCTTCAACTCTATATTTTTCTATGATAAAAATATGTGACTTTCCCATGTACAATACAATCTAATGTCATTTTTGATACAATGTTTCATCATTTTTCCAACATCTCAAGTACCAAATTATACCAGCTTTGACATATACTACATTAATGAGACGATTTGATCAAATTATCATGAACCAATGCCTTTTATTTTATATTTGTATCTTCTCCCTCATTTTATTTATGAATCTATAACACCATTTCCAACCTCTCATGTTATAGAGACCATTTCTTTACAAAAATAGACATTACATAAAATTTAAGGAATATTTAAACGCTATACAATAGACATCAAAAGATCATAGTTTCTATAGTTCCTTTGGATACATGGAAACATAAAAAATGGTACATAAGTGAGATACATCATACCCCACTATATTCTTCCTAACTAGCACCCTTCTTAGACATATCAGACATTGTACATATCATCATAACATGGGGGAAAGGAAAAATAAAAGGAGGTGATCTCAAATGCTCATTAAGGGTAAACAATAGATATACATGAAAATAAACATGAGAATAAGGGTATGAGAACATGATAGTGAATAAAATAATATCATACCGTACAAATAAAATATCATATAAAAGAATCATATAATAAATCTTGGTAGTTTCTAAGACATGAATCAAAAGGAATTAAAGGAAATAAGCCTAGAAGGCATAAAATATGAGTAAGACATGAAATTGTTGAAACACATATTTATATGATTATTTCCATATAATCCAAGGAATCAATTCTAAGACCATCTTTGTGAAAAAAAATCCTTTAATAAATTGTGTGAACCCCCTTTCCAGTGATGTATTACTGAACCGAGTTAACCATTATTCTTGCCCTCGATTACCGAACTGAGTAATCCCTTGTTCAATCCCTGTACTATTAAACCGAGTAGACCCTCATTATATACTTATCTGTCTCATGACATATAAATCATTACCCAATGAATTGGAGGGATTTATAGGTCCCACACATCACATAATGAAATTATACATACATGTGGAACAAGATCATAAATGAACATATCATAAATCATGAAATGAAATGGGATCATAAACATGTAAACATATCATAACATGTGGAAAGTCAGAGGTTTCATAATCATTTCATCATAAACATATCCTATTAGATGAATCAAGTTTCAAAAGAATATAACCCATGAAATACAAATGAGGTTTATAAACATCATTCCATGAAATCATAAACCATTCATAGAATGAATATGAATGGAAAATTGAGTAATTTTCCCTATAAATGCCTGAAAAACACCAGTGAATATTATATTAAATGGGATATAAATTTTAAATGCATTTTAAAAACATATCTTGAGGGAAATATACATTTTACTTTAAAAATTTATTTTTATAACATAAACCCTTTTGGAAACATTTTTTTAAGATATTCATTGAAAATTATTTTCAACGATTTTTTTTAAAAAAATTTGAATTTTTTTTTTGAAAACATGATTTTTGAATACAATAGATTTTCAACTGAAGAGAGAGATGGTCAAACTTAAATAAAAGCTTAATCTTAATTTCCAAAGAGTGTAAAATGGTATTAAAAATTAGTATATCATGAATAAATAGAGGATATGGAAAATCTTGAATATTTTTTATGTATTTATTCAAACTAATCATAATCATAAATAATCTCAAAAAAATGGTAAGTTAGTATCCTTAAAATCTTATAACGTGGTTAGATGGGATCATACTCTCTTTGAAATAAAAGGAAATTAAATTGAGATTAATATATAATTAAAATAATTAAATTCATTATATAACATTTACAATTTACGTATATACATCTCAAAAGAGATTTTAGGTGCATTACAAAACATGAGTCTCAAAGAAAGAAAATTGAGACAAAACTGTTTTATCGATTTCGTAACTTTTGGAAGATAAACCCATTTGAATAAAGGTTCACAGAATGGATATTTGAATACCCAAAAATTTAGTTTTAATATACATATAATTCAACCATGTTTAGTACAAACACCACACCAATGGGAAGAGTGGTGAACATAACATGAATCCAATAGAAATTTACTATGAGATGAAAATCCCCTTACCTTGTGTCTTTACTCTCTCCGTACTCATACAATTAATCTGTATAATAAATATAAGTTTATTATAAATAATTTTCATTATTATATTATTATACATAATACCATATATGGTTTGATTATTTCCTTATATTACCCTCTTATTAATCATCCTATATTATGTTTTCACTTCGGGTAATATTTTCTTTGTTCTTCACATGTGTCTTAGTTTGTTGTATCATTGGTCCATATACTTATATCACGATTCCAGATTTTAGATCATTATATAAATATCAGTTATATCTAGGATATTAATATTATAATAATTAGATCATATAGGACTAAGAAATGGAATACACTGTTCATGGAGAGGGTTATCTGTACAAACATATAAACGACGTTTCCGTTTTTATTTCCACATTAAAAGAAAGTATATAAATGACTTATGTACATATATATATATAAATATCTTTATAATTATCCTTACAGAGTTACTATATAACACATATCATATAAGTTCCTTAAACCCACCCTTAATACATTCCATGTGGTGTGTGAACGAATCACATCACTTCGAGGGGGCGGTAGTCCATACGTCCTCAAATGGTCTTATCTATTAACAAAAATAAAGCTTAAAATATATGTGTTAATAAAGTAATAATTAATCTTAAATTCAATATAAATATAACATATTACATATATAAATAGTGTTTCTATTATGATTGCCACCATAATTGGTGATAGATGAGAATTTAACAACCATCATTTTGTGAGACAGCAGCTTTCCTTACAAAAAACAATATGTCCAACATCCATTAGATGGAGGTGTGTCTACGCATAGGTCATAAAACTAACAGAAAAACATCCTATTATATACAAGATATTTTTTTGTCACAAAAGTAAGGAATATAATGAGTTTAAGGGTAGAGAAGGGAAAAAGGAGCATGAAAGAAGACATTACCTCTAAATCGGGTAACTCCATTTGGTTTGTTACAAAAGGTTTTCATTGAGAGGGTTTCTGACCAAATGGATGCTTCAAGGTATAAGGGAGAAGTTTTGGGTCAGAATTTTTATAGGGCTTTTATGAACTCAGGAGTCTTGATAGGTTTGAGTAATGGTTAGAGATGATGGCCTATTATAGGGAAGGAAAATGACTCACATTGAATTTTAAGAAACAAATTAAGTGTGCACGTGTTTTTAAAAAGTCTTCAAAAACAAACATCACTCATTCAAGGATGGTTTATAGATGATATATGTACCTAAAATGGGTATTATAAAAGTTTCTAGGTCATTAGGCCCCATAATTTTCAGGTTTAGTCGCTAAATAAGCTTAATTTGGCATTAATTATTGTGATTAATTTTTCAGCTTTTAATAATCATTTTGGTCAAAAATTAACATGGAATTATTAGAATCTAAAAATTTGATGTAATTCAATGGTTTATGTTTATGTTTTTAAATTACAATCATAGAAGAAAAAAATTGATTACTAGTGTTAATCACGCAGATGAGATGAAAAAATGTGGTTTTAAAGTAGGAAAAAGCTCCATCGTTTGATAAGATTTTATATTTAGTATAAAAGTGGAATTGATTATAATGAAATAATATATGTAATATTCCTCTAATGTGTCATCAAAAAATATTTCTAATATTATTTACCATTAATAATTTATTAGAGAAAAATCAGTATTTTTTATTATTCATCATAAAATGAGGTTTCCTAGAAAAATCACAAAAAATTACCCTAACCTAATCTTGAAATTATGAATTCAAAATGAAGTTTATTTTATCAAATTAAATTTCTAAATGTGTCTAAAATTACTTTCATTATTAAAATAATTTCATTCTGGGAAACCATTTTTTTAACATAAAAGGGACTTTAAAAAAATCATATCTTTTATTATCAATATGTTTTATTAACATAGAAAAATTATAAAAAAAATATTTTAAAAGTAGTTATTACTATTTATATTAGTATTTTAAATTGATAGGTTATTATAATCTTATTTAAATAATGAAATTAATATATAAAGATATTTTACAGAAACTCATTTTTGCATGAATCATATGCAAACACAGTTTTCCATGAATTATATGCCATGTTGGTGTTGTATGGAACGTACTCCAAGTCGGTGTTTCATGTTACATACACAGATTCCGTTCCTTTCAATATAAATCTCTTATTTAGTGTATTTCAAGATATAAATAAAAAATTATATATATTTGAAAAAACAAGTCCAAAATAACTCGGGGGGGGGGGTACATTCAACCGCCCATAAAATGAATTTCTCCCTCGAAATTCATAACTCAGGAAAAAACAATTGGGGATACTTCTGCTTCATCAAATCCTCAAGTTACCATGTATCATCTTCTAATCGGTGATTTATTCATAAGATAATGACCAGGAATGTGGTCTTCTTTGGTATTACTTTCTCAGATCGGCCTAGAATTTCAACTGCATGCTCCTCATAAGAAATATCAGACTCCAGTAGTATGACCTATGAGTTCAGTACATCTCAATATTCAGGTATGTACTTCCTTAGTAGAAATAGATGGAACACCTCATGTACGTGATAGATATTTGGAGGAAGATCCAAGCGATAGGATACCGTCTTGATACGATCAATAATTTTAAATGCGTCGATATACCTAGAGCGTAGTTTCCAATTCTTCATGAATCTAATAACTTTCTTATAGGGTGTGATTCGAAAAAAAACCCATTTCTTCAACTGTAAATTATAGATCACACTGATGGTTATCAGCATAAATTTTCATCTGACATTATGCTTTATTGATATGTAGTTGATTGGTTCTAACCTTCTCAACCATTTCTTCAACAATATTTGGCCTAATAACTTTATTTCCCCAACCTCATCCTTGCACATTGGATCTCTACACTTCTTGTAATATATGGATTCATTAGGTAAAATATGGATTATTGAGTGAAATATTTTTTTTTGAAAGAAAACTCCAATAGAGGACGGTGTTGATCCCAACCACCATTTAAATCTAGAGAATGAGATCTAAAAATATCTTCTAGGGTTTTAATTATTCATTTAGAAGGACCATATAATTGAAGATGATAATTAGCGTTGAAACTCAATTCTATATCATGTTATGTCTAAAGGATTTTCCTAAATATTGAGGTAAACCTCATATACCAATATGATATAACAAAACGAGGTACATTATGAAACCTTACGACATCCTTCATGCGGATTATAGAAAGATGATCAGGAGTGAAATATTCTCTGATAACAATAAATTGTACTGAAATAGTAAGGCAATCAACTAAAAACCATATAACATTAACCCCTTTAGAGGTTTTGGGTAGTCCAATGAAATAGTCCATAATTATGTTCTCCCATTTTAATTCTGGTATGGGTAATAGATGTAACATCCAAATAGACTCATTTCCAAGAGACATAACATGCTGGAATACCAAATACCATGATTCAAACTCCGTGATATCTCTCTTCATTCTATCCCACCAAAAGTATTCTTTCAAGTCCCTATACATCTTAGTACTTCCAGGATGAATAGAGAATAAAGAATTATGAGCATAATCTAATAGCTCCTTAATCAAATATATCATGGTAGGAACAAACGCACTATTAATAAACCTTATCATTCCATCATGATCGAGGTTAAACTTGAGAACATTAATAATATTATTTTTAATCTTCTCATCTTCCTTCTCCACCTCCTTATTCTTCACTTCGATAGAGGGATGAACATTCATTGGAGGAAGATAATGTTTTCCCCTTCTAACAGGATTTCTAGATCCATCCATGTAAATCCAATAATATTTGATCATTTGTGATACTCATCATGAAAAAGATTGCATGATCCTTCTGACTCAAAGCATCAGCCACCTTGTTCACTTTCCCTGGGTGGTAATGTATTGAGATTTCATAATTCTTTATCAACTATAACCATATACTATGGTTCATGTTCAACTCATTCTGAATTGAATATATATCTATTACTTTTACGATTAGTATATATATCACACTTTCCACTAAAAAGATAATGCTTCCATATATTTAATGCAATGATTACTTCCAAAAACTCCAAATCATGAGTTATAAATTTTTTCATGAATCTTCTAATGTCACGATTAATATGATATAAACACTGTATTTTTTTAAGAACACATCCCACTATCTTCTAGGATGAATCACTATAGATTACAAACCCTTCTCCACTAGAAGGTAATGTAAACCCATGTGCATTGAACAACATCCCCTTCAAGTCCATTAATGTTTTTCACATTTGTTTGTCTATAAGAACTTCACACCCTCTGGAGTTAACTTGTTCAAAGGATTAGATAGTATTGAAAAAATTCCTACAAATTGTTGATAATTACTAGATAACGAAGAATGTAACAGATCTCAGTTACAGTGGTTGTTCTAGTCCAACATTGAATAGCCTCTATCTTTGATGGATGTATTTCTATAGCATCTCTTGATATTATGTGACCAAAAAAAGAAACTGTTTGTTACCAAAATTTACATTTTGTAAAATTTTCATATAACTTTTACTTCCTTAGGGTCTTCATTAAAATTCTAATGTGATATTCTTTATCTTCCTTTCACTTTGAATTGCTAATAATGTCATCTATAAAGTCTACCACAAACATATCGAGGTAGTATCTAAATACTATATTCCTTAAATCTATAAAGATAACAGGGGAATTAGTGAGACAAAAATTCATCACAATATATTCATAATGACCATACCTTGTACGGAATCCCTTAATGGGTATATCCTCCTTCTTGACCCTCAATTGATGATATCCAAAACGAAGGTAAATCTTGGAAAAGTATTTATATCCACTCTGTTGATCCAACAAGTCATCAATACATGGAAGGGGATACTTGTTCTTGATTTTGATCTTGATTAACTCATAATAAACAATACGGAGACTCATTGGTCCATCTTTCTTCTTCACAAATAGAACTTTTGCCCCCCAAGGTTACAGAAATTCATGAATGAATCCCTTATCATGTTTTTTAGAGTAGATTCCTCAATTCCTACAACTCAATCAGGTCCATTCTATAAAGAGTCTTTGAAATTGTTGTGGAACCATGTATAAGTTTAATTGCGAACTCAACTTCATGTTTTGGTTGAAAAATTGGAAAATCTTCCATAACGACCTCCAAAAAATCCTGAACAACATGAATTTCATCAATGTTGATCTTCTCCCAAACCATTTGAGTAAAATAACCCTTTTGAATGGGAATTAAAACCTATAAAATATATTTAATCTCCCCAGGATGATCAGACTTATCATCACATTTGTGGATGTTCATAGAAGGGTTTGAAATATCATATGTAAATTCCCTTCCTTGAAAATTGATGTAAACATTATGAAGATAAATCCAATACATGCCTAAGAAGACATCAAATTCGACCACATGAATAATGAAAAGATTTTCAGGAAGCACATTCCCATAAACGTAAACCAGAGAGGAATCATACTCTTGAGATGAATTAATTATACCAATAGAATTTTACACTGCGAATTCTATATCTAATTTTTTTGTAGGAGTCATAACACACTAAGAAAATTCATTAGATATGGGGTAGTGTGTAGATCAAAAATCAAATATGAAATTTTTAGTTCTATATTTGATTGTATGTGTACCTTTCATCACATAATCATCACACCCCTCATCAGATATAGCGATTTTATGATATTTCCCCTTATACCATGGCATAATAGGTTGCTGACATCAATCAACATCACCAACCCTTGGGTTTCAGAAAATTTTAACAACATTCCCATTCTCCTTATACATTTAGAACTGAATTGTGGGAGGTTCATTATGTGTGTATTTTTATCCATTATTATTTTGAGAAAACTTATTCCCATCACCTCAAAAATCAATTGCCTGATGGCCTTCCCTTTCACACTTGAAACAATTATTAGACACCTTAAATAAATACTCTCCATGATTTTCCCAGACATAGAGAATAATAGAAAGTTTATCTTCTTTTATCCATGGTTATTATAGTTTCCTTTGAACTCAATATTCCTATTCATGTCAAATCCATGAGGTTGATACATGACTCCTCCACCTATTTCAACCTTGATTTCACAACGCAAAATGTATTCACAACTACTAAGGTCTCTTATGTCCAACACCCTTCAAATAATTGGATTTAATCCACCAAAGAACCTATCTTGTTTACCTTTAGGTTGGATGATAATTCCTGAAACATACCTTCCAAGTCTAATGAAATTATCCTAATAGGTACAAATAGATTCGTCAACCCTTTTCTTCAACTCAAAGAAACTCTTTCTCCATATTGGTATGATGAAATTGAGGAAAGTGCTTATTGAAATAAAGTTATGGAATGCATCCGAACCCATGGATTCAATCTCATCATGCTACCTCATATTCTTGATTAGTGTCCACCACTATATTTCTTATCCTTCTAATAGATAAACAACTAGACTGACTTTCTCGTGCTATATAAAATGAATTACATATATAATCTTATTAGTGGTACAAATCCATTGTTCAGAAACAAGAGGATCAGAGGATCCTCTGAAAGAAAGCAGATGTTTCCTCATGAATGGATAAATATAATGTTGTTCCCTCCTTTTCTCATTTGGAATTCCTCCATGATTCATATCCTAATAAATCTGGGTGAGTATAACAACAATATTTTTCTTTCCATCTCCCATATCATTTTTTTGGGAGGAAAATTATTTAATTGCCCATCGTAATCCCCATAAACGTAGTTCATTTGTGTTCTATCCATTAAATAAAACCAAAATCATATATTAAAAAATATTTATCACAATGTAGAATAACATAATCATGAAACATTACGTATATGATGCCTAAATTATGAAACCTTGTTTATTCAATGAAACATTAGCTATTTACTACATTTTTCATTGCCAGCCTAAAATTAAATCATTTATAGTAGTTCATGAATAGTTTTTCAATTCCCAAAGGATATCCCATGGGACTGTCAAACTTGGTGTGAAGCAAGTCCCATTATCATGTACCATATTTCCCTGAGTCAAGCCTAGAACATCTTGTTGGAGTTGTTACCCCGAGGTACATCTATTCTAGAGCGACATCCACTTGTAGTATCCAGATAGTTATGTTTTTCTAGGGAACCACCCACTATATCCTTCACCCAAATTATAGGAAATTTACTTATAATTTTCATGGTCCTCATACTTATCCATCGACATGTTCCTTAGGGTTATCACTAAGGATATATCATCATATTTTACAAATCTTAACTACTTATTTTCTTTGATACCACCTGTATACAAACATTCATTACAAAACATTGAGATTACATAACATTTTCAGAATAAATTAACATTATAAAAAATACAGCAAATGACATTAGTAAGTATAATGCCTTTGGAAACATAGAAACATAAACACTTTTACATAAGTGAGCTTCATAATCTCCCACAAGGTTCTTCTGGTCTAGCACCCTTCATAGACATATCAAACATAGTATATAACATAATAACCTAGGGTAAAATAAAAATGAAAAGGGGTGAGCTCAAATGCCCAGTTTGGGTAAAAAGGGTGACATGTGAGCATAAAAATGAACACAAGTTTATAGGAAAGCAATCTTGATAATAAAAGAACATAACCAGTATATCAAAGATATTATACATGAATCATTGCATAAATATTTATAGTTTATAAGACATGAATCAAAAGGAAGTAATGTAAATATTCTATGAAGGCATAACATTGGAGTGGAACATTGAATTTTTGTAACACCTAAGCATATACTAATTTCTATAGTAGCCAATGAATCAATGAAAGGTCCATATTTGTGGAAAATTTCCTTTACTAAACTAGGTGAACCATATTACAACCATTTATTAATGAACCGATTAAACCCTCATTCCAGCCCTATATTTAGGAACCATGTAAACTTCGTTCTAGCCCTTAATTACTGAACTGAGTAAACATATGGTCCATCCCTGTCTATATCATGAGATATAAATCATTACCTAATTCATTAGAGGGAGATATAGGTCCCACATGTCACATAATTAACTCATAAATATATAGTCCACAAGACCAAAATGAACAAATCATTGACCATGAAATTAAATTGGTATAATAAATAGGTAATAATAACATATTATTTGGGGGGATATAGGTTTTATAAACATTTAATAATAAACATAACCTGTGAAAATAAGCGGGATTCAAAAGAATATAACCTGTTAAAGAGGAACATGCTTCAAAAAAATCAAGCCATTAAAACATAATAAATTAATAGAATGAATATGAATAGAAACATTATATAATTTTCCCCATAAAGGCATGAGAAACACCAATGGATTTTTTCATAGATGGGAAATAATTTTGAAATGTCTTTCAAAAACATTTCATGATGAAAATATCCTATCTTCTTTGAAAAATGATTTTTATGACATAAAACCTTTTGAAACCCATTTTATTAAAATAGATTTAAATCTTATAGGCGATTCTTTGAAAACAATAAAAAGTATAAAAATCATTTTTCCAATAAAATTATCTTCATGAATTTTTTTATATCATTTTTTAAAACATTTTTGAAAACATGGATTTTGAATAAAATATATTTCCATCCAAAGAGAGACATGGTAACATTTCATTAAAAGAATTATATTTTGTACCAAAGAGTTATAACCTGATACTAAAATATGTGTATATCTTGAATAAACATAGGATATGTAAAATCATAAATATTATTGATATATTTCATCAATGAATGCCTAAACATAAAAAATCTCAAATAATGATAAGATTGTCTCAATTAATCTTATATCTTTGTTACTTGGGATCATAATGTTCATGTAAGAAAGGGAAATTAAATGAATATTAATATATAATTAAAATAATTAGATTCTTAATATAAGATATATAATGGAGGTATATACACCTTGAAAATGTGTTTAGGAGAACAACATAAGATGAGTCTCAAAGAAGGCAAATTGAGACAAAACTATTTTACCGATTTGGTAACTGTTGAAATTTAAAAAACTTGAAATAAGGATCATAGAATGGATATGTGAATACCCATAAATTTAGTTATAATATATATATATATATAATTCAATCATGTTTAGTACATACACCACCCAAAAAAATGAGTGGTTAACAAAACATGAATCTCACAGAAATTAAAAGTGAGCTGAAAACCCCATTAACTTCTGTCTTGACTCTGTCTGTACAAGTATATGATTTGAATATAATAAATATAAATTTATTATAAATATATTAATGGAGAATATTCTCATAAATAATACCATATATTGTTTTATTATGACTTTATATTACCTGCTTGTTAATGATCATATGTTATGTTTTCTATTCGAGTAATATTTGATTTGTGCTTTGCATGTGTCTAAATTTGTTATAACATTAGTCCTTATGGAAATATCATGAATCCAGAATGTATTTAATGATATAAATATCATTTATATCCATTATATGACTACTATAATAATTTATATCATAGATAAATATGAGCCACAAAACCTTCCCCTTGGATGTGAGGTAAAGTTTTTTTATTAATATCACTCATGAATCCACTCCAATCTCAAAGAGTTAATATATAATGTATTGAATTGAATGGTAATAATTAAAGAAAAATGTAATATAGAATTTAAAAAATGTTTTTATATTCGAATGTCTTTCACTATGGGGTGTATTAGTCCATGGAATCCAAAAAAAGGATGGATCAATATTAAATTACATTAATTATCAGGAGATTAACAGATCCACTCTCTAAAAGGGATATTATCTACCATATATCAATGGAATATTAAATCAACTAAAAAGAGATCAATATTTGTTAATGATTTAACTTCAATATGAATATCATTAATTAAAGGGGAAATTGGATTATATACCCAAGAATGCATTTTATAAAATATTTATCCACTACTAATTAAATGTTTTTTATAATCAGACTTATATATTTCCCATATATCATCTAGGATCAGATTAATAGAGTTATTAGAGATAAACATGGAAAATATTTGGGATTATTTATTAGTTATATTCTCTTATATTATAATATCATTTCACAATACGATGTATATTTTAGTATTATGTTAAATAAAATAATAAAGGAGAAACAATATGAGAAAATTAGTAATTTAAAATTATATAATTAAAAAGTATCCATATTATGTAATGTAAAAACATGAGAGGGTCTATCCTTGAATCCATAAAATAAAAAAAGTCATCAAAGAAAGTTCATAACCAACCACATTGATATAAATCTTATTTTTCTTCGATTAGACGAATACAATTATCTATTTTTGATTAATTTCCCATGAATATGAAATTCCAATATATCATAACTTAAAAAGTAGTTAGGTTAATATGGATGAAATAATGTGATATAATATTAATGTAAATTAAGATGATATTGGTTACCACACATGTGAATACCAGACCTAATAGCGTACACGAGTTTGTAAAATTAATTAAAGTTTCTTTAAAGGGATTGGGTTGTATCATCACAAATAATAGTAAGGTAAATTATTACGGATCTCTTTAGTTAATTAATAATGAGATAAATTACCCGGAATAAGATTTGGATCTATAAATTGTGATCTTTTCACTAAATATATTGTGTCATTATCTCTTTGGTATGATTTTTTTATATTTTTATTGATCACAATGGATTGAAATATATATTTACATAGATGGAATTAAAAAAGTAAAATAAATAAAATATGATGAATTATCAATTAACTACCATACATGGAAGGAGAATAATGTTTTTTGGTGCTCTACATTGGAAGGGTAATTCTGCCGTATCCCTGACGAGGTTAGAAAAATACCGATAATTCAATAATTAGTAAGGGAAGAATATTGGAGTCTTAAGGGACATGAAGAAATAAAATCATTCGAAAATGGTTACTCAATAATACCTCCACATGATTATTTGTGAATCCATAAAATATGGAATGGAGATATAGAAAAGGTATAATGTCTTTTGGAGTATAAAATTGGAAAAGATGAAATTATAAGACTTGGATCTCTGATAAGTGTCCCTTCGATAAAAAAACTATATAATGAATTTTTGGATGACAGAGATAGCTTGTGATGACCTGAGTTTTTATCATTAAATAAATACTATATTCTATGGATTTATCCCAAGGAAACATAAAATACCATAACAATATTGACCATCATATGGTAACATTATAATTAGTATTTATAAACAATATAAGTAGAATTATGAAAAATATAATAATGAATTAATATATATTCATGAGAAAAAAAATCCAACATAAACATCCATCCTAAATATTATACCTATAAAACTAATAAAACTAATTTTATTCTATATATTTTTTATTTAAAATAGTTAATTTTAAATTTTGGAGATATATATTATTTTCATCAATTTTAATGGAATAATGAATATACCAAAAAATGATTCCCTGAAAAAAAACATTTCATGATATAATATAATTTTATTTAAAAGAAACATTTATTAATTATAAGACAAGAATTTTTTAATATAACTCTAATTTTTGGATTTCTCATGGTTAGGTTAGCTTAATATTAAATTTTCATATTTTTCTAAAATAGTTTATTTTTTATCAAATAGTGACAAACACAACTTTAGAAAAAACCATGGATTCTATAACATAAGATTGATATATGAGTAAAAAAACATAGAAAATTCATTTATTGATCAAATATAAGTATTTAAATTATAATTAATTATTTTATAATATCATGTTTGAATTGAAATCCTATATTTTATATTTTTGAAAAAAAAGTAATATTTTTTAGAAATTTAATTATAATAAATTATAAATTCATATTTTATAAATTTTTTTATCAATTTAATAAAATAAATTTCTTTTAAATTTATAAATTTTGAGTCTAAAATATCTAATGATTTTCAATTTACTTTCAGGTATAAATATTATATTACCTAGGTTATATATTACAAACCTTCGTAAAGAAATTATTTTTTTAAAGAATAATAATTTTGAAAATATTTTTTATTTTACAAATTAAATAAACGACTTAAAAATTGAATCTAAAATATAATATTTAAAGATATATCATATCAAATAACTCATTTAATGGGAAATAAATGACAAAATAATAAAATATTACATAATGATTAAGACATCAATTTTTTAAAAATTAATGGTTTTTAGCACAGTAGTTTTTGACTTATATGTTAATAATATCATATTTTAAATTTTAAATTGGATAATTTGTGGGAAAATTCTTATTCATCATGTTTAATTTTGGCCATTATGGTCTATTTAATATTTTAGTAATTAAATAGATGACATGATTAACATTTTATCTAGGATAATAAATGTTTAAATGAGTAATCTAGGGTTGATTGAATTTACATAAATTTATATGATATGAAGAACATATTGAATTATTTTTTGGGTCTAATTCCTAACCGACTAGTATTCATAACCACCCCTCCACAATTTCACCTTATTTTTAGGATTCTCCATTCTTACACATCACATTCTTTTCCATAGAAAAGTCCCTCTTATTCACATATAAAGGGGGAGTCACATCCACCCTTTCAATAATCTACTCTTATTTTTAAAAATCCTTGTAAAAAATTAACTAATTTTAACCAATTTAACTAAATTACACACCCTAATTCCCCTCAACACAATAAATTAGCTTTATTTCCTAAAATATATAGCCTTTATCTAGAGGTAGTTTAATGTATCAATACACCTATCACATTTTTATTAATGGCTATTTATAATTATTTTTTATCTTAGACAACCATAAACATATAATAAAAAATAAATAAACATCATTAGAATATTTAGATGTTATTTTAATAATAATAAAACCTTTATTTATTCTTTTCTGTCTACGATGATAAATATGAATCAATGTTCATGCATGCGTATGGATTACCACATCCATGAAGTGATGCCTTAATGTTTTCATCACCTTATATATGGAATGATACTAATTATGGTATTGGTCAATAAATATTATTAATATAATATACTTTTGATAATTAATTTCACAAATAAAATCCACCTCCACCCCTCTCATTTAATGACATAACAAAAAAGTATAATAGCATTATGTGGACCACCTCCTCCATGAAGAATCATTTTTTAAATTTTATTTAAGTTTCTCATTATTTATAAATACAAAAGGGTTCACCATAATAAAAATTTTATAAATAATATAATTATTCTTTAGTAATAATGATATTATGTCAAAATAAAAACCTAATAAACCATACTCACAAATTTAGTTAAAACATGTACAATATTAGGTCAATTTGACCGCCTATATGAATAATTATATGAAATTATATCATTGATAATTATTAATACATAAATTATTATTAAATATTACATAAAAATGTAAATAATTGTATTTTTTATTTAGGGTACATCCACATTTAAATTATTATTTTCAAAAAATATTTTTAAAAAACAGCCAAAAAATGTCCATTGACAATTTCATCCCATAATAAAAACAATTTAAGTTATAAAGGAAGGAAATTTGAACATTTTTAATCATTAAAAGTAATAAATTTCTATAATGAATAAGTAATAATTAAAATTTTATGATGTACAATGATTTCCACTGCTCCAACAAAACTACTAAAAATGGAAAAAACTGTAAAAACCTATTGAGGGAAAATATGAAAAATTAAAATGAATATATATATATATATAATTATTATAAATTAAAATTTTGAATAGTTTTAGGGATGAATGTGGTGATAATATTATATATTCTGATAGTTATGTCTTCTCAGGTGGAGGTTTGAGAACATTTTACTATGAGAGGAAACAAGGTATGAGTTTCCCATAAATCATTTTCATTACATGAGTTATTATGGTCATTCCTAAACTTGATTACTACAAGCTAAACTATTCTATACTATAAAAATATGAAATGTGATTTCCACTTTATTTTTTTTTGTATTTAATAATATATTCTATTAATTATTTTCAAAGGACCATCTTATCAAATATTTTTATATTTGTAAGTATTTATTTTTCTCATGTTTTTATACCTTTATAAATTTATATAATGTACATCATGGTTCATTTTTTGATGATGTAAATAATATACCATTTTCATTTTGGGCCATTATTTAATTATATTTCATAAATTAAAAAAGTTTTTTCCATGTTCACTCTCTCATTGGGTTTTTATTCCAAATATTCAATGTTTGTAAGGGTTTTTGTATAAATTTATTTTCCTCGAAACACAAATATGTCATAAAATATGTTAACATTTTTTTGTTGAAGTTACTGCCCACTATTACTTTTTATCCTTATTATTTTATGTTCCATCATATTAAATTTTTAATTTCATGTTATCATTATCCTGGTGTTTTGGTTTCATCTATTTCAAAATCTATAAGGAATATTCCATCACAATTCCTATCTATAGATAACTGATTGATTGTTATATAGAACATTTTTTTCTATGCTGTATATACTTACCAATATTTTAGTATTGAATAATCCCTAATTTAATTCATTGTATTTATATATACAAATTTATTTTAATATTCAAAAAATTTATTAAAAATTTAATATAACCAAAAGGGTTTCTTTTTCACAAATTTGAATCCACTAAGAGATATTTAATTTTTCACACAATGTTCATTTTCTATAGAGTAAATACTCCCATGACAGCGTCCGAGGGTGTGGTCTGTGAATTTCACGGTGCCACTATGAGGATCGGTGGCGTTTTGGAGCCACAGGATGAGTGGATTACTATGCCTGGTCGAAATCTGGTGACATCTCAAGAGACCAGTTTTTTTTTGAATTCTACTGATGTCTGGAAGACTCCCTTTGATCCGAATGTGGATGCGATGCCACACGGGGTTCCCTGTGAAGGATCTTCTGCCAACCTCTCAATTTGATACTTTAATGGTTTGTCTGATTCTTCCATTAGAAGGAAAGGGAAGGATGCTCATATAAAAGTGGATCCTCATGCTGTTTTAGAAAGACTCAAAAATGGGAGAATTATAAATCATAGCTATAATTTAATTACCCAAAGGCTCTCAGCCTATGAAAATTGCAGAGCTTAAGGACTGAATTTCATATTTTTGGGGATTCTCTTCCTAGAAATGTATTTTGTTCGGAAAATGGTATTCCCATATGCTTTTTCCAACATAATAACATAAAATTAGAGTTTGGGGTTTTCGTTCTATTGCACTTAAACCCAGAATTATTCTTCTTTGGGAATGGAATAAGAATTTCAATCATTTTGAAGTGAGAAACTCTGCATCTGATGTTTGGATTAGAGTTTATGGTATAAACTGGATTTTGTGGCATCCCAAAATTTTATATGATATTGCGATGTCTATTGTATTTCCAATTAAAATAGACAAGGAAACATAAGCTGCTCGCTTTGGTAACATTTCCAGATTCATGGTTGAAGTTGAAATGGGTTATACTCTTATGGAAAAGGTAGTTCATGCCATGAAATATGACATCATTGAGATGAAGATCATTTATGAAAAAAAAATTCAAGTATTGTATTGTGATTGGTCATGATAAATCTACATGTAGGTACTCCATTGTTTGTAGCTTTTGTGCTTTACGGGGATATGATACAAATAATTGTTTTAATAAACACAATACCACACAGGCTCAAAAGGATACTGAGAACAAAAAAAATGGGTAGAACAAATGAATTATTATGTACCTATGGAAGTGAACAAATCCACAGGTGATGAGAAGGGGGAAGCTCATGCAAGAAATCATTGGCTGACATCATTTCCACAGAGATGAATGATTTCAATTAAAAAATAGAATTAAAAAGTGCTGATGATTTAAAGGTTGAGAAAATGGAAGAAGATAATCTTGAAAAAGATATTGATCATCAAATATCACAGGAAAGGATTATAACTTCAGGAAACCGAAAGGGGAAGAATTTTTTTGATTCTGAATCTATTATCATTTCAAAAAAAAATCATGCATCCCCAAAGCAGTTTTTGGATAAAGATGGATTTCATCTTCTTTCCTATAAAATGACAAAGGCTTCATTTGTTCCACCAATGGTGGCTAGGAAGGTTACTAAAGGTAATCATCCTACCCCTCTGACCAGAATTTCAATGGTGTTGATAAGTCGCAGGTCTCTATCCTGGAAAAAAATGAGGAGTTGCTGCTGCAAAAGATTATTGCTCCATCTGAATTAATTGATGAAAAAGAGGAGACGAATCTTGTGGCACATGGATAAACTCCGGGTAAAAGTAAATATGATAGATCTGATGGTATCATTGATACTGAAACATTACTGTAAAGGCTTCAGTCTCTATCTTCAAACAAGGGGAGAGAAAGAGGTCTAGGGTGTGGTCGAGGGAGAGTGGGATGGCTTGTTCTTCAAGAGGAGGAAAGAAATCCCACAGGTGGATGATAAAAAAGATAGTTAGGTAACTGTTGGTTGTAGAATTTGTTCATTTTTATTCTTGTACTCTCTTGGACAGTTACTTTAATTGTTTTCAATAAAAGTGGCGCAACCACTATCCTTCCATAAAAAAGTAGTCTAAATACTCCCATATTGTAAATTTTTATCATGATCCTCTTATAATTCATAATAATCAATGTTATATTTAAATATTATACGTTTCATAGGAGTTTAATTGAAATGATACAACAATTGTAAGGGTTTTTTTACTCACATATTTTCCTTGGGATATAGTAACCCTTCTTCATATATCATATTTATGGATTTTCCTATTCTAAAATATGATTATTTTAGGATATATTCCGCACTATTTTCTATTGGAATCATGCTTATTTCCAAATTATTTATCCTAAATGATTTTAATTTCGAGGTAAAATATATTTTTATGAACAATAATTCTCATAGCCTTTAATGTATTTTTCATCTATATCTATATTTTTTTAGTTCCCAACAATGTCATCCTTTACCCGTTAAAAACACAAATTTATTTTATATCTAATTAACCTTTAATTCAAATTATTTAATTTGATATAAAATATTTCATTATAATTTATGACGATGTGGGTTTTTATAATGGATATTCCAATATTTCAAAAGGAATTATTGATCAATTCAAAATTAAATTTTATTTCACTGACTCCTATCATTCTTATGACAAATTTTATGTATTTTCCAAGGCACTCATATTAAATACACTTTTTAAAATTAAATCATTTAAAAGTATTTTAAATTTCATTTTTAAAATTAATTATATCTTTTTCAAGTTTCCTATATTGAATATTATTTAAAAAATACATGTTTTTAAATTATTTTCACTTATACTTTATATAAACATTATATATTTGAAATAATTTTTTATTTCGGAACATTTTATAATAAGTTTTCAAAAAAAATATTTACCGTCACTCATCCAAAAATATGTTAATATTCCAAAATCACCAGTACATAGTGGGGGGTATGATTTGATGAATCCCACAACCATCACTAGGAAAAATTATATTACAATCATTTGGAAGATAACATCTTCTATGATATAGAATAAGTATATCTCTAGGGAATCCACAGCATTCTAAACTAATTCTGGTAAGGTTACCCTCCGTCTATGTATTAGTGATATCAATGTCATGACCCATGCATTACCTTCCCCCCCATATAAGATTGACTAAGGTCCATTTAATGATAGAATTTTCACTATAGAACTACCCAAAATCATAGAGTCTAACTCAACCATAAAAAATTTATGCTATACAACATGTATAGAGAAATTCCATAGATATGTGAGAAATGATTTCCTTAGAATTGTACATAACCCTATGATGGATCCCCTTGCTGATAGCCAAAGTAACATATCTTTAAGTTGGGTTTTGAGATCCCACACAAATAAAAAAACATGAACTTTTAGTTAGAGATGTGATTAATAATTTCGTTTATGGAAGCTAATTTCAGCCTCCCTGGTCACCCAATAGAAAATTGAAAAAAAAATTATGTATAGATTATCCTCATGAATAAACTTCTTAGACCCTTGAAACCATGTGTTTAGGAAAAAAATTGAATCACTCCCATTTATACAAAAAAAAACATGTGCCTAGCCTTCTTGAAATTGGAAATCTCACAACACATGCATCATGAAAACATATGGATTCTCTTATTGTGTATATTATCATCTGTATGAACTGACCTATTACATAACATCCATGTAAATTAATTCATTTTTATGATCTTTGAAAACAATAGTTTGGTTTCCCGCATATTTTTATCCTACATGGACCACATCAATGTACTGTAATCCAAATTTAAAAAGGATCTAGATGCCGATTTTGAGAACACACACCAATTTAGTTTTTTTACTACAATAATCATTTAATATAGAATTATATTATATTAATCCAATTTCTTCAACATAGGAAATAGTTGTGGACTTTATTGGTTGTAGGTGATCTTTAATACTAGGAATACGGGGAGGAAGTGTAAACTACCTTCCCAATTTCCTTTATAGTAATAGTTGTCACCATTTCTAAAAAACCATCACAGTTTATCCTCTAAAACATCAATATAACTAATAATAAAATAATCTAGGTTCATTACCTTCAAAGATACTCATATGTGCTTCTCAAGGATTCAACATATTTTTTCATCATAAACAGCACCCACATTGATTCCCATTCCATGATGTCGAAATACATTTTTGCCTATATTCCATACATGGTCTCTTCCATGCTTCTCAAGATGGCACCACCCACTACAATGGGACACACCATTATTTTTTATGATTTTCAAGGGCATTTACCCTCTTTTTTATTTCCCTATATGAAATATCTTACAATTTTTTCAAACTCATTGATAATGCACATGGGTGATTTTAATGTCAGAGAAAACTTGCATGAGAATTTATTTATGGATGTTCATAACTGGCTTAGTGTTAACCCCAAATGAGAGTATTCTATATATTAATGTGGTAGATTAATGTGGGAATATGTCTGACTTGGATCTCAGATAACACCTTTTTTATTTTTACACAAAATGTGGGAGCTCCAATGTAATCCATCAGAAGATATCATATTTGAATGGAAGGCCTCTTCTGAATTGTCTTTACACGACAATTTAAATTGGATTTTGAGATATATAATCTCATCTTAATAACTTTAATCCATTTCCAATATAGTAGTTATATGTTTGGATCATATTATGGATTCCATAAATGTATTGTTTATTCCTACCATTCATAATGAATAATATTTCAATAGAAAACATATAGCGATAAATAAAGCATGTAAAAGACTCGTTAATGAATAGAATGATGATACCTATTGTTATATCACATTTTATATTCCTTATAGGAAACTCTTGATGAAGGATAAACTTCATAGATGAGATCATATTAGCCTAACATTGACTATAAAATGATCTGATGAACATAATACATGTACCCTTAAGATAAACTGAGAGCCATGAAGATTATTGTCAACCGAATGGAAGATCACAAACATACTCCTTGAAATAAAGATTATCCAATAACATAAAAATATATCCCCAAATAGTATTATTATAGTCCTTATCCATGTCCAACTTAAAAATTATGTTATATTCGAGGGAATTCGTTTTTATATCATCCACCATCTCCCTAGACATCATAATCTCCCTTGGATTATCCAACTCTATATAAATCGAGTTTGATCTTCCAAAATTACCCGATGAATAAAATGGCCTGATATGTTGTAACTTCTAGTGGTGAGGATCTTAAATGAAATATTTCACAAAAATATTTTTCAATATTAGATGATGTTCATCGGTTCCTCCACTTTGGGATTGGTATATCTTGTAAGAAAAACTACTCCTATGAGAGTATCACATCTGAAGTAGTTCAACTCTACTTCAATAAAACTTATTTTTTTTAATATACCACATATTAAAATAATGTTTTCTAGGGTATCCATATGTCCCTATATTAGTTTTTTGTAATTAGGGAGCATTTGGGTTGCCAGATCACCCAATCATCTGGGACTGCCTCCATATCCTTGTAATTTTGATCATCCCCAAACCTCAAAATTTTGTACACTAATATATCCTATTTGTAACCCCTCATTTTCATACACTCACATAATATGTAAAAACCCAAAACTATCCAATTGAAGTGCCTCTCTTATTCCTCACAATAAACATCCACATCCCCTGTATACATGCTATCACCCCCATAATATTGATTCTACTCATGTCTTTATTCTTATTAACTCAATAATCAATGAATCCCAGATTTATATCCACTACATTATCAATGTGACCCATGATTTATCCCATTCCACCTTCACTATATTATCTAGTTTCTTAGAAATATGTTTTTTCTTTCCAATATATCTTGAAAAATAATAATCATCCTAGTTCTCCTGCAAATTCTATTCTATCACTCATATATATTTCTTTATATCCTTAAAAAGGGAGTCTTTATTATTTTCTTGGTGTTAAACTATTTAAAGTGACAATTAATCCAATTTTTATGGTTAATGGTTCTCATCCAGGCCACTCCCCTCATTGATTGATCCAATTAATTTTTTATCATGTGGACGGAAACCTTCCTTCTAGGCACAACATGCCAAGAATATGAAATGCAGCTTCCTTCTATACTTCATATTAAGGTTCTCCAAGAGTGGTGAGTTTTTAGAAAGAAAATTATATAAATTAATGTATTTACACTAGGGATAGGTTTCAATAACGTGAAAATAGGATAAAAATTGATCTAATCTACTCTAAATTATACCATTTTATTTCTTATTATTTTTCTATGTAAAAAATATCCACTAGAAAAAAAAATTTCCTTGAGACCAGTAAAATACAAAAATTAATTCAAATCATTCTTGTCTTTGGAAGAGCACTCTACAACTTAATTCATCCCAGAATTGTTGGTTATTGAATTTTAATAACCTCCCCCGAAAAAAATAATGGCTCCCATGATGGAACAAGGAAAATTGTTTCCATAGTTTAATCTTATCTGTGAAATCAAATATTTTATAAAAAATGTAAATAAAAAATAACCCCAAAAGGACCACATTACCGTATTTTTCATAGGATATATATTTGGGATTTTCGTTGTAATGTTCCACCCAAAAAATATCAAAACATGATTATTTCCTGGAATCCCATGTATGGAATCTAAATAGCCCATATTTCATGAAAATTTACGAAAATGATTCTATATTTCATATGTTTCCATGAAACCTAGGATGGTATCATGGTGTTTCCAAGACATGGATGTGATAAAATTGAATTTCTCCCTGGCCCCTAGTACCCAAGTGTTCTATATAATAATAGAGGTCATTGGGATAACACATATTTTGACTATTGGCCCAATGGTTTACAGGGAGAATATTCTAATACTGGTACCTTGGATGCCTCATTGGAAATGCAACGAGTAAGAATACATCCAAACATAAAAGACATACACAATATGAAATGATTACCTTTAGATAACCCTGATAAAGATTTATCATATTCTCTTCCTTATGAATCCAATAGTGGCATAAAAAGATTGGGTTTTCAAAGCATCTATATCATAGAAACTAGTACAGACCCTCCAAATGGATCATTCAGGGGATGATAAAAAATCAAAGGATCTTCCTCTTAGGAATTATAAAGAAAAATAATGTCACATAGACTCGTTGTATCAAAAGAAATCACAACCTCTAAAGAGTATATTGCAGATGAATGAACCTTAGTCCTGATACTATATTTATTTAAACCTTCCTGGCTATCCTCAACCTCTCAATAATTCCATAGAATACCCAATACATGATTAAGAATAATTCCAATGAGTGATTTTCATTCCACTAGCTATAGAGAGATATACTTGGGGTGAATATATACTTCTATAGCTAGGGAACGATGAAAGTGCATAATGCAAGAGGATATTATAATCATTAAAGATTATGAAGAACCTGTGACACCTTGAACCTCTCCATATCCATCCTCAAAAGAAGACCCACAAACCCAACCACCAACCAAAGGGAACTTCCCTATTTCTGAAATATTTCATCAACATAAAGAAACATTGTGACTGTGTGGATCAAAAGCCTCATATAAATTTGGAGGCAATTGGTTCAATACAATCTTCCACGAAGATAAGTCATCTAACACAAATAGTAACGTGTAATTGGAGATGAAACTTAAAATCCACTTACACATATATGAGAGGTTTTGAATATGTATTCAAACTCCATGTATCCTCACCAGGGCACATGAAACCATCCAATGAATTTCCCTTGAATTGAAGAACCAAAGGGGTTAACTTCAAAAGGGGTAGACTATAAAGATTCTCCCAAACCCCCATTAAGATAGAATCGTTACCTACATGCGAATCCCAATACCACTTGAAAAGTGATATGTTTTCTCTTATGTTCACATTCATCTCCCTCAAAAATTATTTTACAAAATAATCTTAATAGAATCAGTGAATACATTATCCATTCTTTGTTATTTAGGACATAGTTATCATGAGGATGAGGCCATAGGATCCCAAAAAGCATGAAAATGGAGATATATTTTCGTTCAAGACCAAAAAAAAAATCCACCGGAGACCAATATTGGTAATCTTCATCATTAAAAAGATTCACATTTGATAGTTCCACTACATGGTACCCATCCACCCTTGGAGAGAAGCTGGGAATAATGAAGATACATAGTGTAAAGGGATCAGATATAAAATAGTAAGAAATGGAGGACCAAAGAGCGAAACAATAATTGCAAAAGCCTAGGGACATAACTTTCTACAAATGAAGAGATATATTTAGTTAGCCTCATTGGATAGAGATCTTTGAGAACAATTGATATCACCAGTAGAGATATAACTGATAAAATCACCATTTTTCTTTTTTCCTATATTTGAAAATAATTCATTATCATTCCATTAACAAAAATGTTTTTGTGGAGTAATTTTAACCTCAATGTTTTATAAGGCATTATGAAAACTCTTTTATTTTCACTACTATTTAGCAACTATATTTTATCATTAATTAATTAATGTTTATATCATCATATATATATTTTTATAATGAGATTATTTCTTTTGAAAAATTATATTTTCTGATATTTTTGATTCCTTAAGTTCATGATATATGATTTTTTGGAATGGTTTAAGAAACCAAGTATTTTTCCATAGTTTCATTATGATAGGATGAATGATTGATATTCATGTGACACAAAAATTTATAGATTGTGATATGGGTGGTACAGAAATCTCCTTCTAATTTGATAGGTAAACTTTTATATATCATGTGGTTTAAATATTATGTTAAAAGGTTAAAAATTACCTAGGTCAAAAAATGACATGTGTGATGGAAGTAAGTTATAATCAAAATTCTAGAGTGAAAATATTTACGGGTATCCATGTTAGAAATGATAATAATTAACATCTTTATGATGGTGACAAATCTTAAAGTTTTTTATAATTTATTTCTGTGTTTCATGATAACACATTTTTTTCAATTTATTTCACTCTTTTATGTTAGGATCCAATGTTTTTCATTATTTATATGTATTTCCACCAATTCATAACTTTTACAAAAAAAATTTGTTGTAATTATGATCTTATATTTATTTATCCTACTATATTATATTTATATATATGGTCTTATGATATCTTATTATAATATTTTAATCTCTATAATGTACTCTTTCATGTTTTCCATCAAACACTTTATGATATGTTTTTCCATTTTTATGGATTTCAGCTCACCAAATTCTTATCCTTCTATTACTTGGATTATGAATAATTAAATATCATGGAGATATAAAGGAATGGTCTCTCTAAGCATTATTATGTGTATATTTTCAAAATTTTAGTAAATTAATATGTTTATTAAAATAATATCTATGATAGTAAACCATTTAGTCTTTGGGTGTGCAACATTTTTTGAGATGTATTATTTAAATAATGATATTAATTTATTATTTATTTCAAGTTTATCTTGGATTCACTGATATATTATCCTTACCTATCGACCTAGGAAGTAAGAATACGTTTAGAGATCTAAAAAAATATTCAGAGGGATAACATTAAGAGGGAGATTGCAGAGTGCATATCTCAATTCTTGGAATGCTATAATGATTAGTCTATATGAAATTAATCTAAGGGTATGATGAAATAATTACCCATACAAGTTTTTAAATGGGGAATAAAAACCAAGAATTTCATTATAGGACCCTTCATAAAACTTAATTTCCATTATTCTATTTGGGTTGTAGTCAACCTCCTTAAGATGTGAGTGTATCTTACTACCATCACATAAGATTTCCTTCTTTAACAACCCACTATGATATAAATAATGGAATCTGAAAGTATGTATGGAGTTTAAATATTTAATGTATATAACCAACATAAAATATTTACCTCAAGTATATAAAGAATTATTAAAAAATAATTGGAGATGGGGTTGAGTTTCATTACTTCTTAACACCGTAAGATAGATGGTTAGACTGAATAGATCATTCAAACATAAGAGGATATGTGTTTATGATGTATAGTGAACAACCAATTATATTAGGATCAACATATCCACATAATATTTTTCTCTTATAAAAATAATTTAAATTATTTTATTCAATTGGATCCATATTAGGATATATATGGGAGGAGGTTCAAGGCACTAATGTACTAGTAAGAAGTTAGCTAGAAGATGCTAATTGGATATGACCATGTCCATGAAATGATTGAAAAATATAAAACTGGTTAGTGAAACATAAAATCATTTAAAAAATTAGATAAAATATATGATAATAGGAATATATGGGAAATGAATTTTGATGTGTGAAATAAAAAATTCCTCTAGATATCTTATTAAATGTGGGTTATGAGACTTCAGATGAAGGGGAACTGATCTCTAGAAACAACAGTCCCCTTGAGACTATTTATCTTGTTGAATATATAACTTATAAATTGTCAATTCTTCTACACACATCCAATCTATATTATTTTTTCATTGTATATATTTTTAATAATTACATACCAAACACTTCACCTGTACTAAAATCAGATTTTTTGTAGTTGGAATGTGATCTCTCATATGTGGAACAACTGATTGATATTATGTATCTAAGGGGAGAAGATATTTGTAAAAGGCCACATTTTGGCCAATGTTTTATTCCATAATCACAATTATGATTAATCTAGAATGAAACCAAAGGATCTATGAAAATAAAATTACCCTCACATGTTATTATCCATGTAATTGAATTTCACTGGAAATATTATTTTTAAGGGGGAATAAGTAATGAAATGTAATTTTATTAAATATCGATCCAAAGATAAATATTATTTTAAATTATTTCATTCATAAAAAGAACTAAAATTAATGAATTGAATATATATTAGTAAAATAATAATATTAAACTTTACCAATAGAAAATATGATTTGAATTTAAACGTATCAATTGAGATAACTGAATTATGAAATTAAATTAAAATAACGAACAAATTGATCAAGATGTATGATTCGTCCTTATGAATATCATTTTTTAGATCTTTTAATGGAGGTGTAATCTATTGAGTTCCATGCTATCTAAACTACCACTTGGGACTAAAACCACTTATTATTTTGGATTCATATAATAATTTTAGTTCCTAAATGTTTCATTAAGTAGGATTTAAGATGATATAACCATGAAATTAAAGATAAATATTATATTTTTATCAATTTTTCTTTTTAAGAATGATCACAAAAACAAAATTCATTTTATAAATGAATTTTTTTCCATATCATGATTTATTATATTTAATTACTTTTTGATCAAAAATCATGTATTAATTATTTAACTATTTTTGAATTTATCTTATGAAAATTATCTTATGGTCAATTTTGGGAAATTGTATGAAATTGTTAATTCTTTACTTATAAATGAAATGTATTATTTTTAAAAATACTATAACTTTTGTGAAATCATTATTACATAAGAATTTCATAAAAATATATGAAACCAATGAATTGATGAAATATGTTTTATGGAGTAATATATTGACATTGGAACTATTATATTAAATTTATAAACTCGTTCTTGAATTTATGGAACTTATGATTTAATTTAATTGAATAAAAAACAACTTTGGACCTTTTCATTCTATTATGTAATCAAAAGGTCTAATTTAATATTGTATTGATTCTAATTAAACATAACCCCATATTGTTTTATAATAAATAAGATAATTTCAGGGGAAATAATAACCTTCATAATTTATCCTATATTAATTTTTATTTTTTAAAAATTTTAGTTTCTAAAAAATATTTTCATTGGGTTATAACATTAGTATTAGAGAATAACTATTTTTTAAATTTATAAATTTAATATATATAATTTATTTTGTTATTTGAAATTCGAATGTTCAAATTCATAAAAACTTTATATTTTATTATTAATAATAAAATCACAGTTAAAAAACCTCCCCACATAAAAATCTAAA
This sequence comes from Viscum album, assembly GCA_963277665.1. Lineage (NCBI taxonomy): Eukaryota > Viridiplantae > Streptophyta > Magnoliopsida > Santalales > Viscaceae > Viscum > Viscum album. The sequence continues at coordinate 673,933,438 of OY728161.1, read as the reverse complement.
AATGTAAAAAATAATAAATCAGGTAGTAAAATTATTAAATATAGAAATAAATTACCTTGAAATGAAGCTTATTTAAAAAATATCCACTCCCTTCACTTATAAAATGAGGATTTAACCACCTATTTAAACCCACTAACATCAAATTAAACCCTAAAATCTTTGTCATTAACTTCCCAAATAATCCACTACCATATTATGTAGTTTTATTTCCAAATAAATTTTCTGAATCACATCTAAATCATGAGGGTTACCCTTAGATTTTTTTATTCATATATTTATGTTTGTCACCTATTTTTTCATTAGTTCATATATTCCTCATATACAACTTCTATAATTTTATTTTATATCTATATTTTTCTATTTTAGAAATCATTATTCCTCAACGAAATTTAATATTACCAATTTTAAATTTATTTTTCTTTTACATTCAATCATTATAACACTATCATCTCTTGACATATTTTTTTAACTACACATCTGGTGTTATAAGGATTATATTGTGAATAACTAAGAGATATTAAATATTTTTATTACTAAATAATAATTTTGAATTCTTTATGTTATCAATGATTAGGAATTATTTTATTCTAATAGAATCATTCCATAATAACAATAATATAATTTTGTCTAGCATGTTCTTGTTATGGTCTATTTGACCACCTACATGAATGATTCATTTATTTTTTATTATGGATGGTTACAAAAATATTTCTAAAAATATATCAAAATAATAATAATTTTTTTACTTCAATTTTTAAATTGATAATTATTGTATCTAAACCCAATGTTTTAAAATATCATTTTGTGTGATGAATGTTACCAAAATAAACATATTTTTGATTTTTTCATTATGAATCGTAGATTAATGTTCTATAGAATGTTCATGGAACATCATAAATCATTATAGAACACCTATTTGAAATACCATGTTCATTCTGGATATGAAATTATATAAATTGAGTGACAACTAGAATAGCTATTCCAAAAAAACATGGAAAGATTAAAAGCGTAAATTAGAAAAAATTAATATTATAAAAAAGTAAAAATTACATAATAAAATATCATAAAATATGATAACATTTCTTAATAAATATGATTTAGTTTTTGGAATAGATTAATAATGAGCCTTATATTATTATAAAGAATGTTAAAAAGTGAATGAACGAGCATGATTCCATGGTAAGGGACTTGGTTGACTCAACTACTGTTCCTAAGTCCAAATTATTCTTCTCAGACCAGGGTTTAACAATATTTTTTCTTATACCATGTGATCATATTATATATACTCAAATACTTTTTAAAATGGAGTTATATTTTTATAATAAAATATAAGTTCTATAAGGAATTTATTTCCTCTTTAAATGTGATGATGTGAATAATATTACTCATTCAATCCAAATGAGGTCTTTTTCATCCATATAAATGTTTCCTCTTTCCACTTGCATTATATGTTATTATTCTAAAATAATAAATTGTTTTATTTCTCTTGATCATCATAATTGTCTTTAAATATTTTTAAATTTATTATTATTAATCTCTAAGATGTGATTTTCAATATTATTGTGTTTAATATTTCAAATAATTTTTATTATATCACGATCATATAATTTGTATTTCACATCATACTCATTTATTAAAAAATTTATTTCTAATTCATGGATCCATTATTTGTACTTATTTTAAAATTATATATTAAAAATGTATTCATGTTACATTATTGAAATTTATTTTTGAAGATAAATCATAAGTCACATTTCTACATCAATTATATTTTCTTAGGAAATATATTATAATGACCCCACTTAAATTTCTCTATTTATATCCAAAATATAGAAATAAAATGTATTTATGTTTTATGAATATTTTTCTAAATGAATGTATTAAATACAACTTTTTTATGATTTAATTTTTAGAATGCAATATTATAATTTTGATATCATGTAATGCGATAAAATTTTGAAATGATAGAATATTTTTTGGGTCCTTAAGGTAGGACGAACAATTTAAATCATAAGGAAATAATAATTTTTTATGTTGAGTTTTGGGTGATATATCTCCTTATAGTGTATTGGTTAATGATATATATCTCAATAGATAATGATGTTTTGTGTGGGAATCTTTTTTAATAATATGTTGTGTGGAAAATTTTTTGTTCACACCTAAATTTGTGGGAATGAATGAACTTTCACACAACGTTATTATTTCCATTGGAATTTTTTTTTACAAAATTTCTTTTTATGATTTTTTTAAATAATACATAAAATCTAATTTATATTTACTTTTTTATGCTCCATGTTTATTATTTATTACTTAACACTATTATATCATAATTAATGTTTCTTTTAATTTAGATTTCAGGATTTTATGTCATGACTCAATGAAAAATGATATTATTCCATGTTCTTTTAAATATATAATCCTCAAATAATAATTTTTTCTTATATTCTTATGATCCATCCCTTCATGAAATTTTGAAATTATTTACCTATACTAGATTTTGATCCCACCCATTAATTATGTATTCATTTCCAAAATTAAAAAGATGAGAATAACCTATGAAGAGTTTTGTAGTGGTTATAATTTGATATTATTTTGGTGAAATGGTGAAAAGTAATATAAAATAATTTACTCATGTTGATATTTCTAAAATATTATAGACATTCAATTATATAGATTAGGAGGTTATTTGGGAGTTTTAATGTTTCTCTTATAGAAATGATATAATGTAATGTAATGGTTAGCTTCAGTGACCTCAAATTATAAAAAATAAAACAATTAACATATGAAAATAAAATTTATTCTAAAATCTTGGATTTCACACAATTTCATTTATTCAATCATATATTAGGTTTTATTGAAACCAATTATATATCAATATTATGCATATATGGATATTCCTATAAAATATTTTGTTTATATCATCTATAAGGGACATATATATAAAAATTAAAATGTCTTCCCACACACATGACCTTAAAAAAATAAAAATGAAACAAAAATGAGATATAAATCCATGAAACATTATGAAACCAATATATACTCTAATATTAAGTAATTTAATGAATTTATGAACCCAATAAACTCTATGGTAGATGATTATTGATAAGTAATACCCTCTCACCATCTAATATTTAAGTTGCTAATAGAGAAACCACATGAACTTTTTCATCCACCTCTTTTGGTTAAATGACCTTAACTGATTTTAAAATTATACATTGATAAATAAATTCAAAAACATGATATAATATTATTTATGTTTATATCATGATATCGAGGGGCTAACTTCTCTCATGATAATGGGTTCACAGATTAGAATAATATAATATTATTCTATTAATGCCACAATCCAAATAGTTTTCTGCTATGTGGATATATTCCCCTGCAATATTTTTTCCATTAGTTTATGTGAAAATGATATCCCATAATTGTGAGGCACTATATAGTTATTTTTGTTGAATTCATGGGGTGAAATATATTATTTTTTTCTTGTAAGCTCATGATTTATCATGAAGTCCACCTGAAGAGGCGTAAGAGCTCTAGATGAAAAATCCCGAATTAAACTCCCATAATTTTCTACAAATATAACTAGAATATATAAATTATCTTATCACAATAGTAGATTGAGTTATAAAATGGTAAATCATTGGGGAAACCCCTTGGTTTCATCAATTTGGTTATCAATGAAATTAAATTAATCAAATTATATGTGATTTTAAATATTTATCATCATTATGGTCTCTAGTAATATGATCTCAATCACTATGTATTTATTGAACCTTTTACATGGATGGCATGGTTAGTGTGGCCAAAAAACATTATGTCATTGCATTCAAAACTAGTACAAAAATATCACCTCCTTATCCAATTGGGGAATTTAGACATTCTATCATTGAATATATCATCATTGTGGTGCTGGATTCAACTTGAGCTTTGCTGAACTCTTTTATTTTAACTAACTATTATTCACCACCTTATATTCCTCCCAGTTCAATAGGAAACTATCATAAACTATTCCATAGGGGACCATGTCATGAATAACCCAAGAATGTGCCCAATAAGCTAAGGGTTATTGACTAGCACTGAGTAGGCACATTCCACAAATGAGTTTCATTTTCCTAAGTATCTATACACATGCACACATCTACAATCCCAAATATTTGAAATGTAAAAACAACAAGTTATAAATTCTTGTAGACACTAGGATACCAACAAAAAAGTATGATAGTAGAAAACAAGAAAGTAAATTTGGAAAAATATAATCCCACCAAAATAAAGAGTCTCTAAATGTGAGTTACCACGTTCAGGAAAAACATCTGCAGAAAACCCTACCAGAAGGGAAATGGATTGGATAGTTGTTTTAAGCCAAAGGATTATTCCTTGACTATCTATTTTCTCGAAAAACCCCTGGTACAGGACCTCCTAGTACTTCGTCAAAGCATCGATCGTCTGCACGAGATATGACATGTGTGGGTAAAGCCAGTTCAAGGGTTAGTAAAATGATACTAAGTAGGAAATCCTGAAACCAAAAAGTAATTCCACTAATAAATACATTATTTATACAAAAAATAAATATATGATGAATAAAAAATGAATAATACATTCAACGCACACATGTATAAGTCTATAGAATGAAAAGAGGACTATCAGATGTCTTCCAAAAAACACTTAGAATCAATAAGACACATCGTCTTGATGACACACTCAGTCACAATGACAGATGTATTCTTAGTAATAAATTTAGTATCGGTAAGTTATATTGTCTCAAAAAGTCATATAGTCTAAAATTCATAACCAGCCATCAGATTGCACTCATAGCATGCTCATTCCGGAATAACCTAGTCCTCTAGCCATTAGGTCATATGAAAACCTCGACAAAAGCCCACATAGGATACCATAAAAGGAAAATCTCACATCAGGGGTCCTAATTCCATAAATTTCTAGTTAAATGGATTCATGGTTTGAATGTTATGGTTTTTTTTGTAAAAAGGTATGACGTAGGTTCGGCTTCGGACCAATCCGACCTGCTGGAACTAGCCCAACCGATCAGCCTACCTGACCCAGTCCGGACGAACCGACCCGAGATACTGGGCCTGGCCCACTGGTCCTACTATACCACAGCCATTGGGGCCACTGGATTGCCCAAATTCATCATATCTTCCCTAGAATTATGTTGTCCAGTATAGTTTATCACACACACCCCATGGTCGCATGCCCTTCTGCTCCACACGGTGTCACACCATGTCATATGTAGTTGTCTTATAGTGTATGACTTTTCTATAGACTTGTCACCACTACTTACTCCATGAGGATACCTTAATGTATCCCTCTGGCTGCTTGTTGCATCCCCCGATCGATGCTGCCCCACTGGCAGGCACCACTGTCACCTCACACAGCCACCACCATATGCACTAACATGAAGATGCTCCGCTGCTCATTGCCTCCCGCACGTGTCCACCATCACTCCGGTGGTCCCTTCCACGTACCACTTGGTCTCCTCTAATTCAAGGATTTTGGCACAATAATAGATCCAGGTTCCTTGTCACAGGATCTAATCTGTTGTAGCCTCTTTCATGAAATTGCCTCCAATATGGGGGTATGATCACATTTGGAACCTCCTATAACATCGAGCTATGACCATGAGGGTTCAATGATTATGAAAGACATGTATGGGAGTAATAAAAGTACAAATCAAAAATAGTGGAAAAAATATCATCCTTTTTTCTTGTCAGCCTCAATCTATTCCTATTATAAAAAATAATGAAGAAACAAGGAAAAATAATTCATCACCCAATGATTTACCACAAATATTACATTCTCGAAAGAATGATCAAACCATATTTAAACCTATTAATTGGTTGATATGTGATCATCATTGAATCTAGAAATAGGGAATGAAAATCATGGAATAATTCCCCCACCCCTCAATGTTGAATCATTCACTGAAGTAAATCAATCATTATATCGCCGCCGTTAGCGAGATAATAAGAAAATAGTTTATGCTAATCTCACATCTGAAATCCCATTGTAATTCTCAATTGAGAGATTTCTCTAAGATATATTCAGATATTCCAATAAATTCTAGGGGTATTTTCTTATCCCTATCTCCTTATCTCAATATCTTAATTAAATATAGTGTCACTGCATCAGTGAATGGTTAAAAATAAAATAAATTCCCCATTTAATTTTTGTTAAAACGCACAAAATTACATTCCATAGTTGACAAATTTCAATCGATGTTAAGACCTACCTAAGGTATATTCATTCCTATGAACACATCATTCCCCTCATATTTATGATTCAGGAACATATTTAGAATTTATTCCTCTTTTGCAAGAAAATTGTGTGTGCGTGCTATTTAATATTTTAATACTTCTCAACCAATTATTATAGGCGCACCGGGACTCATCATAACATTCCATCTTAGCTATTATCCTGAAATAATTCAATATAATATTCATAAATAATAAATGAAAAACTTGAGACATTACATTCTTCCCACTTTGGGTCTGTACATCTCCAAAAACCAAAAATAAAGGTTATACAAACAAATAATGGTATTGACCTTGAATCTGAGCCTCCCGCTACCATGTGATATCTTGTAGATTTCCATTCTACCACCAAACATGAAATAGAGTAATTGACCACCTGAGAAGAATCATCTCTTATAAAACCTCAATCTTTATTGGGTAATCATAAAAATTCAACCCATCGTTATGTTTAGCTTTCCCAGATTTATGTTGTTAAATGAATCTTGCACGTATCTTCTGAACTATAACATTGGGATGATTCTGTGCACCCTCTCTAACAATGGAGGTATATACAAGTGTTATTCCCCTTCTCCAACTCTATATAGTATCCGAAAAGGGACGATAATACAAGAAGATAGATTCCCGACCCATCCCAATCTATATATCCATCTTAAAGGAGAGACTTGAAGGAAGACATAGTCTCCCTCCCCGAACACCAAAGGCCTCCATCACCGGTCATAATAAGAATTCAGAAGGATCTCTGTTATCTTTATCCACTCGATGATGAACTGCACATTCTGTATAGTCACTTTTACAAACTATGAGCCCATGAGTGATGACTCTCTAAGGTTTACCCAGAAAAGTGGTGACCTACATGGTCACACGTAAAAGGCCTCAAATGGTTCCAAACCAATGGTAGTATGGTAAATTTCATTATACGAAAACTCCATAAAAGGATTCTAATCCTCCCAACTGTAGCAAAAATCTAGAATGCAAGAACGTATCATGTTCTCATGAGCCTGAATGGTCAGATTGGTCTGGACGTCCGTCTGTGAGGTGAAACAATGTGCTCAACCACAACTAAATCTCAAACACCTCTTGAAATCAATTCCAAAAATGAAATATAAAGGGATCAATAATGTGTGAGACTATGGTTTATGGAAATCCGTGGAGTCAAAGTATCACCTAAACATAGATGCATTACATGCTCTCAATTGATCTCTGCACTTGAATAATATAGAAGTGGGGTGAATTGGTGATCCAATAAATGGTCACCTATATGGTATCATGTTCCCTAGATGTATGTTGTAAAAAAATCATGAATTCTATAAATATGTCATCCAATTTTTTATTTGGGAACCATAAGGCGGTGATCCCAAACTACTATAACCTGGTGCTTGGACTTCACCTACTGACATGTGTGTCTATGAGAGAAAACTCTACAACTCCCCTCTTCATTCCTGACCCCTAGAAGAAATGTCAGTGGTCTGAGTACATCTTCTCCACACAAGGATTTTCCACCAAGGAAATGTATGGGACTCCCGAAAAACCTCCTCTGGTAATGAAACTAGTATTATTGTGTGTTCTCTGAAAAACAAATTCTCCCCACCTTTCAAATATCAATTAGTGGCATGCCCGATGGATAAATCATCATGTAAAGTCTCACAATAAGTATCCTTGATCTATACCACCATGTCTCACTATAAGAGTGAAGGTTAGAAAACTAATGAAAAAAGGTAATATGATCTATCCCCATCCAAAAAGGATATCTACAACATAGCCAACTACTCAAATGCCTCATTCAGTAGTTGGTAAATCGATCTCCAAGTGAAAGAATATTCTACTACATTCCCCTTCCCAAGAGTTTAGAAAATCTAAAATTCATAGTATTAGAGGAAATGTAACCATAAACTCTATATCAAGTCCATATCCTTCTAAGTGAAGACATACATTAGGCTATTATGGTTAGAGTAGATGATAAAGCGCTCCCCAATATATTAATGTTTCCACATCTTCAATGTGAAGAGTACTACAACCAAATAAGGATCATGTGTCATGTAGTTCATCTCATGTGGTATAAAATATCATAAACCAAAGGCTCTCAATTATTTCCCATTCATTAAGACACAACCATGTTGGGATCAAGATGAATCATAGAACACCATGTACACGTCACCCTCCTCAGGAAATCTCGGGATAGGATCTCTCATCAATCTCTACCTCGACAGATGAAAAATCTTCTGGAACTTCCCCATCCACATGATATGTTGTCCATTTCATGTCAAAGAAATCAATGATAATTCTAAGCTGGAAAATTCATGTACAAACCTTTTATAGTACCATTCCAAACCAAGGAAACTCTGCACCTCATCAACATTATTGGGTGGTTATCAAGAAAGAACCACCTCAAACTTTATTGGATCCACTGCAACCCCAACATTTGGAATGGACTATATAGAAAATAGACCTCTTGCATCCATAACTGACACATAAAGATCTTATTATAAATCTAGTGATCTCTAAGTGTGTATGGTACCTTCCTCATGTGTATCGCATGATTATCCTCAAATGCCGAGTACACTAGGATGTCATCAACGAAAACACCCTTAAACTAGTCTATGTAAAGCTTGAACATACTATTTACTAGTCCCATGAACATGGTTGTTGTGTTCTTCATGCCAAATGACATAAAAAATTACTCGTTGTGGTCTTATTTCCGTATAAACGTATTCTTTGTTATATATTACCCATACTCGAATATGGTGATAGCTGGAACTATGGTTAATCTTCGAGAACCACCTCACTCCTTTTAGTTATTCAAAGAGTTAATCAATCCATGATAGTGGATACTTATTCTACATAGTCATAGAGTTTAGGTTTAGATGTCCAAATATAATCTCAATATCTCATTTTCCTTCTTGAAAAAAATCATGGGTTTCCTAGGGAGAAACATTGGGTCTCACGAAGCCCTTCATCTACAAGTCCTCCAATTAGACCATCCTTTAATGATGCTCTATAGGATCTGTTTGACATGTAGGTATAGGTATCAGTGTCGACTTTGGGTATATATGAATACATAGTTATACATCCTTATAGGGAGGTAATCCCAGAACATCCTAAGGAAAAATGTCTTTGTACTCCTCCACCAGTTCAGGAAACTAGAGGCTCATATCATCCACTACGACGTGGTTCAGGCTACCCAACTGAGGAATATTCAGCCTCACCCTCCTATTTTTGAGTCCATCCTATGATAATTAGGATTAATTATCATCAAAAAAGGAAAACCATGACCCATAATAATAGAAAAGCTACACTATTTTCCTAAAATAGTCAATCTGATCAAGGAATGTGGATAAAGAGTCCATACCAAGAATTACGTCGTAAGGCCTCAATTCCTCCACCAAGAGATCCCAACTACAAATCTCATTTTCAAGATTAAGGTCACACAATCAAAACTAGTGTGTCATTATCAAATACCCCTCAATAGAGTCTTTAAATATAAGTATTGGGGAAAACTCCACTGTAATCTCCGAGTTTCAAACAAGGATCGTGGAATGAAATGAATGAGTAGAACCTGTGTCTATAAAAATTGTAGCTAAGTGGGAAAAAATATTACACTACTATAATAATCCATTATGTCTCAGGGTTATAATACATTATCATCTGAAGTGCACTGTGTTGCATTTGTTGTCAATGTGACATGTTGTTGTCTTAGAATGAATGGATGTCAAGAATTGTCAAGATGTGAATGCCAAAGGTTGTGATGGTGTTGGTGGTGAAGGAGAATGGCCATGGTACTAAGATGCATGTCACTTAGGAGATTCACTAAGTGGTATTGGAAATTGTGGTTGAAACATTCTCCATGGAAATCAGACGATTGATGAGCTGATCTTTAAGTTCAAAGAACTTGTATCCTGATGATACAATGTCACAACATTGATTGAAGACCATGCATTGTCTTCACAATGCATGAGGAGTTGAAGAAGATCCATCCACAAGTCCTAAGTGGATGAAGTGAGCAGAAGAAGTCCATGCACTAACACATAGTGCCTGTGAATGTGAAGAAGATCCAATTGATCTCTGATTTGATCAATGAAGCACTTTGAATAATTTAAGTGATTCAGGAGTTCGGCTGAAGAAGAAGAACCTTCAATAATTCACTCCTAAGTAATGAGTATATGTTGAGGAGATTTGAGGAATTCTAATGAAGAAGAGAAGGGAAGAAATGAAGAAGAAGAGTAGTGGAATTTGGCATATTCACTTGGTTACTTTGTTTTTATACAAAGTCCTAAGTGTTTTACTAGCAAAAAATAGCCACCAAGGAAGGCCAGCCGAGGGATCACCCAAGGAACATATGGGCCTAAGGTGCCACACCCATGGGGAACCCTCAAGGCCAAGGCGCTCCCTGAGGCAGAAGGTCGGGGCCGTGTATAAGCCTCGAGGCCACGCGGTGATGAAGCCCGCACAGTATGAGCGCAGGGAGCGCACCAGTGTGTGCATGGTGGGCGCTAGGAGCGCGCCCGCAGGAGGAGCATAGTGGGCGCAGAGCGCGCCCACAGGGAGAACACGGTGCGGGGCGACACCGTGGAGGGAGAAGTGCAATTGAGAGTTGAGCGGCAGCACTAGGTTTATAATCCGCGGCAAAACCGCGCCCCGTTTCGATGTGGGACGCGGAAAAATATCCAGGAGCGCATCCTGGCCGTCCGAGTGATCGCGCGGCTGATCTCCGCCGCTCATCGCATCGCGCCGCTCCTGTTCTGATCGCGTCCGTCCGATGTGTTTCATTCGCCCGATCCAATGGCTCCCGGTCCATCTCCTACCTCGAGCTCGCTCGAAGCCACCCGCGAGCCTCCGATGAACCAGGCGCCATCCGAGGGATGATTTTGAGATTCCGGCCACCTCCGATCGAAGTAATGCGTCCATGGTGATCGTCTGGCCAAGACGAACTGATCCATGCTTTAAAATACACGTGCATGCAACAAATGAGCTAATTCGATGAAGGCCGAAGGCAAACGAAGTGCCGAGGCCTCGGTGTGTTCATGTTCTGCATGGGATAGAAGAGACAAAGTCCGTGCATGCGTTCTAAGTCGCATGCACGTGGTAGAGAAAAATAAGGAAAGAACCCGTGGTGGAAACTGAGGATAAAATCAATATTTCCAAAATCTTGAAACACCCGAAAACTTCGGGGATTCGAAAGTTTATCCACGCGGATTGAACAGAGGCCCTCTTCCTATAAAAAGAGAGCCCGAGGCGATGGAGAAGCTTGCTGAAACTCTGTTGAAAATCCGAGTCCCGTGAGAGCTCTGCCTCACGAAGTTGAAGCCCCGCGCAAGTAAACTTGCGCGGCTTGAGTTCCTTGCGCGCTACTTCTTTGCGCGACAAGAAGAAGGAGGAGGAGGAGATCCCTGTGCGCACCTCTTGCGCGACAGGAAGGAGCCGAGCCGCACACTTGCGCGCTCAAGGCCATTACTCTCTCTGCCCGCGAGCTTACACGGCAGGAGGAAGCCACCGCGCCCCCTGCGCGGTAGGAAGGTGTTGCCACACCCTGCTCAAGACCTTGTGCTCTTGCACCCCTGCGCGCTGGCCACACTCTTGTGCCTTGCGCGGTTGAGAAGAGGAGGAGGCCGCTGCACCCAAGCAACTTGTGTGCCTCCTTTGAAGATTGGGTTCGGGTGAAGTGCATTTCACACTTGGTGTTGTTTGTTCCAAGTGGAGAAGAGGACCCGAGGCTTTCGTGCCTCGTGTGTGAACATTGAGAAGGCCAAGCCTTTGTGCTTGTGTGCCAAGAAGACAAAAACACCCTCGCCGTGGATAGTGTGTGTGCATAGTGAATGAGAAGTTGGCCGTAGCCATTTATGTGCAAGAAGAAGAGGCCAAGCTCACTTGTGTGCAAAAAGTGGAAGAAGTGTGTGCAAAGAGCAAAGAGGCCGAACCTTAGTGTGTGCCTAAGTGGTGTGTACACACTAAGAAGGAGAAGAAGAAGGATACCTCACACTAAAGTAGAACACACATTTAAGTGTGTAACCAATAAGAACAAAGTGTGTGAAGGGAGTGAGAAGGTGTGTGCTAAAAAGGATTACACCCTTTGTGGGTTTATCACACCAAGAAGAAGGAAAGGGAAGTGCATGCATGCATGCATGCACGTGCACACGTGAACAGAGTCAAATCAGTGGTGTGAAATTGAGTTGTCCAAGACCAGGAGGTTCTTGAAGAATTGAGAAGGCCATGCTATCAGTGCATGAGGATGAAGAGCTGCCATGCACTCAGTGCATGAAGTTGAAGTGAGTGAGACTGGACCAGACTGAAGTTAAAGTCATCAGTTGTCTGAGTATTCAGTAATTGAGAAGAGCCTGATCAAGTGAAGTGATCAGAAGATTGCTGAGCAAGACCAACATACCTTTTCAGAGGCTATTGAAGATTCTTGAAGAGAGAGGCCAGGTCATCCTGAGAAGAAGGAGATAAATCCTGAGCAAGACGAGAAGACCTGATCATCACAACTGATCAGAGGTACAGAGCAAGGCCAGCAGTCTTTATCCCAGACTGCTGAAGATACTTGAAGAGCTGAACAAGAAGAAGAGCTACTCGTGTGACTCGAGCAGCCAAGAGAAGACCCCTGTGAGACTCAGGGTGGAGGAAGTCTCCAGTGGGATTCTGGAGCAGGCCAGTGGGACTCTGGTAACACTGTGGGACGCAGTATAAAGACCCTCCTGTGGGACTCAGGAGAGATACGTTAGGAAGCTATATCGACCATTGTAATTCTAACAAGTTATAATGGGAGAATCCATGTTGGGAGAGCATGGCAAGGATGTAGGCCTTTGGTGCCGAACCTTGTAAATCCTTGTGTCCTGTGCCTTTTCATTACTGCATTATCCGGGAATGGTTGAGAGACATAAGAAGAGTGGATCGAGGCCTTAACAAGCCATAGAGGTTTAATTGATTAAGAATCAATTAGTAAAAAGTTTTAAAGGATCACTGATTCACCCCCTCCCCCTCTCAGTGATTCACACTGATCTGGGCACTTCAATTGGTATCAGAGGGAAGGTTACCTCTAAAAGATCCAAGGGAGTCTTTATGAAGTGCATATTTGAGGAAATGAGCGACCAGCCTCAAATGGAGATATCTGCCAAGACTCAGAAAAATAGAATGAAGAACCAGGCCAAGAAGATGAAGAAAGCCTGTCCTAGCTGTGATGAAGTTGGAATAATGAATGATCTTCAAAGTGCAATCGAATATCTTCAGAAGACAGTCCCCAAGGAAGTGGCAATGTGTATAGCTACAGGCATCCTTGATCTTCAAGAAGAAAAATCACAGTTAGAAGAAGAAGCCAATGCAATGGAAGATCAATTGGCAAAAAGGGTTGGCATAACCAACACTCTCAGAAAGCTGGTGAAGGCTAAAGACGAAACAGTATCGCTTTGCAATAAAAGATATGAAGACACTACTGAAGAATTGCAAAGAAGCCTTTCTGAGAAAGAATTCTTTAAGGTAATAATCAAATATGTTTACCATGCACTGGAGAAGAGGCATAGAGTATCAATGGTTGTTAAAGATGCTCAACTTGAAGACAAAGTAAAAAGGGTGAAGGAGCTTGACAACTCATTGCTTGAAATGAATAAGGTGCATGAAGACCAGATAAAGCAGCTGGAAGAGAAATGGGAAGGAAGGCTAAGAACTATTGAGGATGAGAAGAACTCCCTCAATATGAAATGCTTAGAACTGGAGGTGATATTGAAAAATCTACAATCACCCAAAGCTGAATCCTCCCAGTCAGCTGAAAGTAGAAATTTTGCTACACAAGTGTGCATTGAGAAGGATTATTTAAAAAGGAGGACATCCTCTAATAAAAGGGCAACATCTTCTAAAAGGAAGGTACCATCCATCCCATCTTGTACTGATGCTTCTAATTGTGTTTCCACAAAAAGTGCAGGATGGAAAAATAATTCCAAACAAGTATGGATGAAGAAAATGAAGAAGCAGAGCTCTCCTGAAACAACACAGCAAGTCAAGAAAAGTACCCAACAATCAGAAGGACTGAAGAGGTCAAGATTTGTGGGTCAGTGTTGGTGTTGTAATAAGTATGGGCATTGTGCAAAGGATTGTTGGTACAATCCACTAAATGTCAAAGCACAAAGGAAGCCCATGCCAAGGGGGAGCAAGCCAGAATGAAATAAGCAACATCCACAAGTCCAAAGACATCTGTTTACTGCTAACAGATTTGGATTGCTTGACAACATCTGGGATGGCTGTAAAAGTGGTCAAAAGAATGATACATGTCAATCTCCAACTGTATCCAGAGCTCAAAAGAAGAAAAGATCACTGAACCTGGCTAAAAGAGATTCCTTGGGAAGCAAGAAGAAGAAAGTGGAATATGCTCCCAAGAAGAGTTTGAAGAATGAAGAGAAGTCCTTGGAATTCAAATCCAGGAAGGGTGATGCATCCAGAAGGACCACCAAGAAATTCTTCTACTGTGGGAAGAAAGGACATATCGTGGATCTTTGTAAAGAAGCCATGAAATTAAATAGAAGCAGACTGGACTCAAAAAGACAATCAATCCAGATGAAGAAGAAGGGATTGGTTGAAAATAAGTTGCCTAAGAAAGGTAGCTTAACAGCATCAAAAGAACCATGTGGAACTTCCAGAACTGAGGCCACACTTCCACGTGACTTACTAGTCATATGGCCAAATCAGTTGCAACTTGACAAATATCTACAAAGAGCTGAAGATGAAGTTCTGGCAATTGCTAAAGCAAAAGGGAAGAAGAAGGTTTCACATGAAGATGTTTTGAGAACCACACCAGCACAATCATCAATGAAGATCAAATGTGCAAGTGTGAAGACTGGTGAAAATGGGGCATCTCGGTTGAGAGAATCTTCTCAACCTTGTTGTTCACATTGATGAACCAAGGAGGTTCCATCTTATTCCCTTATACTCTTGGTATATACATGTGCTAACATTGCATGGAATTTAAGATGATGATCATTCTCATCTAGAGGATGGTTTGGACAGAACGGAGTGCACCCCTTGAGGGGGAGCAAATCTGAAGAAGATGATGTTCTGAGATTAATATCATCTTAAGAAAATGGATGAATGTGGGAGCTTTATCTTTGCACCTAATCATTCTAATGTGTTTTGTGAAGTATGTGCAGGATTCAGCAATTCATTGAATATCTTAAAAAATTCAACCCCTAAGCATGATCTCACATGTGTAGAGAATTGTGGACAGCATTGAGTATCTTGGTTACATCACTCTTGTTTTCTACACCGGGTTAGCCCAAGTAGACTTAGAGTTGATTTACTAAAGGTTCTTTGCCAAAAAAAAAAACATGTGGCATCATCCCTCTCTCAGTGTTTTTCAAGAAAATGCTTTTATAAGGGAGGAAGAGATTTTTGAAAGAGAACCACACCACACCTTTGCATTTGATTGCCAATAAGGGGGAGAAATATTGGCACACATATTGACCCATTCATATGTGCTCGAGTGTATTGACAACAAATACAAAGGGGGAGATTGTAGTGCACTGTGTTGCATTTGTTGTCAATGAGACATGTTGTTGTCTTAGAATGAATGGATGTCAAGAATTGTCAAGATGTGAATGCCAAAGGTTGTGATGGTGTTGGTGGTGAAGGAGAATGGCCATGGTACTAAGATGCATGTCACATAGGAGATTCACTAAGTGGTATTGGAAATTGTGGTTGAAACATTCTCCATGGAAATCAGACGATTGATGAGCTGATCTTTAAGTTCAAAGAACTTGTATCCTGATGATACAATGTCACAACATTGATTGAAGACCATGCATTGTCTTCACAATGCATGAGGAGTTGAAGAAGATCCATCCACAAGTCCTAAGTGGATGAAGTGAGCTGAAGAAGTCCATTCACTAACACTTAGTGCCTGTGAATGTGAAGAAGATCCAATTGATCTATGATTTGATCAATGAATCACTTTGAAGAATTTAAGTGATTCAGGAGTTCGGTTGAAGAAGAAGAACCTTCAAGAATTCACTCCTAAGTAATGAGTATATGTTGAGGAGATTTGAGGAATTATAATGAAGAAGAGAAGGGAAGAAATGAAGAAGAAGATTAGTGGAATTCGGCATATTCACTTGGTTACTTTGTTTTTATACAAAGTCCTAAGTGTTTTACTAGCAAAAAATAGCCACCAAGGAAGGACAGTCGAGGGATCACCCAAGGCACATATGGGCCTAAGGCGCCACGCCCATGGGGAACCCTCAAGTCCAAGGCGCTCCCTGAGGCAGAAGGTCGGGGCCGTGTATAAGCCACGAGGCCACGCGGTGATGAAGCCCGCGCAGCATGAGCGCAGGGAGCGCACCAGTGTGTGCATGGTGGGTGCTAGGAGCGCGCCCGCAGGAGGAGCATAGTGGGCGCAGAGCGCGCCCGCAGGGAGAACACGGTGCGGGGCGGCACCGTGGAGGGAGAAGTGCAACTGAGAGTTGAGCGGCAGCACTAGGTTTATAAGCCGCGGCAAAACCGCGCCCCGTTTTGATGTGGGACGCGGAAAAATCTCCAGGAGCGCATCCTGGTCGTCCGAGTGATCGCGCGGCTGATCTCCGCCGCTCATCGCATCGCGCCGATCCTGTTCTGATCGCGGCCGTCCGATGTGTTTCGTTCGCCCGATCCAACGGCTCCCGGTCCATCTCCTACCTCGAGCTCGCTCGAAGCCACCCGCGAGCCTCCGACGAACCAGGCGCCATCCGAGGGATGATTTCGAGATTCCGGCCACCTCCGATCGAAGTAATGCGTCCATGGTGATCGTCTGGCCAAGACGAACCGATCCATGCTTTAAAATACACGTGCATGCAACAAATGAGGGAATTCGATGAAGGCCGAAGGCAAACGAAGTGCCGAGGCCTCGGTGTGTTCATGTTCTGCATGGGATAGAAGAGACAAAGTCTGTGCATGCGTTCTAAGTCGCATGCACGTGGTAGAGAAAAATAAGGAATGAACCCGCGGTGGAAACTGAGGAGAAAATCAAGATTTGCAAAATCTTGAAACACCCGAAAACTTCGGGGATTCAAAAGTTTATCCATGCGGATTGAACAGAGGCCCTCTGCCTATAAAAAGAGAGCCCGAGGCGATGGAGAAGCTTGCTGAAACTCTGTTGAAAATCCGAGTCCCGTGAGAGCTCTGCCTCACAAAGTTGAAGCCTCGCGCAAGTAAACTTGCGCGGCATGAGTTCCTTGTGCGCTACTTCTTTGCGCGACAAGAAGAAGGAGGAGGAGGAGATCCCTATGCGCACCTCTTGCGCGACAGGAAGGAGCCGAGCCGCACACTTGCGCGCTCAAGGCCATTACCCTCTCTGCCCGCGAGCTTACACGGCAGGAGGAAGCCACCGCGCCCCCTGCGCGGTAGGAAGGTGTTGCCACACCCTGCTCAGGACCTTGTGCTCTTGCACCCCTGCGCGCTGGCCACACTCTTGTGCCTTGAGCGGTTGAGAAGAGGAGGAGGCCGCTGCACCCAAGCAACTTGTGTGCCTCCTTTGAAGATTGGGTTCGGGTGAAGTGTATTTCACACTTGGTGTTGTGTGTGCCAAGTGGAGAAGAGGACCCGAGGCTTTCGTGCCTCGTGTGTGAACATTGAGAAGGCCAAGCCTTTGTGCTTGTGTGCCAAGAAGACAAAAACACCCTCGCCGTGGACAGTGAGTGTGCATAGTGAACGAGAAGTTGGCCGTAGCCATTTATGTGCAAGAAGAAGAGGCCAAGCTCACTTGTGTGCAAAAAGTGGAAGAAGTGTGTGCAAAGAGCAAAGAGGCCGAACCTTAGTGTGTGCCTAAGTGGTGTGTACACACTAAGAAGGAGAAGAAGAAGGATACCTCACACTAAAGTAGAACACACATTTAAGTGTGTAACCAATAAGAACAAAGTGTATGAAGGGAGTGAGAAGGTGTGTGCTAAAAAGGATTACACCCTTTGTGGGTTTATCACACCAAGAAGAAGGAAAGGGAAGTGCATGCATGCATGCATGCACGTGCACACGTGAACAGAGTCAAATCAGTGGTGTGCAATTGAGTTGTCCAAGACCAGGAGGTTCTTGAAGAATTGAGAAGGCCATGCTATCAGTGCATGAGGATGAAGAGCTGCCATGCACTCAGTGCATGAAGTTGAAGTGAGTGAGACTGGACCAGACTGAAGTTAAAGTCATCAGTTGTCTGAGTATTCAGTAATTGAGAAGAGCCTGATCAAGTGAAGTGATCAGAAGATTGCTGAGAAAGACCAACAGGCCTTTTTAGAGGGTGTTGAAGATTCTTGAAGAGAGAGGCCAGGTCATCGTGAGAAGAAGGAGATAAATCCTGAGCAAGACGAGAAGACCTGATCATCACAAGTGATCAGAGGTACAGAGAAAGGCCAGCAGTCTTTATCCCAGACTGCTGAAGATACTTGAAGAGCTGAACAAGAAGAAGAGCTACTCGTGTGACTCGAGCAGCCAGGAGAAGACCCCTGTGAGACTCAGGGTGGAGGAAGTCTCCAGTGGGATTCTGGAGCAGGCCAGTGGGACTCTGGTAACACTGTGGGACGCAGTATAAAGACCCTCCTGTGGGACTCAGGAGAGATACGGTGGGAAGCTGTATCGACCATTGTAATTCTAACAAGTTATAATGGGAGAATCCATGCTGGGAGAGCATGGAAAGGATGTAGGCCTTTGGTGCCGAACCTTGTAAATCCTTGTGTCCTGTGCCTTTTCATTACTGCATTATCCGGGAAAGGTTGAGAGACATAAGAAGAGTGGATCGAGGCCTTAACAAGCCATATAGGTTTAATTGATTAAAAATCAATTAGTAAAAAGTTTTAAAGAATCACTGATTCACCCCCTCCCCCTCTCAGTGATTCACACTGATCTGGGCACTTCGTCATCTAAAGTTGTCCTCATCTTTATCCACCATCTTCCTAATCATGTCATGGACAACATGGTGGTGGTGGTGGTAATACGTCAAACCTCTGCCCATCTCCCACTGTCATACCTTCTCCTTTACCACATCATCCACCCGAAAGTCCACCATTCTATTGCCTCCATATCTATCTCAGTGGTACCAAGAATGTATCCTGATTAGTTGTACAACTGTTTGAGTAATCCTGGCTAGATATCCCTAACATTCGCATGAGTAACACTATATATCCTTTAGATGACTCCCCCTTCCCATGGAGACCCAAACCACTAATCCTATGTATTGGCGTCATCTCCTGAAGTGAATGACTTTCTCACGTCCTTTCTACTACAGTTAGCTACATACTTCTGATGAATCAATTACCTAGTTCCTTACATTACCTCCCACCGTCAGTGTCTACTCCACTAGAAATCTCTCCAGTAGTAGAGCTGACTCGAGTACCCCCATCAAATAATGGAACTCTAAGGGATATCATGGATTCAATAGTCTCCTAGGGTATTCCCTATTAAAATGTACTAGAAATGAATAATTGGTCTCTTACCTTATCTATGGATTGTGTGAAGGAATAGTAAACCACCCAGAGTACTCTACCATAGTCTGATTGCCATGCAGTAGAGACATCAGCTCTTATATTCACACTGACCGAAAACTAGCTGAAAAAAATTCTTATAGGAAGATATTATAAAATTATTCCTAAGAGAGTGTGGCATAATTGTGTGTATGGGTCACTAAGCAAACAAATCTCCACACAGTGCCCTGCTGAAGACTTATGGATATAACTTCCATCTAGTTAGAAGGTGTCCTCACTAGGTAGAAGACCCTGGTAAATGCCTCTAGCCAATCTATGATCTCTATGGGTTTGAATCACCTAAATAACTAGGAGGTCAATGTCTCCAGATGTCATGCAATGGGATCAATATGATTGCATCCTCATACTGAGTCAAAAAAGAACAAGATTTACCACAATTAATACAGTATACAAGGATATATTACACAAAAAAATCCATGAGAACATAGCTAAATCCTATATGATGCATGCATAATTGTTTCCCATGAAACTAGTGTCTCCACATACTGAGTCAAAAAGAAGGTGTCCAAAGTCTAGGTGTATGGATACGTTGGCTTCCACGGCAAAAATAGAATCCCTAGAGTCAAATCTAAACACAAAACACTTAACACAGTACCCCAAACTAACCTCACAATCACCCGATCATTATGTTGAACCGAGTGCACTTATACCACTCTGTCATGACCCATCCCAATGGAGCATCTTTTGTATCATTTTCTATAATTCCTCCAATAGTCTAGGGGTTGATGACTAGCACGGAGTAGGCATATCCCACAAATGGGTTCCATTTTCCCATAA
Organism: Viscum album; assembly: GCA_963277665.1. NCBI lineage: Eukaryota > Viridiplantae > Streptophyta > Magnoliopsida > Santalales > Viscaceae > Viscum > Viscum album. The sequence continues at coordinate 673,912,920 of OY728161.1, read as the reverse complement.
CCTTCACACATGCTGAAATCTCCAATCCCAAATTTCTAAAATGTAAAGTCACTAAATAAACAAAGACTTCATACGTAAGATACCAACCATAAAGTAAGAAAGTAGAAAAATGGAATGTAAACTTAGATAGAATACAAGCCCAATAATTGAATGAGTCTGTAAAAGTGAATTCACATGTTCTTGAATCTCATCCACATAGTACCCTACCCAAATAGCAACGTACTAAAAAGACATATGAAGTCATAGGATAACACCTTCACTATCTAGTATCTCTAAGGAAAAACTGGTCGGGGTCTTACTAAGACTCTATCAAAGTGGTGATCATATATGAAATATGTGATACATACGAGAAAAGACCATGAATATATGAGTAAAAAAATACTCTTTAGGTCACCTAGAAAACACAATGGAATACAAATAATAAATACAAGAAGTATATCATAAATAAATAAAAAAATTATACCACAATGGAATAGTAAAATCAGCTCACAAAGGTATAATTATATGGCATGAAAAACATTATTACCAAAAGTAATCCAAATAGCACCAAGTATTTATAAGACATGTAGTCATGATGAGACAATAAATCCTGATAATACATGTAGACTAGGTAATACACGGAGACACAGTAATTCTTGTAGTCTCAGAAAGTGACGTAGTCTCAATTTCACAATCAGCCATAGGATTCCATTCGTTGTGTGTTGATTCGGTTAGAATCTAATCCTCATGAAATTAGTTCATATGTTGACATCCAAAAAAACCAATTAGGATATATAAATATTGTAATCTCATCGCAAGGGTCCCAATACTGCAAATTTCTCACCAAAACAGACACACAATTTGAATGTTATGTGTATTTTGGTAAAAAGGTCCGACCTGGGTTCGGTCTGGGTCTCATCCGACCCAATAGACCCATTATGCCCTGCCAAAAACCCTAAATAGTCTGGACAACATGGTCTAGCCCGGTCTGCCCAAAACTGGCCCGACCCACTAAGATTTCTGGAGCGCACCCTGTGGAGCACATTGGTCTATCCTGCTGGGAGGCATGGTTGAGCTTGTTGGGCTGCTGGATCGACCTAACTCCTCTCATTTGGCCCACATGCACGATGTCTAGTTTGGTCCACCACACCCAGCCTATCACTTCCATGTGCCCCGTCTTCACCATGCAGTATTGCACCACATCCCACAATGTCAGACTTCTTGTTGCATGACCATGCCATCGTCACGGTCTCCACCTGACGACCCCAATGCATAGGAGACTGCATCACCACATCCCCCTCACAGCTCCACCATGTCCACCAGTTGACACTGCACCACTAGCCAGTGCTACCACTGCCTCATGTGGCCTCCACCATCTACACCCGCATGTGAGACCTCTACCGTGTGCCTCCTCCAATACGCGGTCAGTGCCAAAACTATTCTCCATCACAGGTACTCTGAGGGTCACTTCGGTAGATCATGCATGCTCATCAGACGTCTGAAATCTGGAATGATCATAGATATAGGTCCCTCGGGACTCGATCTACACTAATGTAGCCTCTGTGATAAAATTTCATCCAATCTTGGGGTATGATCGCTTTTAGAGCCTCCTGGAAAGTTGACCTACAACCATGAGGGTTCAATAGAGATAAACCCAAAGAAGAGGGGTAAGAAAAGATAAAATGACTCCATAAATAAAAAATATCATTCTTTGATCGTGTAAACCTCAATCTATTCCCATTATAATGAAGAACGAAGAAACACAGATAAATAATTCATCCCTCAATTATTTCCCACTAATATGACCATCCCTCAAGAATCATTGAACTGCAGGTCAACATGTTCATTGGTTGTTCTGTATTCATTGTTTATTATAGAAACAGTGAAGAAAATTGAGTAATAAAGACATACATTGATTTTGGAACATTAGTTGAAGAGAATCGATCATTGCGTCACAACTATTGGAGAGATCCTATAAAAAATATGTCTCTTGATCTCCGATCTGAAATCCCATAATTTTTTTCTATAGATATATTTCTCTAAGTTATCTCCATAGCTTCCTGGAAATTCTAGGGTTATGAGCTTAAACCTGGATCCATGTCTATATATAACAATTAAGAAAAATTTCACTACAATGGTGAAAAATTAAAAAATAAATAAATTCTCCATTTATTTTATTTATTAAAATACCAAATAGTACTTTCCTCAATTAACCCACTCTAGTCAATGTTAGGTACCTCCTTAGGTAAAATCGATGATCTGAAAAAATGGTGCCCTCATATTTCTGATTCGGGCACCCGTTTAGATTTTATTCCACTATTTTCTGGAAAGCTGTGCATGTGTGCTATTTAATAAATTAATATTTTTCAAGTAATTGTTCCGGTCACACCAGACCTCAGAATAACAAGACCTCTTAGTTCCTATTCATAGAATAATTCCATCATATATTCAAAAATTACATGGAAAATACAAGACATTACAAAAACTAATTTATAACAATCAAGATATCATCCCAAGACATCAATGTTTTATTGTCTATAATTGAAGTTCATACCTTAGATATGATAATATTTATTCAATCCGATGGCATTACCACATTAATGGTGAATGGACTCATAACACATTGAATTTTTTGTTTTCTCATCACCCATTTTTTTGTGCATAATTCACAATGATTAGAGTAAAACATTGCATTGATCCATAAGAATGTAATATGGGGGAGAATATTACCTACATTTTTCGACCAAATTTTTGATGAATGAATCATTACACAATATATTTTGATCGCCTAATTCTATATCATTTTATCTATGTTTTTAAGGATCGTTATTTTTAGATCCATTTTCAATGATCATAAAGATATATGATATCAATGGTGATACAATATTTCATGTATTAAACTAAAACACATACCCTTTCATCTTTATGAATGGATCAGGGAAATATAAGGGGGCACTAATCTTTTATGTACATGTGAAATAGAATGCCATGTTAGATTTTTACACAAATTTACAATGAATTGGGAACATTATCAGTTGGCCTTTTCTCTCTGATTCTAGAATCACCTTGGGAGTTAGGACTGGATCCTTATAAACTCTACCTGATGACTATTCTATTCCATAAATAATATAACATTTTTCTATGAATAACTGGGATGTCCCTAGTTCTATATATCCATATAAACACTATAAAAAGAGAAATACACTATTGTTAAATATAAATGGATTTAATGAAGAATATTTCTGAAAAATACCATGTTTAAATATCAGTGGGGTTGATGAAGTCATCCCACTCTAGATCTATTAACCTAATAGATTCCACATGAAAAATATTATGTTCTATCATTCCCCAATGAATCCAGTGATAGTGTTGCACAGTCAGTGGAATGTACCTGAATGACATGTTCCTAGATATACATGCCACCACTGATTTGGTTATTTACAAGTTTGATATCAATGGTATTCTTCATATTACTGATTTGAGGATTGTGCATAGCTTTATGAATGGTAGTCCATAAGTCTTAATGAAATTTCATGGTGCCCAACTATCCCCAAAGAGGATGTTCTCAACATATACATAACATTAATGGATAATAAAATATTCCATGTTTGATTCAAATTAATACATAATCCATTTTATTTTTATCTCCATACCTAGCCAAAATATTTATAACCATCAATCTTCTTATTATCTCCATCTAAACCATCATCAATTAGGATTGTCCAATATTGTCTCCCCAATTGTAACTATTAAATAAAAATTATATATTGTGGAAATTTATATTATAATGATTTAACTACAATTGGAAAATTTTGATATTTCAGGTTACATGTTCCCCTAATCAAAATCTCATGAAAAAATAACATTCCAGGCATTATTCATTAGTATGTGATGAGGATGGGAGGAAAACCTTGTATGTATTTAATTAGACATCAAGTTAGTACTCCTCTACAATGATTGAAATATAATTTCATTATTATTATTCTACTAAATCATTATGTACAATAATTTGTAGGACATAATGGAATTCTACTCATTCGATACATTAGAAAATGGTATCAAATACTAAATCTGTATGAGTGTTTTGTTGAATATATTTCAAGTTTATTGTTGATATTGATTAACATTAGTAAAATGAAATATCACATGACCATTTTTTATAACATTTTTTACACTTAGATGTTAATGTTTATAATTTCCCTTGTAGGGACCTCACTATACAAAAAATATTAAACACTATGAACACTCAAGTGATTTTTTTCTATATCATCATTCAGTTGGGGAACATGGTTACCATAAAATGATTAAATATAAGGTCTAAAAAATCACATAGTTATTTAATAAGAATTAGAAAATTCATATGAATTCATGTAAAACATTAGCTATCCCTATAGAATTTTAAAAATCCCATGGTAATGAAATAGTGATTTCATTAGGTATATTTTCTAGAGGAATCAATGGTTCATTGCTACAATAAGAAGTGATAAACTATGAGCATTTCCTTTTACTAAATTTTCTACCATCATGAATGTGATTGGTCTAACACTTATGTCCTAATTATGGTATAACAATATGTGTACATTAAGGTACAATGCTAAGAATCCAGTGAGAGGTCTAAACCCACAATGTCTGAGTAATAATATCTTCATCTAAATGTTATAGATGATTTCAGTTAATGGATAAGGATTCTTATTAATAGATTCCACAGATACCATTAATAGTTTATGCTTAAATGGTGGTGTGTATTCATAATATCGCCAAGAAACCATGTATGTTATGATATTTTATTACTTTTTATCAAGTATTGGTATCCAAATGATATTTTACATATCACATGGACAAATCCAAAATATTTCATGTGGTTGGTGGAAAGTGTTTATATAGGGTCTCCAGTCTTATTTAATATTTTGGATAAATTCCATGTTCTAATACATGTATGTCTATGACATCTAGAGAAACTAATATATCCAAACGCCTGTGAGTTTTCATTAAATTGTAGTTCATGATTTCTGAATCCAATTAACCTACATCCATTAAGCTCAAAATTCACATTCCAAGCATAGGTCATTGATAGTATTATAGCCTTAATGTTTTTCCATAGCACCCTAATGATAGAAAGAGGTATAGTCATGTGTTTGAGCCTCTAGATTATGTCAATATTTTGATATGGTAAATTAAATATTCTACATGATATATTTCAGGATTTTAAATGCTTCTCTAGTGTTTTCACCCTTCAATTATTTTTTTAAATTTATAATCTTAAGTTTTCATAGAACTATAAAAATATAATATGATGGTTCTTTTGTATTATTTTTGTCCTTATTTAGATGTCCATAAGTATATATTTGTATGATGTTTATCTTCATGTATGTTTGTTTAAATATCGATAACTTCATTGTAAGATTCAACCAATATGGGCTATATATCTAAACTATTTCATCACTACAAACACAATCATTTCCCCGATATGAGTACACATAATTTTTTAAATATTTTCATTTAAACATTTATCTATTTAATATGAAAATTATAAAAATGAATAACATATTCACTTTATAAAGAATGAATAAATGACGTTGTAATAAGAAAAAAATAGAGCATGAGAATGAGTAGATTGAATTTTCATAGGGAAAAGGCTTTCACCTAGTAATATTCACTAAGGTGTCTTCACATAGACCGAAATTGTGTGCCTCACTAAACTGAACAAGGGTAATGTGAAAAGAATAATGAATATTATTTAAGAATTATCACCAAGATCTTAAATAAATTGATGTGATTCTAGTTAAATAATGGTTCCGAGAAATACAAATTGTTATCATGTGAAATGGTTGACAATGGTAAAATAAAAGAGGTAATTTATTCATGATTTTCTAAAATAATTTGTGAACATGATGAGGTAGTGTTTCCATTATTATAAATGTGGATAATATGTACTATAAATACCACATCAATTACCATTCATGAGTAGGTGGTCACATGATTGCATCTTTTTTATGTGAACTTACCCATCTCAAAGTCAGAGTTCACCATCCTTCAATCCAGTTCATACATTATTATTATCTTCCTGAAAATTGGATGCTCCCCATATGGATCATATTAACTCTAAGGAGGTGAATTTTATAGTACTAAAATTTCATATAAGATTATTCCATCAACCGTTAAAGGTATATCTAAAAAAATTAAAGGAAAATGGAATAGTCAGATTTCAAGCTTGATGGCATACTTTACATTCATGGTCTATTGATCCACACATTATCGCACTTCCACAAAAATTCTTTACACGACATCTATACATAATATTTTCCAAGAATTGTTTTATTTATATCATTTAACACTCATTCCATGCTTAATATATTCCTCATCAAGCATGTTCATAGACAAACCATCCACCTATATCCTAGAACCCATATCTCGTACTCCATCAACTCATGTTCAGGATCTAGGGTAGCTATGAGTGGTTACAGACACACATTACCTTTTTTCTATAAAAGAAACCCTTATCCTCCCATTTATACATAATTATACACTAAGAATTCCATATTCTATAAGGCCACATGGAGAGGCCCAGGTGTGTACACATAAGTGAAAAATATTTTCAAACTCTCCCTCATTTGGGTTTTTATGTCATGAAATTAGATAACTAATGGAAAATATGAGTATTTTTTTATATAAATTTTTTATTCTAAATAAAATTTTGAATTTTACATTCAGAAAATCCTTAGACTAGAATCATATAATGGACTTCATTCATGAGTATCTCGAATGTAGGTAGTATGAATCCATGTTGTGAATTGGTTTCCCCCTGGGAAACCATACCAATTTCTATAATGAGACACATAGAATACCATTATCCAAGGATTACTACAGATAGAGTATCACCCTAACATTAAAGGATTACATGGGTTCTTATTCACCCATGATCACCAATTGGGGGTGGTCCTAACATGTGTAGGAAGATAACTATTCCCCATAGGGAATCCAATTCAATGAAGCCACACAAATCCTATAAGTGACATAATAATGAAACTCATTCTAAAAAGTCACATATATGGGATAAAAATTATCCTTTGACACTGTAGGGTTAAACAACTATTATAGAACCATTTTTTATAGGCCAGAGAAATTTTTTTTACCCTAATTGGGATTATTCCATAGGTATGATATATACATAACTAGTCCATTTTCCACATTCATGTGTCCCCTAAAATCATATATTTCATTGATAATGAGTTTTAGAGAGGTTTTTCTCCTTAACCACCTAGGTCCTCTGTGTATATTCATTTATTTATTTTCATGATAATGGGGATACCTCCTCTAAAAAAACTATTGGGACTCTCCCTTGATTTGATTAGTCTTGTGAACCATCTGTTCGATTCTTACCTATAAACCATGTCAACCACGTTCCTAGTTAGCTCCATTGTGTCCAATTAATGATTCATGATAGGTGATATAGTGTAATCCCAACAATTACCCTAACCAATTATTTATCCCCATATTTTTGGTCATCCCCCCAATGCATAATTACATAAAAATATGAATTCATTACATATGGTTCACTCATATGTATTTCCCACACTAGAAATGTTGAAATAAATCATGTTTAGAGGTCAAAGTCATATGAAATTAATGTTTGAGACATAAAATATATTTATGATTACATTAAAATACTAATAATTGGTTCTATAATTACAAACACAAACTCAATGATATATTGATCCTTGTAACACAAATATGAAATAATGTATAATTAGTCCTGGTAGTATAACCTTAAATTAAAATAACCTTGGTCTCAACTACATAAACATTTAATGTATTTACAACTGGTCATAGCTAAAAAAGTTTAAAAATCACATCCATTGTTCATTGTTTTATGAACATAATAGTCACCACATTGGTCCTTTTTACATAACCATAATATGTGTGATAAGATACATCAAATTTAACTAGGCCATATGGGATTTGATTACATTTACATGGATATGCGGTAATCCTATCTAATAGTCCCCAAAAAAATTTCACAATACATCTTTCCACCATATATAGAGATACAATTCACCATACCTAGTTATATAGCATTAATCACTAGTATAAATTTATAATACATGATGATCGAAAAATTCTAACAAACATAGTGTTTTCATAAAACAATGTTTTTAAAAAATTTCTCTCCTGTTAAGGATAACAAGTATTATTATTTGGAATCACTTGAAAAATTTGAATAAAATCTATAATAGATACGTTGAACAAACAATTAGATCATTAATGGGATTTGTCGATATCTCATATTCTCAATGTCAATATTCATAGAACCCCTAAGAAACATCCAAACATGCTAGTGAGGAAATGAAGAATCTAAATCACTCAGCATATTGAATATAATACAGGGATCTCACTTTTTATCTATGGTCAACTAGGTATTTTTTGGATTTATATATCTCCAGGAAGAACCCTATTATTCAATGGATTTTTAATATAACATATTAGTGAAAATATTATTATTATTAATTGTTTTAATTTTTCTCTACCATGAAATAAAATAAACCTCATTTAATAACATCCTTAAAATATTAATCATGATATATTAGCTTAATTTCAATAGAAAATAAAAACAAGATATTATCCTCATTACTATAGTAATGTTGGTAAGAAGGTATCTTCCATGTACTATTACATGACCTCCATATCATGCAATATAACTTCACTTACAAACCAGGTGGTTTTAGAATTATTAGGGTGAAATATTTTGGATTATATATTATCCAAAAGGATCACATTATATAGTATTTTAATTCATTATGATTCACTGATTACATAACCTTCTCATAAATCACAGTTAATATAGTGTGAATCATTTTCTATATAAGGTTTAGTTAACATTTTTTTATATAAAACCCTTATAGGATTGAGTTGATAATTACTGATATAAATTAATGAATTTATTAATAATAATGGGAAATAAAATTCAAGAATACAATCTATTAATACTATAATACTAAATTATTTTATTTTCTTTAATGGAAAACCATAGTAATGGTATGATCTTTCAATAGGATCTTAGTCTCATGAAAAAATTTATAGAATAGTAGTCGATGGATTCTTGGGTTCTTAAAATATTCATAGAGTTTTTATAAAAAGTTAAAATTCATTATATTATATGTGGTATTCTAAAAAAATAAAATTTTAAATCTACCAACATGATAACATTATTCTATAAATAATTATCCCAATGTTCACAAATACTATCACATCCTACTATATACTTGGAGAGGATTGAATTGTACATTGGGAAATGAATTGGATTAGTGGAATTTAAATACTCAATAATATTAATGATGAGTTTCTATAAAATATAAATTTATGGAATGATCTTGAGGGTACCAAAGAATTAATAAATGGGAAATTAAGGTCATTATAGATTCAATAAGGGATGGACATTCCACCAAATTTAAATATATTATTGAACAAGAATGTTGGTATCATTTTTATAGGCTTAATGAATAAAAGAAATGGTAAAGGGACATGAATCATATCCAAACTAGTACACTCAATAATATAATGTTGATTGTTATAAAATAATATATGGATGAAGATATATGACATGGTTTTATAGAGTCATGCCTCATGTGACACTATGTCTTTAAGAGATACATTCCATATAAATAGTTCCTAGTGGTCATATACTACCATATATAGATTTTTGTATGATACATAAGATGAATGGTTTTATTAGGCTTCTTTTCATAGTGATAAATATATTTTACCAACATTTCGTTGATAGTTATGTTTAGAATATATATTATATTCTTCAATTATAAATGTAGAGATACACCATAATGGATATTCATCACAAAAACAAACTTTTATATGGTTGAAAAAAATATTTCAGTGGTTAAGAGTATTGATGATATTTGTTTATTTTTTTATTAAATTTTCAACCAACGCTATAGGATATTAGTTAAACATATATAATGAAATTAAAAAATGAAAATATTGAAAATTTATTGGAATGATTCTATTGTTTCACTTTTATTTTATAAATAGTACCAACTATAAAAATACATCAAATTATATCTCTATATGTTGGAAATAATCCTACACGATACTATTCTAGAATGGGTCTCTTATATCTAGAAGTTATGAAATAATAATTTATAATCCATATTCTCCATATCATCTTATTGGATATTTTAGCTGTATTAAAATATTGAATACAATAAGTTACTCTAGAGTGTCTAGAATGAAATATAAAATGATCATATAAATATTATGGGTAATGGTAACATGAGAGTTTACCAATTAATAAATCAATATATAACCTATTAATATTATAAATTCATTCCCTAAAATATAGCATGACATTGATCATTTGTTACAGAGATATCATATTAGTAGGATTATTCACTCAAGTAAATTTTTCACATTAAAAACAAAGAGTTATAACTAATGTAATGATTCAAATTAAGTACGACCTAATGAATCATTAAAGATAAAATTATGGATTCACACATATCATGGTGGTTAAAGAAATAAATTGGAATTATAACACAAATGAAGTTGATTTTTTGACATATCATGATGAAAACCTATATGATAAGTAAAGGGATATGTCAAAATAGTAGATAACGTTATTTAGATATTATTTATATATTCATGTGAAATGTGATAATATTCAAACATACTAATTAAGAAGTTATTATCTCATATTTTATGTTTAATAAGAGTAGGATGTTGTCCTTATAGAATAGAAAAATGACCATTTTACATAGGGTGTCTAACAGACCACACAAAAGGGGATTCAATATGTAAAAACTGAACATTTTATATCTATTTCCTATAAAACCATAAATGTAATCCATTTTTGTAATATATATATATATGGTTATCACATGTATAATATTTTCATCAAAAGGTCTCTAGATTTTAAACCGAATCTATCAACATCAGTTTCTAAGGGGTTTGCATCTCTAAGAATTCTTATTCCAAAATACATGCTTGTGCCAAAAGTTGGTAAAAATATTAGTCTTTAAATAGTTTCTAAAAACCAAATAGTGAGGAATAAATCATTGTATAATATCTATTCAACAAACTAGAAGACAGCTTTTGTGAAAATGGGTATTATATTGGGATACTTCCACCATCTATTTATGGGTTTTGAGGTAGGTGGATTTTACTATTGATCACATTTTGAAATGATTTAAGAGATTATTGTTTTTTAAGAATGATCATCTGTCCGGATAAAAGTATTATATACATAAATATCTGTATGAAATTATAATTAGTTATGAATGTATGATATACTTGTTTTTATGTCTTGGTAGAGGGTGGATCGTAACTCAAAACATTGGTGGAAAATTGAAATGATGAAATAGAAAACATTTAATTTTAGTTAGTGATAACATGGTCATTGGTTATATAGTAAGTAGTTGGGATTGAAATAATTCATAACGTGTGTTATAGTAGGACAATATTTTTATCAATGTATGTTAATGAATTAAATTATATTCCACAAGTAAAATGGATATTTTAAAAAAATTAGTGTTTTATATCAACTGTTGCATGACATATAAATTTATATATATTAATTGGTATTATAATTCCAATTATAACATTAAATTTTATCCCCCATAATATTTTTCATGGAGAGAATACATTTATTGAATGATCTATATTCTAGGTTGATCAATAAAATGACCTCATTATTAATAACTTCATCCTTAATAAATTATTGTTTATATGAAAATTTATTGATCAAGAATGAGTTAAAATAATCAAGTTTCTATTTATATAAAGATACATAAACTATCAAAGTCATTTCGTAAAATTCTATATTTATAACTATGAATGTGGATTTATCAAGATAAGATACAAAATAAATATAAAGAGGAAAATAAATTTTAAATTATTTCACATAAACATTATATGAAGTCAATTTCAGAAATTATTTTGTAAACATTTTGATTTAATAATTGAAAAGATGGAAATATTTTTTATCATTTAAACATGTTTTCTTAGAAAAATATAGGTTATAAATACTCTAATTACATGATTTATCACTAGAAATAGATGTTAGTGTGTAATATAAAATAAAAATATTATATTTCTTCTATGATGTATATACTTTTAGAGTTAGTGGTGATCCACATTATTGGTTAAAATAATATCCCTTTGAAAATAGGTTAGACCATTCAGATAATTAATGGCGGAAAATCATGGTGGTTTAACAATGACAAGGATTTAATGGAAGTACGGAATATTTAAGATGGTTTCATGAACCCTGATGTTACACTAATTTAGTTATTATATGATATAGAAGAAGTTCATTTGGGTAATATAATGGTGCCCAATTTCTTCCCAAATCCATAGATCTATTTTATATAGAATAGATTTTTTAGGTCCAAATATAGGACCAACATGATTTATTTCACATCTATATTTATGTTTTAACACTAATATTGTACTTGAATGATTGGTCTTATGATTAGAGACAAATAATTTTCATAAATTACCATTATTGGTTTTTACTTGAATATTGTATTCTGCAATTATTCCAATGTAGATTTAATCCTTTTGATTCAATCTTTGTGGGTGGAGGATTTTTAAAGTCAAATAATTAAGAACAAAATGGTTTATAATAGATTTTGGCCACAAAACATATAATGAATTGGGTGATGGAATTTTATTTTCAAATATATTTGATAAAATTATGTACCTATTAATTTTAGAAGTATATCTTAAACGTAATTGAAGGATTCAATTTTAAGGTATTATAATGTATAATATTGTTTTATCATTATTTTTAGTGTCATATGAAAGAAGCCATATTAAATTCTTGATGTTTATATTCATTCTTCTTTTGATGAATTTTGTTTCTTAATTTTTAAGCTTATACATGTTAGATAAAAATAACTTCTTTATGTTTAAGGATATTTTTCATAGACCAAATTTCTCATAGATTATGATATTGTTATATGGATCATGGTTATAAATTTTTGGGTCGTATACTAGACCAATATTTGTCTAACCCAACGTGAATGATGATTGATTATATTATTGGAGTGGACGAACAAAGTAGAAAAATATGATTAAAACTGAACATAGTCATACAAAAGAAGCAAGGTTTGAAAATATACTAATATTTTAAATTGTTATAAAACACTTTTATACTAGATAAGGTAATCAAGCCTTGAAACATTTGTAACTGAGATGATGAGACAATATATATATTCATTGGAAACATCCTCCACATTCGAATGAATTGTTTCTTATCATACTATATTATAATTTTTCTAAACATTAAAATTGAACATCTTTGGATGAAGGTGTTTAATATGATATTTTCAACGCAATATGAAATTAGGGGAGAATTAAACTATGATAAATATTTTCCATTGAACATGTATCGGTAGGTCATATTATGGGCATATATTCTATCACTAAATTGAATAGGGTCCTATAAATTTGATACACTCATTAAAAATTTCATTATATGGATTAAGAATATCAAAATATTCAATTCATAAACTATGTTTTATTATGAATTTAGATATTAAAATGTATTTCAAACCTTTTTTATTTTATGGATTCATATATTAACGATGTCGATCAAGCAAAATTTACATAGCAAACTATGTTTTTATTGAAAAGGTGAAAACAGAGCATGAAATGTGATTTAAATATCGATAAAAAAATTTAAGAAGATATAATCAAGATGTTGTATGAAAATAAGGTTGAGGTGGAAAAAAATTAAGATTATTCCAAATATAAGAGATATAGGTATCGCTATATAACCTGAAAAGATAAAAAATAATCAATAATTAGATAATGAAAAATATATAATCTTGGTATAGGAGTGATAATTCAAGCCTGATATGAATTTTTGATGTCCCAAATACAATTTTATAGTAATAAAATGGTATTCAGTATTAACATACATTTAGGACTAGAATATAATATTCAAGAATCAATTCATATACTAAAAATATAGACTTAAAGCCATAAATAGTGGTTGATGTATAACCTAACATGAGAAACACCACAAGAATAAATAATAAAATTAAATTTGAAAGTGTAATGGGGGGAATCGTATAGAGTGGAAGTGATTTATTGGGATTATAAAAATATATTATAGTGTCACTATATATCATATCGGTATAAAAATCCCGAAAGACATAATTATTGAAGTATGTTTTAGAAAAAAGATTTCTTTTCCTAATTTTGGATTACTATTGGATGAACAGTCATTGTCGTTTTTTGTTTTGTAGCATAGATTATATGTCATGAAATTCCTGGTTTTAATATTTCATTCCTCATTTTTAGTTTGATATCCAAAAAATATATATATTTCACAATATTTTAAGATCATGTGTCAAAGATTTCATATTTCACAATTTATATTCACGTGGAAAGGGAATTTTTAATTAAAAATGGTTTATTATGTAATTTGTTACGTGGCACGAATCATATTTGTGGGAGGAATAATGAAAACATCATCAAAATTAATAAACAAGTATGAAATTTTATGGTATTCATTATGTATAATGAAAGGAAATTCCCATTTGGGATAATATTTTTTGGGATTCATTTAAATTATCATCCATGTCCTTAATTTCAATAACTAATCTCCGTGAATTAACAAGTAGAAGAAAAAATTATTATCAAAATTTATGGTTATTGGATTTATAGGAACCTGATGTTTTTGTTGTAAAGGATCTGAGGAAGAAAAAAAATTATACTAGGAAACAATATTTTTTATCAAATCCAATGGATAATATATATTAATTTAATAAAATTTGTTCTAAATACAATACATATATCTTATGGAACGTAATTATGTTTACATTTGATATTTTATCGAGAGGATTTTTTCAAATTTAATTAATAAATAATTTAATTTAGTAATTTATAATTCTAGATTATTATTTCATTGTTGATTAATTTGGTAGATTCACATATAGTGTAATTTTTGCAGTGAGGAATCCATCTTAGAATTCATCTACTGGTATCCACACTTTTTCCACTAATCTTTAAACAATTCTCTTGGTATTTGGGATAAAAGAACAAAGGAATGAAATGCATTATTTCATTTTCCATTAATGACAACATAATATTCTATCATACTTGAGACGGAGGAGGAGGATTATATTTTATTTTTATAGAGTTCTTGTGAAGTTATCTCTAGTCATTAGAGAGAAATACTTGAGGTAATTCATTATAAACATAAAAATGACCTGTAACACTAAAATGTCATAAATTAGATTATATACCTCAAGATAATCTATTTAAAATTCAATTTTAGTCCTTATATAATTTTTTATTCTATGTAAACCCCCCATAGAGTAATTAAAATATTAATTATATTAATATGTTCCTTGACATGTGAAATAAATGGATGGTAAAATTTCATTTGTTAAATAAATAAATATTTATTTTTAAAATCATATTAAAGAAAAATATATCATTTCCATCAAGACCTAAACCTGACAGTCAATCCAATTATTTATTTATGATAATTTAATAATAAATACCTATTTAAATAATTGTACTTCATTATATTATTCATTCAATAAAAAAGCGACATTTTATTCGTAAACTGATAAAAAAATCTTTATATTCTAGTTATTTACATTACTAAATCCAATAATATGTGATTGAATTAATGATAACAACATTACATAAATAAATATTATTCAACAAAATGAGAATAATAATTAATATTAAATAAAAATATGATTTAGTAGATATTTTGGATAAATTTTATGCATGAATCTCAAGTAATATTTCTTACTAGAATTATCAAAACGTCCATAATGTTGAATATACATTTATAAAGACCTATCAATATAACAATATAAAATAAAGTTAATGATATATTTAAAAAATCACCATATTAATTCTTAATTTGTAATATAATCATTTTTTCCAATATATCATTAATAAGGTCGAATACATTTTGAAATTGACATATATGATTTACTTATATTTCTTTGACTCCATGAAATGAACTCATTAATGATGTACTGTGATCATGGATTAAATTAGAGATTTCCACTTCAATCGAAGGGATAGATATATCATCTGCAATTAATATAACATGGAAAAATACATTGTTGAATTATTCAAATAATTTAAAATAATATATGATGCCCAAAACTTATACTACCTTGCTGCATAAATATGTCATCATCATTTTGATCAATATATCAATGAATGAAATTTATTATATATATTAAAAATAATATCTTATATAAGATCTAATAAACTCATCCATATTTTGGAATATCAAATGGAAAATATAACATGTAGAATTTATCATGGAAGATTTATCTTCATAATAAAACTTATTTGAGATTAATAAGTGTGAAATTCCTCATAATAAGGCTCATGAACTTTATAGAATCATGAACATGATAGTTAAACAACATTTGTGTCCCACAAAATAAATGTAATCTAGGCCATCAGACATAAGATTATTAATTTTCCATATCACTTTAGTAAGAACTTTATATCGGTGAACTGCTATAACATTTAGTAATGAAAAATACTCAATGTTTATTTTCACATTTTTGTTACACATATTAACTCTCATCATGTTATAAAATATTACGCAATATTAATATTCAGATAGTTTAAAGTTAATCATTTTTTGTTTGTTGAGTGAAAACTCTAATAGAATCCCACATTCACTAGATAATAAAGCTAACAATATTTAATATGCTAACTCTGAAATGATATTATTGGTTATAATAAGATAATTATTTATCCATTGATTCCACCACATTCTCATCCATGGTAAATCAATTTATTTTTACCACACACCACTGAGAAAAAAACCTCATATGGGGATATATATGAAGTATATTATTCATCCATTGATATGACATTAGTTCCCAGTCTAGGACCACTGGTGTGGTATTTTCATAATATATAATGATAAAATCATTATTAATTAGAGTATCATTATTATCCTACAAGAATTTTTGTATATTAAAAAATAGATATATTAGAATCAATAATTTACTTTCACAATGATATAGAATCAATAACAAATTTCTATTTAGAAATATCTCGGCTTATGGGTTCTTTTATTTGGTAAAAAACAATCCGGACTATGATTTCAATAAATTATGAAATTTATGGAAACTAAAATCTATGCATTCCTTTTTAAGTAGTTCCTAATCTCCTCAATAAACCTTGAACATATCCTTTATATTCTACATTAAATTTAGTAAAGTCTTAACAACAACCTAATATGGCCTCTATAGGGTTTCTTGATACCTACTGACCCTGATCAAGCCATAAGAAACATCAATCAAAGTACTTGTAATATGGAATACAAGATATATCCTATAAAAAATGCATAATAAATCATAAAAATTCTCTCATTCATTCAGCATGTGTCTGAGGAAAACATTTCTTGGAGTGATGTACACCAAGTTACATCATAAAATATCCCCCCAAGATTCTTCTATGCCAATTCCATTATCACTTTATCAATGTGTTTTCCTTGATGTAGTAAAAAAATAATTTTATATCTATCAGGATGGATAATGTTTTATAGAATTTGGATTGAATCACATAAGTAAGTTATATAAAACCATTTTTTATCCATGTCTTAGAAGACTGTAAGACTTTTATCTCATTTATCATCACTAATATGTACTCAAAATATATTATAAGGAATACAAATTCACTCCCACTAGATCATTTATTGGAATAGGTATGACATTAAAGCTGTATGAAATAAAATTCACATATGAATTAATAAAAAAATTATGATTTAAAGAATGTTGTTTCTGAAATACACTTTTTAAATCTCATAATCAGGGGATGGTGATTTGGAATGTAAAATACTGATGGATTTCATCATATAAACTATGGATAATTTTTTATCATTGTAGATTCCTTATCAGTCGATTAATTTTATTTAAGCTTCTCATAACATTATGGTACTGAATTTTCCACACATGTAATTTTTTTATTAAACACTGATTTTCACCCATGATGGTGTAAAAATTAATTGATCCACCAAAATCAACACCAGATTTTCATACATAGAACCCATTTAAGAATTCATTGTTTTATATTTTTTTTAAATTTTTATCCATTTAATGTATCCTTGTTAGATAAAGATTCATTATTATCAATTAATAATGGGTCACCATCCAAAAAGAATAGAAAACAATATTTCCTTGGTTCCCAAACCTCTATGATCCCCCAAAATAATACTTGTGTCTTTGAAATATGTTATCCATTTGGGTTATTCATAATTTTTTCTAAAACCAACTCTTTTGTATATTTATCCTTGACATTATATTTTCCTCTCCTGATATCAGTTCTCATTTTTAAGATAATCCACATCCAAATGAATAGGGTTTGTATTTTAACTATTACATACTTATCTGATGGGTTTTATAGATAACATCCCCTGGTTTTTTTTTATATCCTACAAATGTAAACTTTGTTCCTCAGGGTGATGGTTTTTTTATTAAATTATCCTTAACGAATGTTTTTCTTCCCTATACATATAAATGGTTCAAAATATAATTTATTACATGCATTAACTCAAATGGGATTATTTTTTAAATTTTATTTGGAACTCAGTTTAGTATGTATACTATAATATATATTGTGTATTCCTATATAGATATTTATTACTCACATTGATACATTATTGATCTCACTACTCCCAACTAGGTGTGTTTCTTCCTTTCACCAATAACATTCCATTTTGGTGTATAAGGATGTGTGGGTTGTAATAGTATCCCAAACTCCATTAAATAATTTATGAATTCTTGATTAAAATAGTACATATCATCATCAATGTAGAGTTTCTGTGTATTCTGACTAAGACAATTCACCACTTCATTTATTTAACCCTTTAATTTTTCAATGGAATATGACTTATACATCATTATGTAGACGTAACCATGTCTATTAGATTCATGAGTAAATTTTTTCAAGTAACAGAATCCATCTCTATTTTCAACCAATAATGTTCCACACATATCAGTATGATGTAATTAACGACTCTCTACAGCAATTTTACCATTTACTCTAAATAACAAATTTGACATATTCATTAAAATCAATAAAGTTATATATCTATATTTTTTAAATGAATTTAATTTTTCTTCTTCATATTGATTTTTAAAATTATTCTTATTTACTTGGATAATATATTGATTCCATATCATTGTAGGAAATGATTAATGTGGACTTGGTTTTTTATTTATTTCCTACACTTGATTTATTTATTTTAGCACAAAAAAGATGGGTTTCCAACTATGCCATCCTATAATATTTGATATCTTTATAAAATTAGGTTCATGAATTTTAGAGAATGAAAAAAATCCATTCATATCAACAATAGACATGGATTAAATATTTTCAATTACAACATCTATGTAATAATGATATTGTTAGACTAGAATCAATCTAGAAAGCAGTGTGAGCTAATAGTCTCAAATAGAAAGTGCAACATGTCTTTCCTAATTGACTACTCGATGATAAATTTCACATTTGGAAATATTATATAATATGTTTAGTTAATATATTTGGATAAAAATATCGGATCCACATGTTGTATCTATTAAACACGTTTTATAAATTGAGATGTTATACTTGATTATGAATTCACTTAAATCTTACACTTTCTACTTCAATGTGGATGGGTCTTCTTCCAATGTCATTAATTTCCATAAAAACACATATCATCATGCTCTCAAGATTGTACCGTGATATTTATTCCATTAAAAGTGTATTGTGATGGCTCCTTATACATTAAATTAGTCTTAATTATTTTACTATTTCTTTCTTATTTTCCAATATTCAAACTAAATGTTTCTATGATTTATATCCTTATATATCTAAAAATCGGTGTCAACAGATATGGTAGAATATTCTCTATATTATTTTTGTTCAAATTCATAGTAAAACTATAGAATCTTTGAAGATTTTAAGTGATCGCAAGATATATGCACAATTACTTGGGTAGCTTGGAACCTAGACATTTCCTACACACAATGTGGCCATCCATTTTTACTATATATTTTCCACCAAGAGTATATATACACTATATTTTTTACATGACTATTACATAATTTTAAAGTAAATAAATTTAATCATTTAAAAAAACAAGGATCCAATGGTTTAGTTTCTTTGGAAAATTTAGACCATTCATAACCTTTACATAATAAAACATAAAAATTATTTAATTATCACCTCTCCAGCCTCATAGTGGCCTTCACATTCTCCATAGTAAATGTAATCTCTGGAATATGTACATCAATAAAAGGGGATATATAAAAGTACAGAAAGAGGATAGAAAATAACATGAATCTATATAACATGGGGTGAAAAAAATTTCATCATCATATCATAAGCATAGGATCATCATCATAATCATGATACGATGCATTAGATCAAGGCACATGATGTGGAAATGATTAAAAATGAAACATCATGTCATAGTGGTGAACTACCATATATTGTTGTATACATATATAGAATGATGTTCACAAATAATAGATGTGAATCAACATTTAATCCACATTGGGAACAAATATTAAAACACATTCATGTATATTGAAACATATATCATGAGATACATCACATTACCTAATTTATTGGAGTACTATATCATTATGGGTGCACCTATCACATCATAACACTTATATAATCGTGAATGGAAGATATAATGTAAATAAATCATAGAGATAAAACCCCATGGAATAGAATGGGTCTGTTTTCAAAAGTCATAAAGTAATAAAAAATTGAGTTCCCAAAATAAAAATGGAATAAGATTCTTAGTACCAATCTTTATTAATGGATAAATAATCTCAAGAGATATAATTGATATATTTTTAGAAGGAAGTGTTCATTTGGGAAAATTATTGAATATTCCTTAAAACAGATTAGAAACATGTGTATCCTAGAAAATAAGTGGGAAGGAAAGATAAATTATATTTAATGATTATTAAAGTAACATTCATATATAAAATGGAATGAAAGTGGGAAAATATAGGAAAAGAGAGCTGGGTTTTAGAATCACCTTTCATTATGTCGGAATGCTATCTTAACTTTAATATCACGGATAATCAAATTTGACCAATTTATTATTTAATAAAGAAGAACTTATAATTTTTTTATTAATTATAAATTTATTATTTTCATTTATGGACATTACGATGTGTTGTATAGTTCAATTACATCATTTTGAGAGTGTTCATTTTCTTAGTATTCATGGTCGGTTCTCTTGTATACATGAATTGTTGTTTGTTTAAAATGATGATAATTCTCCATAATTGAGATTATATGTTATTATTGAACATTTAATATATTAAATTATATTTTATATCATTTTTAATATAATATGAAGATGAATCATTCAATAAATTATTAATGAAAATGATATAATTTATTTTGGTGGATTTTACGGCCATTATGAGATTATATAATCATGTGTGTAAATATAGGTTCTATAACATTATATAACTTTTAATATGTATATATAGTCATATTTAACCATAATAATTATTTTATGACCATCCTTGTGGATGTATGTGTAAAAAAATGCATCATCCATGGTGGTGGTAAATCGACACACCATGAAAAATATTTTCATTTTAGCAATAAAAGGAAGAGGGAATAAATTTGAAGATTAATTATTCCATTAACCTAATAAAAATTACGTATATAAAATATAATGAATAAATCATGCCACTTGGATAGTTGGAGGAGAGGATAAGAAAATAAAATAAATTACATTTAAAAGAGATTACTTGAAAATGAAAGAAGATTGTACCTCTTGATTTTCTCCTCCTTGAGAACCCCCATAGGGAAAGGGGTTTTATCTTCAAATGAGACAAAGTGATCTTGGAAATGGGGGAGTGGATTTGGAAGTGTATTGGGGTGTCCCTGGAAAATCATCTAGGATTGGAAGGTGTTAGGTGAAGATGTAGTGGGGGTTGTATTTATATGGGAGGATAGGGGTGTTTTCTGATTATTTTATTCATGGGATTATTATTTATCATCACGGCTATGAATAGTTTTACCTTGTCAAAAAATATATTAAAATAATTAAGGATATTCTTATATTTGGGTCTTACATCACCCTTAAATCAGTAATGGATAAAAAATTCTTTTAATTAGCTTTTATAATAAATTATAGTCTTTTATTATTCACAATAAATTCATGTATTTTAGAAAATACCAAAAAACAACCATAGTCATATATTAAATTGTATAATTCAAAAATGAACTCAATTTTATAAAAATAAATCTATAAATTTGAGATATTTTAATTTTAATTAAAATCATAATTTATTCGAATATTTTTGACTTTAACATTATAACTAATTTTATGACTATTTGAAAAATTAATTCAGGCATCCTAAAATTATATTCTACTTATAAGACAGAAAAATATTAATTTATGAATATATTTTTTGAAATTATGCTTTATTTTATGCCTTATATTAATTATAAAATTGTATAGAAACTATTATGTTTTAAAAAATATGAACACTTAATCTATCATTTTAAAAACATTTACTAACTTATAAAATTATAAAATTATATCATATTTTAAATAATAGGATGCCTAAATTTTATTTATACAATCATTGGTGAGGTTACTATTATATTGGTTAGATTACTATTCCAAATATATATATTACTATTCTAAGTATCAAGAAACTATTTCATTAGTACTGATTACATAACTTCTTGAAATACTTCTTATTACATTAATTCTTTATTTATAAAGTTTATATTGTGTTCTCTAGGTTATTTCATGTGATTTATTCAATATGAAATAATTAGAGGTATTCAGATTCTGTTGATAAAACTATGTGTTGTTACATTCTTCCTCCAATATGAAAATTCTCCCATGGAATTTCATTTTACACAATACAGATAAAAAAGTGATAGTACCTCTCTATCATCTCATCCTTTTGTTCTCATGTTCCCTCTCCGTACTTATGGTTTCATTATTATATTATAACTAGGTGAGTAGTCTTATTGTGTATTAATTTATCTTAATGATCCAATATATTCACCAACTACTCCTCGTAAGAGTGATAATTTTATAACTATATCACCTCTAGATTAAATACATGTGAAGCAGCTAGTATGTAATTCTTTTATAGGGATACATGGAATAAATTGTTAACTGGAGACATTATAGGAGGAAGTGTCTGTAGATAGGCCAAAAATCCATCATGATAAAGAATCTCTAAGGGGATAATGTACTCCGGACTCAACTCTTCCATTCTTCCCAAATCTCATGAACCTATTCTATAGAGGTATGTGGAGGAATACCATGTATCCAGTCACAAAAACTGGGTCCAATCAATGATTTTATGCATAGATCTTCCACAGGATTTGGGATGCCTTGATGTGATTCTGAATGGTTTTCACCTTCTCTACCATTTCTTTGACTATATGAGATTTTAACAACATACATTTACCAACTTCATCAAAGTATTCTAGTTTTCTACATCTTTTCCCAAGAAGGAATTTCTATGGAGCCATTATGATGCTCAAGTGGAAACTTTTTAATAAGCGTACTCAACAATAGCTAAATGATGTACAATCCTCCATTGGAATCCATAGAACATGGTCTCATCAATTTTTCCAATGTCTAAATTGTCAAATTATATTTTCCATTAGTTTGAGGATGATAATTCATACTATTGTTTATCTTAGTGTTTAGAAAATGTAGTTGAATTTTCTAGAACATGGAGGTGAATCTAGGATCTTGATTAGATGCAATTGATAATTTTATTAAATGAAAAATTACCAGTTCTCTAATATATATATATATATATATGTTCATGTTGGACTCGTGATAAATCCTTTTGAATTTTGATATAGTGATCAGTCATTGTATGGTGATCCAAAACAACCCATATACCAGTGTTTTCTCTATATGTCTCTGGATGTTTGGTGATAATGTAAATAGTAATATTATCTAATTTCCATATTGGTATGGGTAATGGGTTCATCACCCCGTTATTCATTTTCTTTTCATCCCTCGATTTCTGATTTACTAGGTACTTTTATGTATACCCAGGGATCATCATCTTCATATGGTCCAACCAGTAGTTCTCTCAGAGATCTCGATACATCATTGTGATCCCTAGAAGAATAGAGATGCTTTAGATTTTTGTGTCTCATATATTCTATTTATTTATCTCTGGATTGGATGCAATAAAATTTTGTAACCTAAATCTTACAATTCTTTCCTCATCAATTTTTAACTCTGAGGATTTCCCATTTCATACTGATTCCCCCTTCGGAATTTCAACATCATTTCATTAAGAATAAATTATTTTCTCCATGAGGGATGGTTATGATATAATTTGATAAAGGATTGATGATATTCATTCCTTAATTATACATGTTTCCCTCTATTTCAAATCTACTAAAATTTCATTCTTCTCAATTATCATCTTTGATTAAGATGCATGATCCTTTCTACTTGGATCATCTACCACCTTATTTTCTTTACTAGGATGGTAGTAGATTGGGAAGTATTAATATTTGAAAATATTTAAGCATCATTTCAAATGAATATTAATATACTAAGTTTTGAATATATATTTTTGGCCCTTACGACCAGTATATATTTCACACTTCTCCCCATAGAGATAATTCTACATGATTTTCAATGAGAAGACCACAACTTCCAACTCTAGATCATATGTGGGATAGTTTTTTGGATGAATTTTTAACGACATTGAGGTTAGTCTATCACATTATAATTTTTTCTTAGTAAACATACCATGATCTTATTTGAATCATTTTTCCCCATATAGCTTCCCACTTGTAGGAAGTGTGAGTAATGGAGCAGTGATAAGGCATTTTTTTACCTCCCTAAATCAATCTTCACATTCACTGGTCCAAAAAAATGTATCCCTTACGAGTCAGCTAAGATAGTGGGTTTGAAACTTTTGTTATGATCTTAAAATATAATAGATAGTACCTAGCTAGACTAAGGAAACTATGGATCTTTGTTAAAAATATTGCCCTTGGCCACTGATCGATTACCTTTTTATTCGAAGGGTCCACATATATTCCATTGATGGTGACAACATGCCCCAAGAATGAGACATATTCCATCTAGAACTCTCATTTACGTTACATATGGTAATGTTTATCCCTACACAAAGTCGTTATATTATTATTAAAATGCAACTCATGTATCCTATTTCTCTTATAGTATACCATAATATCATTAATAAAGAATACCGCAACTTTTTTCTAGGAAATATATAAAGACCTTATTAATTATGTCCATGAATATTGAAAGATAATTAATGAGTCTGAAAAAATATCACTATGAACTCAAATTTTCCATACCTCATTCGAATGACATTATTGGGAATATCTTCGATACACATATTTAATTTGTGATATCCTATCCAATGATCCACATTAGAGAAATACGAGGGCACATAAAGTAAATCAGACATGTCATTTATCTGTAGAATGGGATACTTATTCTTTACTAGGATTTTTTCATCTCAAGAAAATCAATGTATAGGTGCATTGAACCATCATTCTTCATGAAAAATAGGGCTAACACACTCCACAATGAAGTACACAGGAATATGAAATTATTTTCCTAGTCCCATTGAAACTCTTCCTTAGTACCTCCAAATAAATGTTGTCTATTTTATATGGTTTATTTGATATCATTAGAGTTCTAAGAACAAGTTAAATTGAAATCTCAAACTCTCGGATAGGAGGAAGTCCAAGATATTCTTCTGGGAACACAATATAATAGTCCGATATAATGTTCATGTCTTCGAGCATAACTCTCTCTCTTATCTCAATCATTTGAGGTATATAATCTTTTTATAAGGAAATAATTTTTAAAATAAAGATGATGATTCCAATTTAGATTCACCCACATCCTTACATTTATAGTGAATTGAAGGATGGATTAGGATGTGAAGAGTGATATCCCTTTTCTAAAAATTGATGTTGTATATGTATAAAGATATTCAATCCATGCATGATAATACATTAATGTCCCCAAACAATGTAAGAAAAGATTTAATGGGAGGTTCTGTAATGACCTGCCAATTCTTATTGGCTTGAGATCACAACAAGTCATTACATGGACTTCAGTGACATCCCCAAGATTGAAAATGCTATAAATAAATTCATAAGGGTTTTAAGGAATGTGGGGGATGATTTAACCTTTAATAACAAAACAATTCACCAAGCAGTCCATTATCAAACAACTCTCTATATGATGCTGGAATAAAAAAAATACATCTCAACTACTTTATTGATATTAAAACCAATCCAAAGTATGTAATAGCTGAAGACTCCCAAAATATATAATTAAATTGATGAAACAAATTAATGAATCTAGGAAGACCACATCAGTCCGAGCTCTATGTGCCCCATGCTCCAAGATCACCAAATATCTCGAGCATCATGAAGTGGTGACAAAAATGTGTGAAATGTAACATTATCCCCAGTCCCAGAAGATAGAATATAAAAAAACACCATATTTAAAAAGAATGGGTGAGTATAAAACTCAGAAATATATCCCCAATGACATCCCTACTCTAACAACTAGGATAGAAGAGTTAGCTGAATTTTTATAAAATAGTTCATACAAAAAAATTCCCAAACATTTTATAACAAAATATAAACATGTTACGAAATTGGTTGCTACAAAATTATATAGGTTAATTTAAACCCAATTTTACAGAATTATAAAATTTCAAAAAAAATACAAAAATGGTTCAAAATAATCTCTCAATAACATTTTTGGAATATTTGAACCATTCTACACACCCATGCAACCAACTTTACAGGCTACATTATGACAGTTCCATAATCATGAGCGGTTTCTCATCAATCTACAAATTATTCAAAAGTTAATAGTATAACATGTTTCCTTAACCCATTGGAACCAAAAAAAATTCATATTTACACCAATCATTGTATATGAAACATGATCACACGCACCATATATTCCCAAAGATCATGCCAAAGCAACCCTTTCAATAAAATTACAATTTTATTGAAAACTGTTATTCATTAAAACCATTACAATACAAACTCATTTCCAAAAAAAATATTTTTATTGAAACCCCCTACTAGAGAAATACATTTAGATTTTCTATAGAATCCATAATTTAAAATCACCATTTTTAATTCATGAAACTAATACAATTTTTTTCATGACCCGTCCTCGGGGCCCGTGTCGTGACTACCCCAAGCCCGCCTTCCATAGGCCAGGGGATGGAGACTAGCACCAAAGGCGTAAATCCTAATTACTGGGAAGTCATTGCCTTTATAAAAGTAAACAAAACACCACAGAGTACAAGCAGAAGTGAAACACTAAGTACAAAATAAAGTGATGAAAAGTAAATGGGCCAGAACACAAACTCAACTGAAAGTACAGCTACAACTAAACGAAAGTACAACAGAAAAAGGAAAACAGCAGGAAGAAAGGAAGTAGCTTCTGGGTCGTCCTCCTTAGATCCTACCTAAAGGGTAGGTACAGATAGCGCAGCCCCTGTATTTTCCACCACAGATCCTACCTGAAACGTAGGTACAGATAGCGCAGCTCTTGGATTATCTACCACGGATCCTACCTGAAGGGTAGGTACAGATAGCCTCCACAATGCTCTCTCCCTTCAACCTCCTATTAGTGTCGTCTCACAGTGAAGTCCACCTCTGGATGCTGACTCGTCATGTGGTCCACCTCCGGGTACCATCCAGTCCCCGAACACTCGGCCTCTGTCAGCGTTGCCCGTCGTCTGCAACCAACACAACGAGGTGCGAGCATAGCCCCTGCAGGGGTAAGTATAGGATACTCAGTAGGGACCCCGATACCCTGATGGTCTCACTAATACCAACAAGGATAATCACAAAGAATATCTCAATAGATAACCTCTACTTAGGTACATGCCCATACATATACCTAAGTTATCAAGTAACCCATCTCAATCATGAGGAAACACAATGTTTATGAAATCAACAGATAACCACTACCCAGGTATATGCCCATACATATACCTAAGTTATCAAGTGACCCATATCAATCATGAGGTAAAAACAAAGATCATAGACTCATCTCAAACCAGGATTTTCATTATCAAAACTGTAACTGCTGAAGAGCCCCGTCTCTGGAGTGTACAGTGGTCCTGTCACGACTCCGAGGTACTGCTCACTAACCTAAGACTACTGAGGTACTCCTCCTGTCGAGTACCGCGGGTCCACCATCCAAACATAGTAGTGCTTACTGCCGGGGTATGCCACCCAAATACAGTAGTGCACACCCCCTAATAGCCTGCATAGGTACCCTCTGGATGAGTACCGCAAGGTCTGCACTGTCACACAGTAGTGCTCCATCTGCCATGGTTCTGCAACCAAACAAAGTAGTGCTCCTTCTACTGGGGTAGTCGACTCACTCCAAGTCGAGTCGATCAAGCAGTCCTCAGGTCTCAGCCAGCTACACGGTCTCCGTACTCTGAACGCTCGTCTCTAGGAGGGTCTGCTCCACGAGCTATAGGTCGATACTCCAAGTATCTCAAAGTCCCACTAATAAGTATCTCAAAGGACCGCCTCGTCATAGGGGTCTTAACGCAATAGACGGCGCGTCAATCAGACGCCCAGTCTGTGAGTTATTAGCCTTTTCGTCCCAGGGGCCTGGTTGGTTTCGTGTACGAACCAACCCGGACGTATCTAAAGAGTACCCCGAACTCTCATAGGGTATACTCATAGGGACCGTTTCTCAACATGATCACTAACGCCGCTGACGGTTCATCAAACGGACGTCCAGTCTGAATGTTATGAGCTTTTCCGTTCCAAGGGCCCGGTTGGATTTCGGATACAATCCAACCCATCCATACTCAAACTATGTCCAAAACTCAGGAGAAGTATTTCAAAAGTTCCGTCTCATCAAGAGGAATCTATCAATGTCGACGGCACATCAATCGGACGTCCGGAACTCAAGGTATAATTGTTTCCGCTCCGAGGGCCCGGTTGGTTTCGTATCTGAACCAACCCGGCCGTACATAAAGTTTTCCGAAACCATGAGTGTAATATACCAATACAACCGTCTCGATCCAAGGATCACTACGCAACTGACGGTGCATCGATCAGAGGTCCGTAGCCCATGATATGGCTGAAAGAACAAAAAAGGTCTGAAAGTGGGGGTTTCGGGCCAGGACCGATCCGACCCGAGACACCCTGGGTCGGACCGAACCGGGTCAACCCGACCTTGGTCCAGTTCTGGTCTGCTTGGGCACGGCCCGGCTCGGGCACGGTGTGGGCCGACCTGGGCACGACCTGGCCTGGCGGTCTGGTCGGGCGGCTCGGCGGTTTCGGCCGAGCGGTGCGGGGTGGAACACTGCCCCCCCGCCAGCGTGCAACCGCGACCGCATGGGGGGCCTCTCCTTGTCAACGGACACGGAAGAGCGCCGCATCCCGCCTCCCTCGGTCCCGCGCGGTTGCGGGACTAGAGGCCTACCTCCGCAGCTTCATCCGTGGCGGCCCTCCCCGGCGGCGCGTTGGGCGCCGTCGTCTCCTGGCGGCCAGCCGGTGCCCGCCGCCGCCGCGCCGGCGAGGTGCGCCGACAGTGTTTTCTGCGGACCATCGGACGCACTCCGATTGTCCGTTTTGCTCGATGCCTTCGCCAACGGTCCTCTCGGGACCCGAACTTCACTGCAGAGGCTTCACATTTACCTTGCGGCCCCGTTTGTCATCGCCCGCCAATCCGCACACAACGATCCACCAGCGGAGTCTTCAATCGCCTCCACGGCCCCAACTCCGGCCGCAGTTTCGTTCGGCCTCAATGGCGCGGCGCGACGGCGCTGTGCTTCTTCATCGCGTTCTTTCTTATTTTCACGCGGTTTCATTGCACTGCGCCACCTTTGTTCATGCCGCAACGAATCAAACAACAAATGGGGAGGAGAGTCAGTCGTGTTCGTGCAGTCCGACCTCCTCCCGTTAAGTTCGTAACAAGCGGCCCAAAAGACGAATAACAACAAGGATTTTTCCTGAACAATGAAAGCAACCCAAACAGTTTTCCCCGAAATAAAGAATTCCCAACCTGCAAAAATAATCTTCATGGATAAACTTAATATTAACTTGATCTGCATTCATAGATTTAGAAGGAAGTAAACAAGGGTTCACTAACAATCACAAATAAATTCCCTACCTAGAGCGTAGTCGTCGAATGAGGTTTGTCGCGGAAAGGGACGTCACAGAATTGAACGTCGTGGAGGAAGATGTCGCAGAAGGAGACGTCGCGGATAGAGGATCATCACGTCATAGAGAAAATATTTTTCAGCGTTGCATCGTCGATCTCTGAGGATCCGACATTCTTCACATTCTTCGTCGTGGAAGAAGAACTCCATGACCTTGAGCCGTTCTCTCCAAAATCCTCCCGCACAACCAAGGAAACAACAATAAAATAAGGGTTACCTAATTTTATTACTCACGCCAAACATTTTAAAATTCAAAAACGAATCAAACAATTAAATCAATTAATTGCAACGTTTTAAACCGCCCAATTAATGGAGGCGTTTATTATTTAATTAAACGCATGAGTTGACTTCGTTTAATAGGTGGTGAGGGTGCGTTAGTTTAATAAAAAAGGGGTTGAGGAAGTTGAAAGGGTGGGGCTCGTGTGGGTCCCACCCCACTAATATCCTACCTAGAGAATTAGTTAGGGTGTGGGTCCCACTCAACCACTTAGCTTAGGTTAACACTTCCTTGAATAAAAATAAAATCTGTTGCACAGTATTTTATTTTATTCTTTAGTTAACCCAATTAAGTAAAACTCCACCTGAGAAAACACAACTCCGGAGAAGGTGTTCTTAAGAATTTACCGGCGTTGCGATTCCATCGGTGCCCTCAGATTTCAATTTCGAGCACCGGTTCAAAAGTTTGAAAAACCCGCTAGTTCGTTCACTGAACGTACCCGAGCTATACTTCGGAAAATGATTCCGGGCATACCGGGCCTCAAAATCCTGTGCCGTCAGAAACTGCGTTCTTATAAAATCCCAGAAAAATTAAGAAAAGAAATTCCCTTGAATTTTATGGGTCTTTAAATTACTCCCACCTCAGGACTTTACGTCCTCGTAAAGCTTTAACAAAAACTAGGGATACAAAAGCGGTATTGATCACGCATCTGAGCCTTCCGCTCCCATGTGCTTACTTGGAGGTTCCCGTACTTCTAGTGAAAGCGGAACCAAGGAATCGACTGTCCTCGTAGGATCCACTCCTGTCGATCCTCGATCCCCACTGGAATCTCTGCGTATGTCTCCCTATCATCGATGTCCAACTCCCTGAGGTCGATGATCTGTGAAGGATCATGCACGTATCACCTCAGTTGAGATGCGTGGAAGTCATTGTGCACCTGGTGCAATTGAGGTGGATGGGTAAAGCAGTAAACCACCTTTCCTACCCATCCGAGGACCTAGAATGTTCTGTTGAACCTCGGAGATAACTTGACGCCTCAGCCACATCTCCGTAAACCTCATTTAGGTGAGACCCGTATAAAAACATGTTCATCATCCTCGAACTCTAGAGGTCTCTTCTTCCTGTTAGAACTGAAACTCAAAACGACTACCGCCCCGAGGGTAAGGTTGACCGACTCAAGAGTGATCGGTCTCACCCTCCTGTGCATGAGTTTATCTTGTGCTGCCTGGGGTTTCCTTTTCAACGACCAAGGAAAACCCATCCCAACGTCGTAGTTAAACCACAACCTTTTTTCCTAATACCATCAATTTTGTGTATGAACTGTGATTGCCCAGTCCATACTCAAACCAACGTCGTAAGGCCTCGACGCTGCTACGAAGAGATTCCAATTGAAACTCTTGCCTTGAGGGTCTGACCACACTGTTGGCGTAAGTGTGATTATCGAGTATTCTCCCAAGGAATCTCCAGACGTGAGGGTCAAGTCTACGGCTTACCAGAAACTCTAGGTCTAGGAAATGATTTTTGGAAGGAAGGAATGATTCTTATCAACGTCTGTTACTACAACAGCTAGTAGTGGACACAGACTGTTCCTTGAATCATTTTTAGATCCATTGGGTCACACTCCTTGATCGCATGCAGCCGCACTCTTCCTCCTCCCTCCAGCTCCCTGAGCCTAGCGGGGACAACTAAGGAGGGTGGTTGTAGCATGTTAAAATGTACAACACCTCATGCTGCTCTCCTAACTCTGCCTCCACGTCTACTGCTTCGCAGACTCATCTTTCCTAAAAGATTCCTCTTCTTGAAACATTTAACACGCTCGAGTCTCTAAGACTGGCGTTGTTTTCCTGTTTCTTACTGCACTGTGCAGTCTTCATCCGCTCCTCGATGATCTGCACCTTCTTTGCCTACAATCTAAAAGAGCTGCTATGATTTCTCCCTTTCCAAAAAGAGAAACTCGGTCTCATCCCCCGGATGAACCACGCCCATTGCCTAATACAGTCAATCCTGACATGAATGATGCATTCATTCCATGGATGACGTCGTAAGGCCTCGACGTAACTACCAAGAGATCCAACCGTCACTCTCGCCTCCAAGGGTCAAGTCACGCTGTCGGCATTAGTGTGAGGTCACTGGGTCTCCTCCAGTAGAAATCACGAAAGTGAGGGTCAAGTCAACAGTTTTAACCGGGACCTCTCAGTATCAACCAAACAAAAGGACAGGAAAGAAAACATCACAATAGTAAGTTTCTTTTATTACTGAAGCTCATAGTACAAAGACACAAATACAACAGCAATATGGAACTAGAAGTAGAAGGGATGTATCAACTAGTTCTGCTCCTGTCCACCTGCTCCAAGAGCTCTATTGCCTTGTCCACTGCTTGGATTTTGCTCAAGAACCCGTCGCTGCTTCTACCTCGGTGGCTCCTCCAATGCCTTTGGATCGACTATGCGGGGGGTCGGACAGTCACGTGCCAAGTGACCCTTCCTGCCGCATCCATAACACTTCCTTCTCCTCGTATGGCTGACTCTGGTCCTCTTGGACCTCTACATCATCTTTCTACTGCCAACAGATGACTCGGATACTGATCGAAAATCATGCGGCAAAAGAAGCTCCTGTACACGCCCGAGGTGTAGAGCTACTAGCACAAACTCCACCCTGAAGAAGGTCTCAAAGTCTTCCCATGTGATGGTCATCCTGTCGCAAAACTGGAACAAGTGTCTCCACCACATGCCTGCTGCTGCCTGAAGAAGGCTGGCAGCAATGATCAGCATGAAGTCCGCTGGCGTCCCCACTACCATGAAGACTCTCACCATAGCCTCCAGCCAATCCTCAGCTGCCTGCGGGTCCGTCTCTTCCCGGAACTTGGGTGGCCTCTGGCACGGGAACTCGTGCAGCGTGCTCAAGTGGCGTGCATCGCCTACTGCTGGGGATGGTGGCATCGGTTGACCAACATATTGTAGTACCGTTGGTTCCTCCGCTAGTGCCTCAACTGCAAGAGGGCCCTGTACCGAAGCCTCATTGCTCGGCAGGCTGTCAGTACGCACAACCCTCTGGGCTCTAGCTGGTTGTCTGTGAAAAGGCATCCTTAAAGAAACAACGTGACACGGTCAAATGATTATACCTGATGAGATGACCTGGTTTGAGATGACTTTTAAAAACTTCTAGAAACACACAAACAATTAGTGTTTTCGTGCACAAAGTTGGAAAATAATTGTCAAGGTCCTACTCTATGGATACGTCGGCCGCCTGCACCAAAACTGGAATCCCTGAACTGAAAACCACACTTGGTACTCTTAACACTGTCGCTTCACAGAAAGAAAATATCAAAGTTATAAGTTCTGTGGTAGAACCAAACTCCTCTGATACCAATTGTGACAACCAGGTCCCAGTGACATCATAGACAGCTTGCCTTAACATGGTCGTCGGGTGGTCCTAGCCTACCAGGTACCCGTAGTTGCCCCGCAGACACGTGGGGACCACCCGTTCGGGCACGTGGGTGGACCCTAGGGTGGGACCCACGTGTCTGCGGGGAAACTAGGGGTACCTGGTAGGCCAGGACCACCCAACGACCATGTTAAGGCGGGCTGCCTGTGCTATCACTGGGACCTGGTTGTCACAATTTTTACAACAATTTATCAAGATTTTACAAATCAACCGAAAATGATAAATCATCACTATGGGGATTTATTCCTTGTATAAAAAAATATTTCACAATAAATATTATAAAATTTAATCAATTTGAAACTAATCCAATCAATTATAGCATGAGTAGATGAGAGTGAAGCCACCTACAATGAAGGTTTCGACGAAACTCGACAACGGATGAAGAACGCACAAGAAGCCGACTCGATTCTGAATGAATGGCATTAGATATATTCTCCTATATGGATTAATAATCAATAATGAAATATTTTTCATCCAAAAATTTATATTTACCCATTAACAGTGTAGATATAAGGGATAAATGGAATCAAAGAAGTATATCTATGTAGATCTAATAAAATGTGACAAAATGGGAAAGAATGGTGACATACATCAAGAATCAAATCATGAATCCAAGAAACGACTTAGATCTCCTCCACTATCAAGAACAACACCAGATATTGATTTATTTTATGTTACCAATCTTACATATACCAACATTTTATTTATATCTAATAAAAAAATAATAAATAAGATCTAGGAAAATGAGACAAAAATGATGAAAATCGGGCACTTTCCGAAAGAATCGGGATTCAAATCACCATGGGAGGGATTCTATTTCCCCCAAATCATGTGTGAAAGGTTATAAAACATTATAGGGAGAAAAAAATAGAATTAGGTTGTTTTTATAGGAAAAACTAAATCATTAGTGAAAAATGAAAAATTTTATATAAAATAAGATCTATTTTTAACCTATGTGCATGGTTTGACACCACCGTTTGTGCCTAACGTGCATAGACTGTGCGACCTTACTTTTGGTCCCAAAACACCATCAATGTACCCCAAACACTACCATACTAAACTCTCAACCATTTTATAGAAAACACATTTTTATGGATTCATCCCTTCATTTTTTTGAAACACAAACTTTTAAGGTAATACCCACCTTTTTGGAAACACCCTATTTTATCAATACACCCTATTTTAAGGAATCACCATTTTTATGGAAACATACTATCTTATGGAAACACCATATTT
The DNA here is from genome assembly GCA_963277665.1 of Viscum album. Classification (NCBI taxonomy): domain Eukaryota; kingdom Viridiplantae; phylum Streptophyta; class Magnoliopsida; order Santalales; family Viscaceae; genus Viscum; species Viscum album. The sequence goes on along the minus strand of OY728161.1, from coordinate 673,877,802 downwards.
TATGGAAAACCCTATTTTATGGAACACCATTTTTAATGGAGTCACTCTATTTTATGGAAACACTCTATTTTAAGGAAACATCATCTTTTATTCGTCAAACACATTCTAAGACACACACCATTTCAATAAAATACCCTTTTTACAAAAAAACATGAGGAAATGTTTATGTATCTAAAATTTTTGGTAATAAATTCTCACCAACAATTTTATTTCCATCCCCAAAAAGTATAAAACCATTGCTACATAGAAAGAGTTCTCGGCACTACTCTTTCATTTCCGTCTCATGTTCCACATTCTCTACCAAATTTAGACCATGTTTCTATAAGACCCGTACTATGACGATGATTTTCCCATGAAATACATTCTGTTACCCATCCATGATCTGCACCTAGATATTTTATAATTAATAATCCAACTCTAGTTCTACATGATTCCATCTGATCACATGGTTAGGATCAGGTTGATACTTCTTCCAATGAGATTTTTGGAATACATTGTACACCGAACTGAACCATTGTGGTAGTGTCATCCAGTATGCAACCTCTCCACCTCGTTCTAGTATCGCCAAAGGGCCTATGTGTCAAGTATATAACATTACCCGCTACCCATAATAATGATTTCCTGGCCTGTGATAAATCTTTAAGAATACATTATCACCCACTTCAAAGGACAATGATAATCGATGATGGGATGCATTTGATTTTTGATGACTTTGATCCATTATCCTTCTCTTTCTAATCAACTAAATCTTCTCCATTGTTTCCTAGACTATACCATCCCCATTAAGAATGTTTCAACTACTTCCACCCAGTAGTGTGGAGAATGACAAGGACTCCCATATAATGGTTCAAATATGGATATATGTATCAAGGCATAAAAGATGTTATTATATGAGAACTCCAATAGGGGAATATGCTTCTTCTGTGATCCTCTAAAATCTATTACACAAGATCACAACATGTTTTCCAATGTTTGTATCATCTACTCAGACCAACTTCGTATTTTAGGATGGTATGTTGTACTCATAGAAAAATGAGTTCAAAGGTCTTTCTATAGGGATTTCCAAAAGAGAGATGTGAAACTCAGATCTATGTCTGACATGATTGGAAATGGTATTCCATTTCTCTTTACCACTCCATGGATATATAATGGGTCAACATAGTATGCTGATCCACTATAAACCATATCGCATCATGTTTCTAAACTATTCTTTAGAGGCATTTAACAAAATAAATAATTATCTGCTCCCATTTACACACTGGGATAGGCAAGGACTGCAACATACTTTCTGGTCTTTGATTACCTTCCATAACATGCTGAAAAGTTAAGCACTTTGAAACAAACATAGCCACATTCCTTTTCATTCCGCTCCACCAAAATGGCTCCTTCAAGGCCTTATAGATCTTCTATATTCAGGGATGTATATACTATATCGAGTGTTGATGAGCATGAAGATGTTATTCCTTACAACATTTTAGTACAACCATCCGACAATTAAACCACAAAACTACATTCCCATCATGTTTCCAACCTGCAATGGTATCCCCACCATTGAGTTACGAACTCATAACCACGCATTCTACATCATACCATTCTTCCTCTATAACCATCGATAACAAATCATGAACTAGCATAGATGAAATGAAAACCGCACCATCAGCTTGTTTTTTTACATTCCACATGCATGTCAGCTAGAAAATTTATCAACTTCCATTCATCTAAATCCTCCTTTTCCAACTAAGAATATAAATTTATTCTCAATGCATCTATCACTGAATTCCTTTTTCCCAGTGTATACATCAAGTAAAATTAATACATCTTGAGATACGCCATCGATCTCATTTTCCTTAGATTTAAATATCGGTGTGATAAACTGTGTTTCAGACACTTAAGATCTGTGAACACGGTGATAATGGATCCAAGTCTTAAAGGCATGGATGACTACATCTATCTCCAAATCATTTATTTTTTAATTCTTCTACTGTACTCTCAACTTCCCTAAACGATAAGCCACAACATGCTCTCTTTTCATGAGAACACAACAAAACCCTGACCCTTAAGCATCATAGTACACCATAAACCCGTATCCTAGTTCTATAAAAATATTTATTGGAGATAATTTAACTCAACCTATCTTCTCATAGAAAGATTAATATCATTCCTCTATCCATTGTAATGGATAATTCATCTTTGTCAGAGCTATCATTGGCCGGGCTAGTTGTGATAATTCATGGAAAAAAATCAATAGTATCTAGAAGGACTAGGAAAACGTTGTAACTTAAAGACATTCTATGATGGTTTCCATGATATAAAAACATCCTTCTTTTCAGGGTCACCGTAAACACCTTTCTCAAAAATCACATGGCAAAGAAAGCATACCTCTTATATATAAAAATCACACTCTGATAGTTTGGCATACAAAAGGTGATCTCTCACAATTCCCAACTATATTTCCAAGTGTTTCTAATGTTCTCCCAGTTTATTTGAATACAATAACATTTCATATGATAATTAAAGAGTCCATATATCACTAAAATATGTGATTCATCTACACTATGAAGACCACTTGTGCATTCATTAGATCAGAAGGCATGACTACATATTCAATGTGGCCATACTTACATCTGAAATTTTTCTTTAGAAAATAATCCTTGTAATGATGAAATTAATTATACCATGATTTCAATTAAATCATTATGAACCACTGATCTCCCCTAAGTTGATCGAACAAATCATCAATGCATGATAGTGGATACTGATTCTTTATCGTAAGTGGGTTATGATTTGGATAATAAATCACCAGTGAAGTGTTCCATATTCTTTCTTCCTGAACAACGTCAGTGGTTCCCATAGAGTTGTACATGGCTTAATGAAACGTTTTCTTTATGGATCCTCCATCTAAACTTTCAGTTCCTTTATCTCTATTGGTTACATCCTATAGGACATAAGAGAAATAGGAGTGGTCCCTGGGAGGAGATTGATCACAAACTCCACTTCCTGTATAGGTGGTAACCCTAATAATTTTTCAATAATGATGTTTAGAAATTGATCCAGAGTATCTTTAAAACTAACATCCCAATATCTTCCTTGGATTCCAAAGTCAACACCACTAACTGGTAAGATATCATTCCCACAGTTGGTGTGAACAAGCTCCTTTCGCCTTTCGTTACAACTCTCTCTCCTCTAAAGAGATTCCCAACATCATCCTTAGTTGTGAAACTGACCATTATACAACAACATTCAATGTTATCCTTGAATTTTTTTCAACCAATGTATACTTAGGATTGCATCATATACATCCATTTCCCACAACAAGAAGTTACACTTCAGTTCTTCTCCATCAATAGTAATATAACAAGCTCTACACAGAAAGACTTTAAATTATCTTTCATTGAGAAGAGTTTGTAATTTTATCAAATAAGGAATAATTTAAAGTTTTAAACATATAAAATAGGTTTCCCACTTTCTCTTCTTCTTAGTTATATAGTTCTCAACTCTTCAAGTGAATAAAATTGTACTTCCTATACTTGGATTTTTAGTAGTTAATGATATTGTAGTGTATCTGGTTCTTGTCCTAACTCAATAGTTTGAAAAGCCTGAGTTATGCATCCGACCAACTATTGGTTCATATATAGATCAATTGCAACAAAATTCTCAACATCTTCATCCGACTGGTTCTTATGATGCCGAACAAGTTCCATTTTTAAAACCAACAACAAAATCTATAAGTATCACTCTCTTACAACTAACTTATTAACATTTAAAATTCTATCACATCAATTATCAGAAATATTTTTTCCAAATTTTTTTCCATGTTCAACCATTTTTTGGAAAACTATTCTTACTTGTGATAATAGGCCTATTTTCAAAATTCAATAATAATTCCCTTTTTCAAAGACATTCATTTGAAAACTAATTCAGCGTTTAAAAAAACACACTTGGCCAAAATCATAAATCATTTCTCCAAATGAAATATGAAATGCTAGTGGGATGACATTCCTCTATAATTCATTTCATACTCTTCCCATTGGATAAACCCATGACAATGAGATTTTTAAATCCTATAAGTGTCTCCAAAACACTTATGTACCCTACTCCCTGGTAACTTGAAGTTCAACATCTAAGGTTTAGCTAGGTCTTTTTATGTAATACATTTCAATTTCTGACAATCCTACACATTTCTATGTATCTTACACAAGGAATAGAAAATAAAGAATTTCAACTCCATAAACAAGAACATCGATGACTACTTGTTAGGAGAGGGCTAAACAAACTAATAGCATTTGTAATGACCCTCAAATTATCATTTCCTTGAGAACAGAAAAAGTCATTACATGGCCTTAGGAGACATCCCCAAGATTTCAAAGGATGGGAATAAATGCCAAAGGGTTTAAATGATAGTGTTAGACAATTCAACATTTTTAAATAAAACTATTAACAAATAAATCCATAATTGAAAAAATCATTATATGATGCCTGAATAAAATCATGATATCTCAAATACATTATTCGTATCAAAACCACTCAAATGTATGAAAAAATATAAGACTCCAGAAATATCAAAGTAAATAGAGGATATCATCTAAAGACTCCATGAAGTCCATAGGACTTCAATCTCTACATTCCCCATGCTCTATGATCACCAAACAGACCGAGCATCATGAAGTGGTGATAAAAACAATTGAAACATTACCTTATCCCCAATCTCGAAAGATATAAAGTAAAAAAACACAAATGTGACCATGAAAGGGTGAGTATAAAACATAGTAGGATATCCCCAATGACTTCCCTACCCACACCACAAGTATATAATAGTTTGAAACATTATTATATAATAGTTCATACAAAAAAATTCAAAAATAGATTATAAATAAATATAAACAAGTTCCAAAACTGTTTGCAACAAAAGGGTTCATGTGCAATTAAAACCAATTTTATAGAAATATAAAATTTCATAAAAACACTAAATAATTTTCAAAATCATTTCACAATAAATTTTGTAGAATTCTATAACAATTCTGCACACCCATGAAACCAACCATGCATGATATGATATGACAGTTCCATACATAAGAGCAGTTTCTAATTGATCTACCAAGTCGTCACCAGGTAATTGTATCCTATGTGACATTAACCATTTGGAACTGAGAAAAAGTTCATATTTCAACCAAGTTTCATATATTCAACCGAAAAACACACACCAAAAATTACCAAAGATGTAAAGCCCTAACCCCAGTTACCCAAAGTCAGGGCATTATTACATAACATTGGCATGATCCCAAAATATCATGTCTCAAAAGGCCGATTAGTTTAATAGCCTTGGAATCACTCGATACATTCATAATGATTACATTACATTATAAAGTGAAAACTACAACAACATCTTGTCTCCACACTCATATCCCCTCATATTATCCCTACAGGTCATTCATAAATTACTTCTTAGCATCTTGGGAATAATAAAACATAGAAAGGGGTGAGCTCAAATGCCCAGTAAGGATAACAATATAGCTGAAACTTTCATAAATAAGCATAAACATTTAAAAAAATGTATAACTAAAACAAAATCCTTTTAAACTTGAACTTCAGTATAATATAGAAGAAATAAAATAAAATAATTCCATTTACTTATTCACTTGGACATTCTACTAGTTGAATAATCACATGAAATATCAATAACCAATTTCATAATGATGGAATGCATAATGCCAGACTATCATAATCACATAGTCAAGGCCTTGTGCCAAGACTACAAATAATATTTTTCCAAGGCCTTGTGCCAAGACACTAGTTTGTCTCATGAGACCAACCTATGCATCAAGAGATATAGTAGGCTTCACCAGCCACTTATTAAATCCAATGCATTCCACATATGAACAGGTTAAAACGTATCATAAACATTCGTATAAAAACTAGGATAAGAAATGTCAATACTTTCTCCATAAACCATGAATGGTATAAAAATAACACATCCACAGTCAAACATATCACAAAACCTTCAATACTATATTGATGTTTTGTATCATAACAAATCAACTTCAGATAAGCTTAAAATCCATCAAAGTATGTTGACATAGATGAAATCAAAACAATTTTGAGAGAAATATCTCATTTTTATGAAATCATTTAAAGGCCACATAATTAAAACATTTACTATGAAAATATTCTTATAATCATGTAAGGGAAGCTTCAACGATTTTATAATGGCAGAAAATAGCCGCACCTTCCGTATAAGTTAAAAAAACATTTTTACCATAATTTTGTCGAAAAGGTTAAAAAGGATCTTGTTTAGAAAACGACACGAAGATTCCTTTATAAAAATATTATAAAAATTAAAAAAAGGGTATAAATGACTTTAACCCATAGTCCATAAAATAGTAATAATGTTTTGAAATACATTTTTAAGAAACATGGATGTGGATGATAAAGAGGTCCCAGTAGATAATTATGTATAGACAACCTCGGATAAAGAAGAGATTGTGAAATAAACCCTTACCTTTTACTTTTCCCTGGTTGAGGGTAGGTTAAGCTCCTGTATAATGGTTAAATAATTATTATTAAATTATTCATGAATCATATTCAATAATATGATATCATATATGATCTTTTAACATTGCTTTGTTAGTCATACCTTTGTATTCTCATTGTTTCCGGTGTTAACTGATTCGTTTTCCTTTATATAGTTTGTTATGTATTCCATGTTTTTTATGGATAGTTTGTATCTTATTCATATACATAATGATATTTAGTCTTTCAACACTATTTTTAACCATCAAATTAAAATTATTCTTGAATGGGTACGATGGGGAATGAATCTCATCGCGTTCATGGAGACGGTAGTCCGTACATACGCACAAGCGACAATATCATTCTTTTGATATTAAAATAATATATAATTGGGACATGTATCATATATAAATAATAAATATCATGTTATATTTATTATTTACATGAATTAGACATCATTATTATACACATACAAATAATAATGTATTGAATAACAATTACACCACGACGTGGAGATGGTAAGTCATACGTACGCATGTATGGTGACATGTCATTCAAGGGATGGATAGAATACTAAATATGGTCATACCATATTTATAATAACATCAAATTAAATAGTAGATACTGGAGTTATTATTTTATAATGGAAATAACAAAGAAATAAGAAGTCGAAGAAGAAAGAAACTTGAAAGTGGGTGGTGAAAACATTACCTCTTCTTCGGGTTCTTCCTTTTGATTTGATCAAAAGGGATCCATAGGTTAGCTTTGTGATCAAAATAAGGCCTCTAGGTTGAAGTTAGGGAAGTTGAGAGAATATTTGGGCAGGTTTTGGCCGAGCCAAAAGGCTTTGATGTTGTGAATTAGATAGAAGATTTAGTTCTCTTTTATAAGAGGGGTGAGGGGCACCTTTGGAAAAGCTAGAAATGTTATTTTATAAAAAATTCATATTCGGTTTATAATGGATCCAATGTAGATTATTTAAAATTTAAAATAGGTATGGGTCAAAATCCATTCAACCAATATATTTTAGACAGGTTTTTGTGTCTATATTAACCTTATCATTTATATTTAACTCTTAGTTAAATAGTTTGACATTTACCATGTCTCTTGGTTGTTTTCTATTATATAGTTAATAAACTTACTAGATACCCCCACGTGACCCCTAAGTGGTCCATTAATGATACAACTATCATTATATAAGTCCTTTGGCCGAAACTTCGATTTTTAGGAATATAATATCAATTAATAATATAATATTGTTTTAAAAAAAACTCTTTTATGTCAATTTTGACACTATTGGGTATTTTGGTTTTGATAATTTCATAAAAGAATTATTACTTCGATAATAATTTATATAACCAGTAATAATATGTCATATTAACATATAAAATAAGTGGAATTCATAAAACATCTCAAATTTTATTTATTTTGATATTTTTATATCAATTATTTTATTATTTAATTAATTATGAAATTACTCCATCACGATTGTTTCATAAATAAATTAAATTATTTAATGTCTAAAAAATATATATAAAATACCATTATGTAGGAAATATTTTTAACTTTATAATTAATATTTATAAGTGAATTTATCTTATGTATTACCCTATATTAAAAATGTTTTATTAATTAAAACTTGATTTTAACTCTTTTAACTTTTCTTTGAAATAAATAATAATAAATGTCCTAATCTAATCCAAGTGGACATAAATGATAATATTTTATTCCTAAGGTTTTTTATCGAGATACACTTGTCCAATAGAATTAGGACATGTGTTAGGGTAATATTAATATAATTTTTACCCTTAATTACCCTATTTACTTTTAATGGTGGTAAATAAAAGTAAAAAGTAACTATTCACCAAAAATTATTTTTATCTTATTGAACACCATTTTACTCCTTGATATTAACCGTGTCTCTTGGATTTTCGAAATTCGACTCACAGAAGCAGTAAAGTTATGTTTTACGTGAATTTCCAAATTCTTTTAAGAGGTGGGTAAAAGGCTGTGAAAAGTTCAATAAAATTTTTATATATCGAAAATTATTGTAAACTAACTACAATGAAGTAAATTGAACTTATATAGGTATTTTGTATCTATTTTTACCTTAATTAAATTTAAATAAAATAAATAATTATTTTAATACAAATTCGTTTTTAAACTATAACTCAGTGTTTTTTCACTATTCATCAAAAATTGAATGTTTTCAAAAAAATACAAAAAAATCACCCTCGGAAAATTTCGATATTCTGAATCCAAATATGAAGTCCATTTTTAAAGATAAATTTTTTAAAATTTCAAAAAGTGGGTATTACTATTCATAACAGCTAGTTTGATTGGTTGTGGTGTGTGTTAGAACTCGAAGTTGCATGCAACACACGCTATTGTATTATTCAAAGAGAAGCATACCGTAGAAGATTGGGGTGTTACATTATCCCCTACTTCAAATAATTTAGTCCTAGAAATTTCTATAATATTATTGCATAAAAAGACTCAGGTGATTCTTTATCATATGTTCCTCGGGTTCCCACATTGCCTCTTCCATTTTATGGTTTCTCTATTGAACATTTACCAGAAGAGTCGTCCGGTTTCTCAAAACTTGTTCACTGGTATGAAGAATCGTAACGGGCTCTTCACAATTAGATTGATCGGGTTCCAGTTCTAAATCCCCATAGGTGAGTACATGTGTTGGGTCAGGCATGTATTTTCTCAACAGTTATACGTGGAACACATCGTGATCTTTGGAGAGATTTGGCGGGATTGGAAAACGGTAAACTGCAATCCCAATTCGTTCTAGATTTTTGAAAGGTCCGATGTACCTGGGACTCAAATTACCTTTCTTACCAAAACGCATGACTCCCTCCCATTGAGATACATTCAAGAAAACATGATCGGCATAGCTGTTCTACCTACTTTGAGATGCTTTGATGTGGTTTTGGATTACCTTCACCTTTTTCATAGTTTCTGCCACCAGTTCTAGGCCAACAAGTTTTCTTTCACAAGATCATCCCAACAGGTTGGTGTGCGACATCTCTTTCAATATAACGCTTCATATGGTGCCATCTGAATACTCGAATGGAAGTTATTATTATAGGAAAATTCCACCAGAGGTAAATATTGATCCCAAATACCTTGAAAGTCAAGTGAGCAGGATCTCAACATGTCTTCTAAGGTTTGAATAGTTCGTTCTGATTGTCCATCTGTTTGAGGGTGGTAGGCAGTGATCAAATGAAGTTCAGTATCCAAGGCTTTCTGAAGACTTTTCTAGAATCTTGAAGTAAAACGGGGATCACGATCAGAAACAATCGATAGGGGTACTCCATGTAGTCTCAGCACTTCATCAATATATAGTCTTCCTAGATGTTCTAGTGGTAGGTCTTATTTTTTAGCAAGAAAATGTGATGACTTGGTATGACGATCAACAATAACACATATTGAATCATTCCTTCTATGAGTCTTTGGTAGTCCTATGACAAAGTCCATCGTAATATTGTCCCATTTCCACTCCGGTATGGGAAGAGGTTTCATGACTCCTCCTGGATGTTGCCTTCTGGTTTTTACTTATTGAAAAACCATACATCTTGACACAAAATCACCAATCTCCCTCTTCATGTTGTCCCACCAAAAATGTTCCTTCAAGTCTATATAAACTTTTGTGATCCTAGGATGTATTGAGAAATTGGAACTATGAGCATCATCCAACAATTCCCTTTTTAGATCAGGTATATCAAGAACACAAAGTCTCCTCCCAAATTTCAAATTGACATCATCAAACACAAAGTTACTCCATCTCCCATCATTCACAACTTTAATCTTCTTTTGAAATTCCTCGTCATCAGTCTGAGAACTCTTAATCCTTTCTATTAAAGATGTTTTTTCATTCAATTGAAAAAGTATCGATGTTTCACCTTCCATGGTGATTCCCATATCATTCTTTACTTGATCCACGAAAATAGGATCCCTCTCAACTCTCATCTTGTTCAAAACTACATTATATTTTCTACTCAAGGAATCTTCCACCTTATTTTCCTTCCCTGAGTGGTAGTGTATTGTGAAATCATAATCCTTGAGTAGTTCATGCCATATCATTTGCCTCATGTTGAGTTATTTATGTGAGAAAATATACTTCAAACTCTTGTGATCAGTATAAACCTCATATTTTTCACCATAGAGATAATGTCCCCATATCTTCAATGCAATGATTACAGCAGCTAACTATTTATCATGAGTTGGATAGTTCTTCTCATGAATATTCGGCTGTCGTGATGCATAGGAAATAACCCTATCACCTTGCATAAGGTCACAACCAAGTCCTTTCTTTAAAGAATCATTGTAAATTACAAACCCATCATTCCCTGATGGTTGAGTCAATATAGGAGAATTGGATAATATTTTTATCAGTTCATCGAAACATTCTTCATACTCTTTTTTCCAAACAAATTTAACCCCTTTATGTGTGATCTTTGTTAATGGGTTAGCCAATCGGGCATAATTCTGGATAGAACATCGATAATAACCTGCTAAACCAATAAAATCGTGTACCACAGTTACACTCGTCGGTGTTGGACATTCATGGATTACTCTTTTCTTAGAAGGATCAATAGAGATTCCATCCTTAGAGACAATATGGCCATGAAAAGAAATCTCCTGAAGACAGAATTCAAACTCTCTAAACTTCCCATATAATTCATGTCTTCTAAGAGTCTTCAAGATAATGCGTAAGTGATTTTCATGATCTTCATTGATTTTTTAGTATACCAAGATATCATCAATAAATACCACTATAGAGTCATCAAGATATTCCTTGAAAACTATATTCATTAGATCCATGAAAACATAGGGTTCATTAGTCAGCCCAAAAGCCATTACATTAAACTTGTAATTCTCGTACCTGGTTCGAAATGCTGTCTTCGGAATGTCTTCCTTCTTCACACACAACTGATGGTATCCAGATCAAAGGTCAATCTTTGAAAAGTATTTATCTCCATGCAGTTGGTCAAATAAATCATCAATGAGATGTAGGGGATACTTGTTAAATATTGTTATAGCATTGATCTCTCTGTAGTCAATTCATAATATCGTAGATCCATCTTTTTTCTTAACAAAAAGGACAGGGGATCGCCATGGAGAAACCCTAGGGAGAATAAATCCCTTATTACTCAATTACTCTAGTTGTTTCTTTTGTTCCACTAATTCCATAGTTTCCATTCTATAAGGGGTCTTCTATATGGGCCTTGATCATGGAATTAAATCAATGGAAAACTCAATTTCTCGTTCTGGAGGATGTCCAGGTAAATCCTCTGAAAAAACATCAACATATTCTTTCACAACAAGTACATCCCCTATTTGGACATTCCCTTCCTCACCCATAGTTATTTAATTATCTTCCTCCGTAATAATTGAATTTAGTTGAGCTATTGAGGGTGGATCTAGATAAGAATTAGGTGGTGATGATTCTGCTCTAAAGATAAGGTGTTCCTTGTCATCATCATCAAAAATCGTTACCTCATTCTACTCACAATAAATATTTGCATCATAGTCTGAAATCCAATCCATACCAAGGATTATATCAAACTAAATCATAGGTAAGATGATGAAATCATCAGATAAAAAAAATTTATGTGCTCTAATGGGAACTGATTCACAGAACGTTGTAACAATGATACTTACCTTAGGAGTTCTAACTGACAACACCCTTGTTAAATAAAATTGAAAATATCTAATTTTATTAGCAAACATGGACGATATGAAATAATGAGATGATCCAGAATCAAATAATGCATTTTCTAAACTTGAGGAAACCATTAAATTACATGCCACCGCGTCTTTTGGAGGTTCTACCTCAGCAGTAGTGATAACATAAGCTTGGAATTGATCCCTTGGCCTTTTCTGAGGTAAGTCCCCCTGACACTTAGGACATTCATTTGAATAATTTCCCATATCCCTACAGTTGTATCATTGAACATTGGTAGCTTCTTTCTTCCCATGGAAATAATGAGCTTGGTGACCTTTTTCACCACACTTGTAACAGAGTCCCATTCCATTAAAGAAAGTTCTGGGGTGTTTCTTCCCACATTTACTATAGGATGGATATTCAACTTTTTTCCTTCTTCCCCTTATTTATATTTATGGAGTGATCAGCAGATCACTTCTTCTCTTGCTTTTCTTTAAAGTCGCAAGACTTAGAGAATTCTTTTTCTATCTTGATGGCACATGAGACAATATCTTCCTATGATGAGAAGGATTGTGAGACTAATGATCGACGAAGAAATGATTTTAACCCATAAAATAAATGATAAATATTACTCCCTGGGTTACTTATATAATATTCGGCATGCCTCTCTAACCATGTAATGTTAGCCTCATACTTTGCGACATTCTCATCCTCCTTTTGTCTCAGACACATAAATTGTCTTTCCATATATGCTCGATGGTCAGGAGGAAAGTATTTTTCTAAGAAAATATCTTTGAACTCCCTCCATTCCAAATTTTATACTTCATCATCTTCCTTCATGTTTTGAATCATTTACCACCATTGATCAACATCTCTAGTGAGGCGGTAAACTGCCAAGACAACTTTTTCCCTTTCGCTACTCCCGAAGGCGTGGAATATTTTCTCTAAATAATGTATCCATTTATTAGGTACCAATGGATTTGTAATCCCATTGAATTTTGGTTTTTGTTATCTCATGAGGAGATCTAACATTGATCCTCCACATTGTGGATCAGGGTGCTCCATATGGGTAAGTTTATTATTCATAACCTGAGTAAGTTGTCCCAGTATGGTGATTAGGTGATCAGGACCAGTTGCATCACCAGTACCACTATAATTATCTTGAGCAGGAGGTTAATCCCTACAAGGAGTGAGTGCATTGATATTGTTTCCATTCTTTCCACTAGGAGATATTTCTAAACAATCGCATAAACTAGATCAGTTTACGAATCAAAATACATAATTATAAACTTGTAAAACACATAACATAAATTGAACATTTTATGGATATAATCCATAATCATAAAAATGTTTTCATTGAGAAATTATATACTCATAAACAATTCATAATGGTTTGTAATAAAAATGAGAAGTATCCTAAGCATATCCCTCGAGAGTGTTGTATCCAACAGTGCAGCAATGACCGTTGTTGTGCACCAGTTCCCGTTTGAGTGTAGATCAAAGCGGTGTTTTCGGGTTTTACCCCTAGGTTCATCTATGCCAGATCCACCTCTACTTTCTCATATCCAGACAAGTATTTATTTCATGGAAAACTCACAAAATCTCTAAAATACAAAAATTCTAGGACGTTCTTCTATACGAATCCTCAAAGTCTATCTTATGGATACGTGCTATAATCTGAGATTATCTAAATCTAGTTCCCAAGGTTTTTACTAAGATTCCTCTGATACCAACTGTAACTCCCCCACCCCAGTTACCCAGAGTCGATGCATTATTACATAACATTTACATGATAAAAAATGATCAAGTCTTGAAAGACCGATTAATTTAGTAGCCTTGGAATCACTAGATACATTTATAATGTTTAAAATAAATCATAAAGTGAAAACTACAACGACATCTTGTCTACACACTCATATCCTCTAATACTATCCCTGTATGTCATTCATAAATTACTTCTTCACATCCTGGGAAAAATAAAACATAGAAAGGGATGGGCTCAAATTCCCAGTAAGGATAACAATATAGCAAAAACATTCATAAATAAGCATAAACATTTAAGGCAATGTACAACTAAAACAAAAGCCTTTTAAACTTGAACTTCAGCAGAATATGGCAGAAATAAAATGAAATACTTCCATTTACTTATTCACATGGATATTCTACTAGTCGAATAATCACATGCATTGTCAATAACCACTTTCATAACGATGGAATGCATAATACTATACTATCATAACCACATAGTCAAGGCCTTGTGCCAAGACTACAAATAATATTTTTCCCAGGACTTGTGCCAAGACACTATTTTGTCTCATGAGACCTACCGATGCATCGAAGAGCTATATCAGGCTCCAACCATCACTTATTAAGTCTAATGCATTCCTCATATGAACAGGTTAAAACATAACATAATCATTCGTATTAAAACTATCATACGAAATGTCAATACTTTCTCCAGAAACCATGAATGGTATTAAAAAAACACATCCACAGTAAAACATATCCCAAAACCTTAAATAGTATATAGAAGTTTTGAATCATAATAAATCAACTCCAAATAAGTTTAAAATCAATCAAAGGATGTTGACATAGATGAAATCAAAACTATTTGAGAGAAATATCTATTTTTTTAAATAATTTAAAATCCATATAATTAAAACATTTACTTTTAAAATATTCTGTTAAGATTGTAAGGGAAGATTAGAAAATTTTATAATGGTGGAAAATAGCTGCACCTGCTGTATAAGTTAAAAAACATTCTTACATTAATTTTGTCGAAAAGGATAAAAAGTACCTTGTTTGGATAACGACGGAATGATTCTTTTATAAAAATCTTATAAAAGTCAAACAAGGGTATAAATGACTTTATCCAATATTCCATAAAATATTAATAATGTTTTGAAATACATTTTTAAGAAACATGGATGTAGATGAAAAAGAGTTCCCTGATTCACGCTAAAATTTACCCTAGAGAAGAAGGTAGGACGGTCCTCATAGTTTAGCTTGGGTTGTCGAATCCTCAGAGACCTAAGAAGTAACCTATAGACACGTACATTATATGGACTATTTTTGGCTATGAAGTGGACAACTTGGTTTGATTTTAGATGGGTTTAAAGGAACTCTAAGAGGCTTAAGTGAATTCAGTTTAAAAGAATGAGTTGATCCTAGGTTATTTCTCGGGGTGGATTGGACGTATTCCTTTTTAATGATTTCAATTTCTTATATTTGAGATGGGTTCATTTAAGGAGATAAAACAACATCATCACTTACTGGTTTAATTCCTACACCCTTTAATACTAATCACCTATACACTTTAAGGATCAATGTTTTGAGCACTTCAAGGTAAAGGTATGTATTAGCACTTGAAGTGTGTGGCCTTAAATTCAAGAATGACGATGGAGTTTAAAAATCATCAAATAAAAATATCAATTAAAGAAGTGATAATACATTAATGAGGTGATAAATAAGATCTAATCCAGCGCCTTGATACTCCCTTGGATAAACCCATAAGTGGGTTAGCCCTCCATTGATTCTATGGTTTCAATGGAAGAAGAAAGTAGACTCATGAGGGAAGAGATGGAGAAGTAAAAAAAACACAATAAAATAACAATCACTCCACCATTGTGTGATAATCTCACATGGTTTGGTATGAACAAGTTCACACCATAAACCAATGTTATAAAAGTGATAAGGATAATAACAGAATAATAAGAGAAGAATAACTTTTATTATGAAACAAGGATGAATTAAATCAACTTACATGTGGAAGACAAATTTGAGACAACAAAATTTCAGCATAACATTACAATTGAACAATGAACCAAAATATGATCAACTCGTCCCCCACCACTTCCTTAAATAGGCATTTTAGGAGCCTTGGGTCGAGCCTCTAATAGTACAGAGCATCTCAGTTAATTTTGGTAGGCCATAGGTGGGTGGAAAGTTGAGGAAGAGTTGATTTTTCCACCCTAGACCCAAGGTGGCTTCCAGCTTTTATCCACCGAACAGAAGCGCGTGGAATACCATCTAGATGGCCGAATTAGAGGTGGCCATATAATAAGGAAATGGATCCCCGGATGTCTCCTAACCTCAAGTAAAAGTGGGATCCATTTATAGTTGTGGATTCCGATATATGATAAGATTAGTGGACTGTTTTTCTGGTCCACAGAATCTGGCCCATACTTTTATCTCCAACTTGGGATGCATAAATGACCATAATGGAGGCCCAATTAGCACTGGATCCTTCAGAATTATTTGTTCATATATATTTATTCTATCCTCCCACAAAAATGTGGGCTTCATTGGGCCTGTATGTTGGGCCCCACATTCTCATCAGTGGGCTGCTGTCCAATCTGCCTTCTTCCAAATTGTTTCCTTTCATTGCCAAATATCTCCATCAGCCTTTATGAATCATTCATTTATCATTTAAGGAAAATTGATCATAGTGATATGAATATCTAGTTAAAAATAATATCAAATTAAAATATGAATAATTAGATTCCTTAAAATTAGATGAATCATTGGGTACTTTAAATGATGTTAAAAAATGTACCACATAATAGTGCATTTTAAGAAGGTATTACAATCATAATGTGAAATGATGTTCAAAGTGTAAATTTCACTAAAATGGTGTGTATGAATAATAAAGAACAAGAATATTTTGTATATTAACAATGAATATTAGCCACATTTGGTGGCTAATCACAACCCCCAACTTGAGTTTTGCTAGTCCCGAGAAAAATATATCTCAACAATATGAAATTCGAATTTCCTTTTTCAAAAAAAAAATTATACACAATGATCACCAGAAACCCATATACCAAATAATCATGAAACCCATCAAAATATTTTAATAAAAGATAGTTTCATAAGTAGAAACCAATCCCAATCCCATTCCACTGATCAAATTCATTGCCATATTTCATCCAATATCAATTAAGTATGAGGATATGTTGTTCATCACAATAGACATGGGGGTTCATCTTAATTCAAGGGGGAAATGATGGAAGCGCTAGGTGGAATAAAATTTTAATATTAATATTATTATTCATTTTTTATTGTATTTTTTTGTGTTTTTTTTGTGTGTTTTTTTTTGTTTTTTTTCAATTTTCCCATGGTAATCGAAGTTGCACTCAAAAGAGTCAACCCTTATAGAGAAGACTTTGCCGATGACTCCCAAGATTAAAGACCTTATCGCACCAAGTGAATCCCACATACTCAGGCATCATCTCGAGTTAAAACAGTTTAAAACAAATTCAAATTACCTAAAATAGAGATAAAATTACTAACATTGGACTAGACAACTTTGGAGTCATGATCCCCAAGTGCCGAAAGCCACAAATTAGGTCATTTAATTGCTCTACGTGCAATTTTTTTAAATATTCAAATTAAACTAAAATGATCACCAAACCCATGCTATTTATTTGGGGAAGCCCATGAACTCAAACTAATACCCCATTATCCAGAGGACGTGCATTTTGATCTTTTTTTTTGATGAAAATAAAAACAATGAAATATCACATTGGACAGCCACACTTTCCAAAATCTGTTCTAATGAAATTATACAAGGATTAAAATCAGAATCAGGGCATGCTAAATTATATGATATTCTGTTTCAAAGTGTGCAATGTGTATTACCATGTTCAAAGTTAAAGGAATTTTTCTTTCCATTTACACATTTTTTTTCAATTCATTCATTTTATTTTAACACAAAAGCATTTTTTTTATTTTTTCTCCCCCTTCATAAAACAACACTATTCCTAGTGTTTAAATAAAAGAAAATTTATAAGGGGGTCGAGGTAGTGAATGAAAGATCAAAAAGGAAATTGAAAATCAGGATCATGGAATGATGTCACCTGGTGGTTGAAGTTGAAATTCTTGCTGCTCCTTTTAGTCCTTGGATATCCATGTCGCTTGAAGAGTTCCCTAGTGGAAAAAGGAAAACAAAAAAAAACAAAAAAACAGTATATATATATATAAGTAAAATATAAGTATATATATAATAAAATAAACTGATTATACATTTTCTTCCTTTTAAATTTCTGGGTAGGGTATTACTCAAGGATCACACCATGTGACACAGATGAATATGGTTCTCCCCTTTCGTACCCATCCATACTCATAATTGAAGAACATGTCAATAGTCTATTTTTTATTAAATATAAAAATTATTAATTAATCTTATTTAAAATATAAAGTTGATTAAAACAACAAAATGATAGGAAACTTTAAAACCATGGGTTGCCTCCCATTCAGCGCTTTGTTTAGCATCCTTTGCCCGACTTAGACCCTAAATCTATCAGTTTTTTTTCGGTTCAGAGGTTGGCTAAGATAACTCAACCTATATTTCCGGTTTATTGAATGATTCAATTAATGGTTTCAACCTTTGACCATTGACCTTGAAAATGTAACCACTTGTGGGATCTTGAATCTCTACTGCCCCATGGGAGAATACATGATGCACTATGAAAGGACATGACCATATAGACCTTAACTTTCCCATGTGTAAGTGAAGTTTTGAACTATACAAGAGCACAAGATTTCCCGGTTCAAAATGTTTGACCTTGATATTTCTAGATTGGTAGGATTGAACACTATCTTTATTGATCCTTGAATTTTCATAAGCCTCCTTCCTTAATTCCTCCAGTTCACTGAGATCTAATTTCCTTTTTGTTTCGGCCAATGAGAGGCCATAATCAATTTTCTGAATTGACCAAAAGGCCTTATGCTCAATTTCCACGGGAAAATGGCATGCTTTACCATAAACCAACCTATATGGGGACATTCCTAAAATGGTTTTATATGCAGTTCGATAGGCCCAAAGAGAATCTAGGAGTGTCTCAGACCAATCTTTTATTTAATTATTGATGGTTTTTTCAATAATATTCCTAATCTCCCTATTTGTTAACTCAGCTTGACCATCGGTTTGAGGATGGTATGCAGTGGAAACTTAATGAGAAATCCCATACTTACACATGAGTGAAGAGAATGGACGGTTGCAGAAATGGGTTCCCCGATCACTGATTATAGCCCTAGGAATTCCAAATCTAGAGAAGATGTTTTATATTAGGAATCTAATCACAATTTGATGATCATTGTATTTTGTGGGAATGGCTTCAACCCATTTTGAGACATAATTAATAGCTAAGAGAATGTAAGGATATCCCCTAGAGTTTTGGAAGGGACCAATGAAATCAATTCCCCAACAGTCAAAGATTTCAACCACTAAGATGAGAGTGAGTGGCATTTGATTTCTTTTTGTGATGGACTCTACTTGTTGACACCTAGGAAAGCTTTGACAAAATGTGTAGGAGTCACTTGAGAGGGTGGTCCAGAAGAGACCACACTGAAGAATCTTAGAAGATGTTTTCTTAGAGGAAAAGTGACCTCCACATGCCTCACTATGACAGAATTTAAGGATGGACTCTTGTTCAGATTCTGGGACACACCTCCTAATGATTTGATTAGGAAAGAACTTTAATAGGTAAGGATCATCAAAAACATAGTGTTTGACATCATAAAGAAACTTCCTTCGATCTTGTGTCCCTAGTAATTTTGGAACGACTCTTGTAACTATGAAATTGGCTATGTTAGCATACCAAGGGTAGTCACTTAGAGAGTATAGGTGTTCATCAGGAAATGAATCAGACACATAAAGGTGATTTGATTTGTCTTTTAATTCGATCCTAGATAGGTGATCATCTACAACATTTTCAACGCCCCTTTTATCTTTGATTGTGAGTTAAATTTTTGTAAGAGATAGACCACCTAATCAGTCTAGCCTTAGCATCTTGTTTTTGGAAGTGGTATTTTAGTGCATAATGGTCAGTGAACACAGTGATGGGGGATCCTAAGAGGTAGGACCCAAAATTCTCTAAATCAAACACAATATCAACTATCTCCTTTTTCAGTAGTGGTGTAGTTGATTTGGGAATCATTTAACGATTTTCTTGCATAAGCAATGACATAAAAAGTTTTATCACAATGTTTTCCTAACACAGCTCCTATAGAAAAGTCGCTGACATCACACATAAGTTCAAAAGGAAGGTTCCAATTTGGAGATTTCATAATGGTAGGAGAGGTGAGAGAGGATATGAGGGTTGAAAATGAACCCTCACGGCTTTCTGTGCAAACAAATGGAGCATCCTTTACTAGAATAACACAAAGGGGAGGAGAGATTGAACTAAAGTCCTTGATGAATCTTCTATAGAAACCATAATGTCATAAGAAAGAACTCACTTCCTTGATAGTTTTGGGTGATGGAAGGTGACTAATGATGTCATCCTTGGCTTTATCGACTTCATACCCCCCTACCTGAGACCAGATGGCCTAGAAAAAATCCCTCTTTAACCATGAAGTGGCATTTTTCCAAGTTTAGGACCAGATTTTTTTCTTCACATCTTGACAGGACTCTATCCACATTCTGCAGACATCCCTTAAATGTATCCCCAAACACAGAGAAGTAATCCATGAAGACCTCTAGAAAATACCCTACCATGTCTGAGAAGAATCCCATCATGCACCGCTGGAAGGTTCCAGGAGGATTGCATAAACAAAAGGGCATGCGTTTGAAGGCAAAGGTACCGAATGGACATGTGAATGTAGTCTTCCCTTGATCATCTAGGGAGACCTCAATTTTATTGTACCCCCAAATACACATCTAAGAAACAGTAGAAGGCATGACCTTCCACTCTCTCAAGGACTTGGTCAGTGAATGGTAAGGGGAAATGATCCTTCTTGGTGAATGAGTTTATCTTCCTATAGTCAATGCAGACCCTCCATCCACTACTCACCCTTTCTGTAAGAATCTCTCCATCCTTATTGGTTATCACTATGATTCCATCCTTTTTTGGAACCACTTGGATTGGGATCACCCATTCACTCTCAACTACAAGATATATGATACAATATTTTAACAATTTCAAAAGTTTTTTCCTTAATACCTCCATGAGATTAGTATTGATTCATATTTGAGGTTGATGGCATGGATTTAGATCATAATCTAGAATAATCCTATGAGTCCCGAGAAGTGGGATAATCCTAGGAATATCAGACAGGGTCCAACCAATGGCTTTCTTATGTTTCCTAAGGACATATTGAAGAATCCTCTCATCATTGGCTTCAAGAGAGGAAGAAATGACATTAGGATGTGTTTGATTATCCCCTAGGAAGGCATACTTTAGGGAAGCATGAAGTTCCTTCAATTCAAGATCAGGTTGGTTCAGAATTTCAGTAGAGGATTGGGACATTGGATCAAGATAAATTTTATTTCCTAATGTTTTAGATAGGATTGATTCCCGACATGTAGAAGTTTTAGCTACTAGATTGGCCTGATCATATTTAGGGAAGGAAGTTGGACTGGTCTCCATGAAAGTGGATTCCTGAAAGGTTTCTCTGAATCTTGGACCTAAGACTTCATCATAAGAGAAATTTGCAAATGATTCAAGCCAATGAGATAAACTTCCTTCATGTGAACAAAGGAAATCAATCTCATCCTTACTTAAAAATTCATCAAATATTCCTTGATGTTCTATGGATTCATTATCAATGCTTCCTATCATGTTTACTTCATGAATTTCCTCGTCATCCTCTATTTGTGAGCTTGCATTATAGATTTTCATGTCTAGAATCATGTTTCTAAAGGTGATGGTCATGTTCCCATTTCGGACTCAGATAACAGAGTTGATTGTTTCAAGGAAAGGACGGTCAATGATGATTGGGGTTTGTTACTTATTTCCTATGTTTGGATGGTTGTCAAGGAAAATGAAATCAGCAGGGTAGATGAAGTTTTCAACCTTTACTAGAACATCCTTTAAAATCCCCTTTGGAACCCTAATGCTACAATCAGCAAGTTAAAGTGTGACAGACATGGGTTGGAGCTCTTCTAGGCATAACTGGCAGTACAAAACATATGGGATGAGATTGACACTAGAAACTAGGTCACACAAGGCCCTGAAAACTTTGATCTCTCATAGTTCAACATTGATGTAAGGGCAACCCGGGTCTTTCAACATTGGAGGAATGGTCCCTTGAATGGTGGTACTCACATTGGCAGCCAAAAGGACTTGGTTTTTATGTGAAAAGTTTCTTTTAAATGTGCACAAGTCTTTAAGGTACATTGAGTAGGCAGGTATGGTTTGGATTGCATCGAGAAGGGGAATATTAAACTTGACTTGTGAGAAGATTTCCCTCAATGTTTTACTCATTTTAGGCTTGGGTTCCCCCCTCATGAATTGAGGAAATGGTGCTGGTTGTGGGGCTGTTTGTTGAAGAGTTGTTTATTTCCCATTGTTATCAGTTTCCTCGGTTTAATCTTGTGGTTCATTTGAATTTTCATCCATGTTTGAATCTTCAGGTGGGTTTTGAATTAGTTTTTCAGGATTCTCAATTGATTTCCCACTTCTTAAAACAATCACAGCCTTTAGTTTTTCATGAGTTGTTTGAGAACAACTTGACTCTCCCCTTGAATTCCAGGATAGAACCACCTGAGTAGGCATGGGTGTGTTTCCAGTTTTGATGGTTTGAAGTTCATGTTTTAAGGAAGAGACTTCTGATTTCATCCTCTCCATTTTTTTGCACATTTGTACTAATAGGATTTGTGGAATAGTTTGGGTTGGTTCTTGGTAAGATTGGTTAATCTAGGGGGATATTTTGGAGGTTTGATGGTTTGTTGAAAATGGACCGATGGATGTTGGTATTGGATAGGTTGGGTTTGGAACAGGTTATGGGTTTTGTAGTTTTGAGGGGGGTAAGGATTGTTTCCCTGTGGTTGGATGGGTTGTTGGTTTCTTTCTAGTGGAAGCCTGGGTGGTCATTATACCTTGGGTTGAAGTTGTTTTGGTATTGAGGCTTTTGAATGTTCAAAGAATTTACTTCTTTTGGGGGTCCTCCTAAAATAAAATCTTTGATGGATGGAATGGTTGGAAATTTGTTTGTCTTATGGTCATGTTTATCACAAATTGTGCAAACAGGGTCAATATTTTGGATATCATGGACTTTGCTAAGGTCTATCTCTTCAACCTTCCTAGAAGGTGCTGCAAGTTTAGCCCTAAGGCTTTCCTCTTCTCTAAGTGTATGAATTCCAGTAGTTCTTTGTGGCTATTCTGAATAAGGTGAAGTTCCCCATGTTTGGTTTTGTTTAGAAAGGCTTTCTAGATACTCATAAGCATCATTTGGGCATTTGTTTTTAAACGTTCCATTACACATCATGTCAATTAATTGTTTATTACCTGGACCCAACCCTTTATAGAAAATTCTCACTTGTTCTGGAATAGAAAAACCATGGTGTGGAACCATTTTTAGAGTTTCTTTGAACCTCTCCCATGTTTCATATAATGACTCTCCCTCTTTTTCAAAAAAGTTTTGGATACTATTTTTAAGTGCAATTGTTTTGTGGGGGGGAAGTATTTCTTATAGAATTCTCTTTGTAGTTGGTCCCAAGAGTTGATGGATGATGGTATCAAATTTTTTTATCCAATTTTTAACTCAATCCTTTAAAGAAAAAGTAAATAGCCTCATCATAGCTAATTCTAGTTGACGTGGGGGACACATGGTTTCTAAAATGTCATTTAACTCCTTAATGTGAAGGTATGGCATCTTGGACTCCATTCCATGGAATTTTGGAAGGTGGTTTAGGACATGGGGTTTAAAGATGTAGTTGGAATCTCCAAGGTACTTTTTTCTAATGCCTAAGGGGGAATTGGTCCATGAAGGTTTTAGTTAGTCATTCATGGTCTGATCAATTGCATTCCCCATGTTTGGGGCTGCCTCATTTGGGTTTCCATTTTTGTTCCCATCCGAGTTTATGAGTTGGTTTCTTTGAAGACCTTCCATTTAAATAGGCTCAATTTTGGACTCTGGAGTATTAGGAATATTAGGATCTAATGGAAATAGTTCCCTTATTGTACTTGACTCCCCAACCACAGGACTATCCACCCTAACTGGATGGTTTGACTGTTCACGGGTGTAGGCAGACAAGCGCTAAAAGAAAAAAAAGGAGAAAGGGACAAGATAAGAGAATTTGGATGAGAAAAGAAGAAATGGGGGAGAGTGGAATGGGTGTTTAGATGACTTACTTGGGTCCCCGACAACTATCCCAAAATTTGATTCATGATCAAATTTACCCAAGAGAAGAAGGTAGGATGGTCCTTGTAGTTTTGCTTGGGTTGTCGAATCCACAGAGACCTAATAAGTAAACTATAGACACGTACATTCTATGGAATGTTGTTGTCTATGAAGTGGCCAACTTGGGTAGATTTTAGATGGGTTTAAAGGAACTCTAAGAGACTTAAGTTAATTCAATTTAAAAGAATCTGTTTATCCTAGGTTGTTGCTCGGGGTGGATTGGACGTATTTCCTTTTCAATGATTTCAATTTCTTATATTTGAGATGTGTTCATTTAAGGAGATAAAACAACATCATCACTTACTGTTTTAATTTCTACACCCTTTAATACTAATCACCTATACACTTGAAGAATCAATGTCTGGATCACTTCAAGGTAAAGTTTCGTATTAGCACTTGAAGTGTGTGGCCTTAAATTCAACAAGGACGATGGGGTTAAAAAATTATCAAATAAAAATCTCAATTAAAGAAGTTATTATACATTAATGAGGTGATAAATAACATCAAATACATCCCCTTTCTACTCCTTTGGATCAACCCATAAGTGGGTTATCCATCCATTGATTCTATGGTTTCAATGGAAGCGGAAAGTAGACTCGTGAGGGAAGAAATTGAGAAGTAAAAAAACACAATAGAATAACAATCACTCCACCGTTGTGTGATAATGTACGAACAAGTTCACACCTTGAACCAACGATATAAAATTGATAAGGAGAATAATAGAATAATAATATAAGAATAACTTTTATTAAGAAACAAGGATGAATTAAAACAACTTACATGTGGAAGACAAATTTGAGACAACAAAATTGCAGCATAACATTACAATTTAACAAAGCACCAAGAGATGATCAACTCTTCCACAAAAAATACCTTAAATAGTAATTATTGGAGCCTTGGATCGAGCCTCCAACAGTACAAATCATCTCAATTAATTTTGGTAGGCCATAGGTGGGTGGAAAGTTGAGGAAGAGTTGATTTTTCCACCCTTGACATGAGGTGGCATCCAGTTTTCATCCACCGAACAGAAGCGCTTGTAAGTCCTTCTAGATGGCTGAATTAGAGTGGTACATATTTAAAGAAAATGGAGATCCGGATGTCTCCTAATGTCCTGTAAAATTTGGACCAATTTAGAGTTGTTTATTCTGATATATGATTAGATTAGGGGACAGTTTTTCTGGGCCACAGAATCTGGCTTAGAATTTTATCTCCAACTTTGGACGTCTAAATGACAAAAATGGGAGATGAATTAGCACTAGATTCTGAGGGATGATTTTTTCCTCCATATGTCTTATATCCTCCCACCATATTTGGGATTCATTGAGCCTTTATGTTTGGCCCCACATTCTCATCAGTGGGCTGGTGTCCAATCTTCCTTCTCCAGAATTGCTTCCATTCATTGCCAAATATCGCCATCATCCTTTATGAATATTTCATTGATCCTTTAATGAAAAATGTTCATATTTAAGTGAATATCCAGTTAAAAATAATATAAAAATAAAATATGTCTAATTATATTCCTTAAAATTAGATGAATCATTGGGTACTTCAAATGATGTTAAAAAATGTACCACATAATAGTGCATTTTAAGAAGGTATTACAATCATAATATGAAATAATGTTCAAAGTGTTAAATGCACTAAAATGGTGTTTATGAATAATAAATAACATGAATATTATGTATATTAACAATGAATATTAGCCTCATTTAGTGGCTAATCAGTCCCAGTAGATAATTACATATAGGCAACCTCTGATAATGAAGAGATTGTGAAATAAAACCGTACCTTTTACTTTTCTTTGGTTGAGGGTTGGTTATCCTCCTGTATAATGGTGAAATAATTGTTATTAAATTATTCATGAAACATATACATTAATATGATATCATATATTATCTTTTAACATTTCTTTGTTAGTAATATATTTGTATTATCATTGTTTCAGATGATAACTGATTCATTTTCCTTTATATACTTTGTTATGTAAGTTGTGTTTGTTATAGATAGGTTGTATCTTATTCATATCCAGAATGATATTAAGTCATTGAACATTATTATTAACCATAAAATGGAAATCATTATTGAATGTAAACGATGGGGAATGAATCTCATCATGTTCGTGGAGACGGTAGTTTGTACGTACGCACGAGCGACAATATCTTTCTTTTGATATTAAAATAATATATAATTGTGTGGTGTATCATATATAAAGAATAATTATCATGATATATTTATTATTTACATGAATTACACATCATTATTATACCAATAAAAATAATAATTTATTGAATAACAATTACACCACGATGTGGAGACGGTAAGCCATACGTACGCACGCATGGTGATATGTCATTCAAAGGATGGATAGAATACTGAATATGGTTGTACCATATTTATAATAACTTCATATTATATAGGAGATACTGGATTTATTATTTTATAATGGATATAACAATGAAAGAAGAAGTTGAATAAGAAAGGAACTTGAAAGAGGGTGGTGAAAACATTACCTCTTCTTCGGGTTTTTACTATTAATTTGATCAAAGGGATCATTAAGTTGCCTTTATGATCAAAATATGGACTCTAGGTTGAAGTGAGGGATTTTGGGAGAATATTTGGGCAGGGTTTGGCCGAGCCAAATGTCTTTGAATTTGTGAATTAGAGAGAAGGGAGAGTGCCCTTTTCTAACAGGGGTGAGGGGTACCGTTGGAAAAGCTAGAAATATTATTTTATAATAAATTCATATTCGGTTTCAAATGGATCCAAATTGGATTATTTATAGGTTAATGTGGGGATGGGCCTAAATCCTTTCAACCAATATATTTTAGACAGGTTTGGGTCACTATATAAACCTTATCAATTATATTTAACTCTTGGTTAAATAGTATGACATTTACCATGTCTCATTGTATTTTCATATTATATAGTTAATAAACTTACTATATACCTCCAAGATACCCCCAAGTTGTCAATTACTGATACACCTATCACTATATAATTCCTTTGGACGAACCATATATTTTTAGGAATATAATATCAATTAATAATATAATATTTGTTTTAAAAACTCTTTTATGTAAATTTATACACAATCGGGCATTTTGTTTTTTATAATTTTATAACAGCATTATTACTTGGAACATAATTTATATTACCAATACTAATATGTCATAGTCACCTAGAAAATTAGTGTAATTCATAAGAAGTATCAAATTACATTTATTTTGATATTTATAATATCAATTATTTTATTATTTCATCAATTAGGTAATTACCGAACCACCATTGTGTCATAAATAAATTAAATTATTAAATGTATAAAAATTATAAATAAAATACCATTATGTCAAAAATCTTTTTATATTTCTAATGAATAAATATAATTGAATTTATCTTATTTATTACCCTGTATTAAGAATGTTTTAGTAATTAAACATGGATTTTAACTCTTTTAACTCTTCTTTGAATTAAAAAATAATAAATGTCCTAATCTAATCCAAGTGGACCTAAATGATAATATTTTATTCCTAATGTTGTTTTTGGTCGAGATACAGTTGTCCAATAGAATTAGGACTTGTTTTAGGGTAATATTAATATCATTTTTACCCTTAATTACCCTATTTACTTTTAACCGGGGTAAATAAAAGTAAAAAGATACTATTCACCAAAAATTATTTTTATCTTAATGAACCACATTTTACTCCTTGTTATTAACTGTGTCTCTCAGATTTTCGAAATTCCACTCACAGATGAGGTAAAATTAAGTTTTACCTGAATTTCCAAATTCTCCTAGGAGGTGGGTAAAAGACGGTGAAAATTTTAATAAAATTTTTATATATCTAAAATTATTCTAAACTAACTCCAATGAATTACATTGAAATTATATAATTATTATGTATCTATTTTGACTTTAATTAAATTTAAATAAAATAAATAATTATTTAAATACAAATTTGTTTTTAAACTATAACTCAGTGTTTTTTACTATTCATCAAAAATTGAATGTTTTCAGAAAAATACCTAAAATTATCCTTGGGATAATTTCGATATTCCGAATCCAAATATGAATTGGATTTTGAGAGATAAAATTTTTAAAATTTGAAAAAGTGGGTATTACTATTTATAAGGGCTAGTTTTATTATTTTTGGTGTGTGTTAGAACTCGAAGTTGCGTGAAACAAACGCTATTGTATTATTAAAAGAGAAGCATACTGTAGAAGCTTGGGGTGTTACAATAGATCATGCCAAAAAACCCTTTTAATAAAATCACCTTTTAATTGAAACCCATTTTTCACTAAAACCAGTACAATGCCAACACATTTCATATAAATTTATTTTTATTGAATCCCCCTACCCAATCAAGCCATTCAAAAGTTCAATCTAATTCACTATATTAAATCATAATTTTAAATTTTGGAAACTGAAATAATTTTCACAACAATTTATCCTGATTTCAAAAATCTACCAAAAATGATAAAGCATTACTAAAAAAATTTATTCCATGTATCAAACCAATATTTCACATTAAATAATATCCAATTTACTCAATTTTAAACCTATCCAATAAATTCTAGTAGGTGGATATGAGAGTGAATTCACCAACCATGATGGTTTTGATGAAACACGACAATAGATGAAGAACACACAAGAAGCCCGAATGATTATCTATGAACAACCTTATATATCTTCTCCTAGAAATGTCACAAATCAATCAAAAATTATTGGGTAGCTAAAATCACAGATCTACCCATGATAGTTTTAGACATGTGAAATAAAGGGGATTGGAGATTTAGATCTATGAAGATATAAGAAAACTTTACAAAATAGGAAAGATGTGTGACATACCTCATGAATCCATGAAATGGCTGAGATCTCATCTTCTATTAAGAATGACACTAGATCATTCTTTATTTGATGTTAATAATACTAGATATACCCACAATATGTGTGAATATAAGAAAAAAAGAATAGATTAGATGGATATATAACAAAATCAGACAAAAATGATAATGCTAGAAAACTTACCACGATAATTGGGATTGAAACCACAAAGGGATGTGTCCGGTATGGCATCCTTCCTTTTTATTACATAACTTTTCATTTCATTTTACAAAGAGAGGATCTTTAAAGAATATTTTTTGGAAATAAGGTATATAGTACATGAAAACATATTACATTCTCTTAATCCTTCTGAAAAGATTATTGAAAAGTTCTTCCTAAGTTCAATTACTGCATCTCATAACCTAGAGGCATACATCAAAGGAATGGGTGAGTAGAAGGCCCAGAAAAGAAAAAAAGTAAAATAGTTTACATATGAACATGAGTGATATAAATAAGAACATGGGGAATAACATAATGTAATAAACAAGAGGAATATCATAGTAATAATAAATTGAAAAATAACATGAAAATTGGGGTACATCATTCATTTATAAATTTATAATCATATCACTATGGTCCATCCCCAAGTTGTTTGAAAAATTACCAATGATATTCCCCAAGGTATTGTAAAACATGTCATCTCTACAGATTAATTTCATTACCCAATTCATTAGAGAGATATCAGGGAGAGAACTTTTTATGCCTTTATTTTCATGTGATTCACATATATCATAGTCAAATTTTTCATAAATAACCCAATGATAATAAAAGAAATGAGTTTTATATCAAAATCGTGACGTTTTAAAAAGTTCATTAAAACAAGATCATTATGTCATTTACAACCCATGAAAATGGGATGAGGGTTTTATGTAGTTCAGTTATAGAATAAAATATATCATTTATATTTATTATTGTATACCCTATAAAAAAATAGTTTTGGGTATTCACATAAATAATATAATGGAATTTCTTGAGAAAAGGAGTGAGATTTTGAGACAAAAATTTTGCATCATAACGACGATGCAACTTGGTTTTAGAAAACATTAAAAAGATAGGGGAAATGGGTATCCCTTCCAAAAATGACTCATATTATTTTATAGGGATAAAATAAAATGAAAATAATAAAACGACATGTAAATATTAAAGATATACCAACTAAAAGAGAACTTGAAATGAAAAGAGAAGTGGAGAATTCCCTTCAAAAACATCAGTACCCAAACAGTGTCACATAAAAAATCAGAAAATGATTTGATAAGAGCTAAAAGGGTCTCAATTTATTTGTACATAAAATGAAAGAAATAATGATATAGAAGAACATACGACAACCTATGAAAATGGAAAGTGAATGACATAACATAAAAGAAGTATAGTCAAAAAGAAGAGGGCGAAAGGGCCCCTTAACATGTATAATAACATAAAAACACGATGTTTTGGACATTTGGGGACTTGAGGGAACCTTGGGAGGATAAAATTACTTATCTTCATAGAGGAGGAATTTCAAATGAAAGTACTGAAGGAATGAGTTGTTATTTCTAGCAAATGTGAAGGAATATTTTATTAATTTCCAAGGGACACCTCGTTAGTGGTATTTTCAAAACCATGGGCATACCTATGGTATTGGCCACTTGAGACACCTCATAATATATTTTATTTCCCAATAGTGTACCAGCATTATTGCATCATTATTACATTATTAATGATGTCATTCAACACACCGAATTTCAAAACTGCATTTTTACTATTCACAAAAAACATTTTATAAAAATCCCATAAATTCACCATAACCTAATACCAGTATTTTGAATTCAAAATTGATTTATATTTTATTAAAATAATTTTATAAATATGAGATATATAATTTTAAAATAAAATCACTATTTACCCAAAAAATTCTAATACTTAACTAATAAATTTTGAAGTAGTTATTTAATTATTGCATTATATTACAATACCATTCAAGATTCCTAAGTTATATTTATACATTCTTAAGTGAGGTTACTATTCTATTGGTCACATTACTATTCATAAGGGTAATATTCCTATTTTTAATTGACTATTTACCAAAAAATATGTTGATCTTATTAGACTCTCTATTTATTACACATCACAAATTTATAAGATCATTTTTTGAGAATCATTCCACATTATTAATTATTTAAAGTATAAAATAAATAGGTTAAAATACACTCTTCTTTTATATTAATCAATAATATGAAACTTATAAAAATTCGTCATATATTTATTTTTACATTTGAAATTTGAAAATTTTACTATAATAAGAAATACTTTTTTTAACAAAAGGATTAAACAATATAACTAAGGCCTTCTTACATAGCCCCTTATTACACCTACATATGACATAAGAGTGAGGTGTGTGATGGTGATAGAATATTGGGGTGGATTGGACTACATTGCATGAGAGGTGATTTCTATCCACATTAACTTCTCTAGTGTGCGATTATAATCAAGATTTACATGTTGACTCTCAGCTTGGAAGTGGTCCAGAGAAAAGCCGAGTTATGCTACCTCCTTCCCAATCTGCAATTACGAGCTTTACCTGGTCTGGCTCTAATGGATGTGGCCCATCAACTCCTCTTTCTATATGATTTATCCACTATAATTTCTTTTTTAAACAACAATAATAATGTTAAAAATTATTATTATTTCCAACTGTCTTATTAACCAATGGTTATATATTGGTCGAAACACGGATGGCTTATTTCAACTTCACTAATTTCATTAATATAAGGATATAGTTTTTCTGTGTAATAATTATTTAACACATTTTTTGGAAAAAAAAAATATGATTCAAAATTTTGGTTCATTATATACTTCCCCCATTAAGAAATTATTTCTCTACAATTTCAACTCTTAACCTCAGAAGAAAATATGTGTGGGTATTTTACCTCATAGACTCTTCTTGATACCATGTGGCTCCTTCGTATTTTAGGTTCCTCCACAAAACATTCACAAGGTGGGTAGTCTTGTTGTATAGAACCTCATCTCTATGATTCAGTATCTCCACCATTTTCTCCTCATAAGGTTGTTCATGTTCTAGTTATACAACCTCTAGATTTGGTACATGGGAAGGGTTAGTTATGTACTTCCCCAAGAGGGATACATGAATGACATCATGAACTTATGCTAGATTTGGGGGAAGTGCAGATCAATAGGGAACTACTCATATGTAATGAATGATTTCATAGGGGAAAATGTACCTAGGGATGGGAACTCAATTTTTCAAAAACCACATGACTCTCTTACAAGGTGAAATTCAAAGAAACCCTTTTTCACTAACATCAAACTTCAAGTCCTTTAAATGGTTTTGAACATATCTCTTTTGCCGAATCTGAGCATCCTTAATGTGTTTCTTGATGGCATGAACATTTTCTACTATTTTATGCACAAGATCATTCCCAAGAAGCTTTCTCTCTCCATATTAATCACAACAACTAGGAGTTCTACTTCACTTCGCATATAGAAATTCATAAGGGGCCATTTGAATGGTCCATTAGAAGCTGTTGTTGTAAGAGAACTCAACTAATGGGAGATGTGGATCACATCCACCCTTAAATTCCATGGAGCATGTTCTAATCATGTCCTCGAGTGTATGAACATTTCTTTCAGATTATCCGTCATTTTGGGGGTGATATGCCATAATGAAATTCAATTATGTACTCATAGAAAGTTGAAGACTTCTTAACAAATTTGATGTTAACCTTGGATCATTTTTAGATAAAATTGAATGTGGAACTCCATGAAGCCTTACCACTTAATTCATGTAAATTAGGGCATGTTGATCAAGAGATAAATCTTCCCAAATTGAGATAAAATTGGTATTTTTGGTGGAATGGTTCACTATAACCCATATTTCATTATTTCCTTTAAAAGTTCTCGGGGGACTAGTGACAATGTCCATAGAGATATTATACCTCATACATGATAGTATGTGTAGTCATTTTAATACCCCTTTAAAAATTTTTCATTGTGCCTTCATTTGATGACATACCAGGAACCTTTTAGTGTAGTCAACAATCTCCTGATTCATATTTTCCCACCAATAATCTTCAAGAAGGTCCATATAGATTTTTCTGGTTCAAGGATGTATAGAGAATATTTTTTTATGAGAAATATACATAAGATCCTTATTTATTTACTGAATAGATAGAAGACATAGTCATGTATGATATTTCAGAACACCTTCTTGATCAATATTGTACTCAGGAAACATACCACCCTTCACTACCTCAAACCTCTTTGACAATAATGGATATACTTTCTAATATTTCTTGATATTATTTAGTAATGACGGTTGAGAAATCAGTTGTGTTAGGGTTAATGATGTTCTTTACGTTAAAATTCTTAATTCCCACATTACTTGGTCATTGATCTAAGGATATATTTGAATCTTCTTCATGGACTGAAAAACTGGGTCTTTCATACTAAATGAATTAGCTACTTTGTTTTCTTATCTAGGATGATAATGATTTGAACAATAATAGTCTTCAAGAGTTTCCAACCATCTCCTATGTCAGATGTTCAATAAAATTTGTGTGAAAATATACTCCAATCATTGATGGCTTGTGTATATATCACACTTATCCCCATAATGATAGTGTTTCCATATCATCATAGAAAAGACGACTACGACTATCTCCAGATCATGCATAGGATAATTCTGCTCATGACTCTTCAACTATCAAGATTCATAAGAAATCACCTTGTCATTTTTCATGTGGATGCTCTGATTCCCTTTTATAGATGCATCTCTAAAAATAAAGAATCCTTCTCTACTTGAATGAAGCGTTAACACGGGTTCAGTAACCAATCTCATTTTATGTTCTTGGAAACATTCCTCACACACCTTTTTCCAGATGAACATGATCCCTTTTTTAGTTAACTTGGTTAATGGATTATCATATTGTGAAATTTTTTTCACAAAAATCTCATAATATCCCTCTAATCCTAGGATAACAAATCTCAGTTATTGTTGTAGGCTGTGGCCTCTCCTCTATAACCAATGTCTTTAAAGGTCCAACAATGATTCCTTCATTTTTTACAATGTTCCCCATTAAAGAAACTTATTGTAACAAAAATTATCATTTTCAGAACATTCAAAAAATCCTTTCCTTCTATAAAGTTGGCTAAATAACCCTTATATGATCATCATGCCCCTTGTGACATTTAGAATATATTATAATATCCTCAAAAATAACTACCACAACATTATAAAGGTGTTCCTTAAAGATTATATTTATCAAACCCATAAAAATATCTAGTACATTAGTTAATCTGAAGGGCATAACAACCAACTCTTAATGCCCATATCTTGATCAAGAGGAAGTTTTTGGAATATTATCTTTCTTCACCCTCAATTTATGATAACTAGATCAAAAATCAATATTATGGAAAAATATATCCCCACTAAGTTGGTCAGATATGTCATAAATTCTTGGAAGGGTGTATTTGTTCTTCACTATAATCTCTTTTACTTCTCTATAATCAATACATATCCAAATTGATCCATCCTTCTTATTAAAAAAGGGAACATGTTATACCCAAGGACAAACAGTCAGTCTGATAAACCCCTTCTCCAATAGATCTTGGCATTTTTTCATTAATTCCTCTAGCACCACATTTTCCATCCTATATGGGGTCTTTGATATCAGATGAGATCTAGGTATGTGTTCAATGGTGAAATATACCTCTCTTTCTAGGAGACCTCTCGGTAACTCCTCATGAAATATGTCAATGTATTCCTAGACCATGGGAAAATTTTCTATCATTAAGCTATTATTTTATTCTTCTTCTTCACTGATAAACTTTATAATTAAAGCTATAATAGTTTCTTCTAGAAACATATTAGGTCGAGAATTCTCTCCTTTGAAGATAATTATAGGTTTTATCTTCAATACTTCTGTGATTTCTTTACTTCTACATTTGATCTTAGCATTATACTTTGAGAAAGAATCCATACCGTTTATAATGTGAAATTCCATCTTGGGAATGAATACTAGATGTTTGATAATATTTCCCCCACTAATTTAAATACTAGTGTTTCTAATCATTGATGATGAATGGATAATCCCACCCATAGTCTTTACTAATAGCACCACTTTTATAAATTTAGGGGTTGACTCTAAATTCATTGCAAACATGGAGGAAATAAAGGAATGCATAGAACCATAATCAAACAGAGTGATTTCTAGCTTTGAGAGAACAACAAGAGAATAGTCAACCACATAATTTGGTGCTTCAACATCATTCATAGTGATAGAGAAAGTATGGAATTTCTCCCCTAGCCTATGCTGAGGCAGATAGTGATTCCCCTCCACTTTCCTTGGATTCAAACACTGATTAGATAAGTGACCAAGATTTCCACACTTGAACCATTGGATTTTTGGTATGTCCTTCACTATCATACCCTTTTCGTTAGTGTTTGGAAGTGGTGGCTTCATCTGAATACAACAATTCCGAGTGATATAGAGATCTCTTCCACACATGTAGCGCTTCCCGCTCTCAAGGAGGCAGTTCCCCGAATTATTCTTCCTGCACTAATTACATGTGGGATTTTGAACATTCTTGAATATTCTTCCTTGATTGATTCCCCTCCCTAAGCATGGATCTAATGATCTCTTCTAGTCATTGGATTTATGATACCGCTGCGTGTCACCAAACTCCAGTTCAACTTTCATTACACTTCATACGATCCTCTCTTTGCTCTCATAGTCTCGGTTGGCTATATTCTTCTATAGATGAGGTCTTATTCCACCAAATAATCTACAACCTTTCGATTTGGATCTATGAAAAATTTAGAGGTGAGATGTGAGAGCCTTGTTATGCTCATCTTGTAGCTTCCCACATATTCATTCTCCATCTATTTCAGCTTTAGAAATTCCTTCTCCATTTTTGTTCTCATCGAATAAGGGAAATACTTATTGAATAGGATCCTTATAAACTCTTCTCACTACATAGATTCATCCTATACTATTGGAAACATATATTTAATCAGTCCCCACCACCGATCAGCTTCTCCCTCTAGGTGGAACATGGCCAGGGTGACCTGCTCTTGTATGTAATAGTGGAGCACAATAAAGATCTTCCGGATAGGGCTAATCCACTATTCAGAAATCAATGGGTTAGTAGATCCTATAAATGATGCTAGTCATTGATGCCTAAATTAATCAATAGAAATTTGTTCCCTTCATGGTGAAATCTGTCTATCTTCTTGATTCAATTTATTTCCAATAACATGAGTCACTTGGTTCATCATTCTAATGAATGGTTCCATTCTAGAGTCTATCAGAGGGAGACCAGCGCATGGTCCATTGTGGTCACCATTTTCATGGTTCCTCCTATTGTTGACCATTTTCTAAAATAATAAAACATTAGTGATAATATTATTTCATTTATGAATCTTTTAACTATAAATGATTTCTTATATCTTAAAACTTCATTCATAAAAATATTATTCTTCAATAACAATTATATTTCATTATAAATCCTTCAGTATGATTCATAAAAATCTTTTTATTAACCAAAAAAATCCCCCTAGACTGTTAAACTAGGAGTGTTGAAATACCCTTTATCATGCACCAATTCACATTCAAGTCCAACTAAAATTAGTGTTTTTAGGTTTTACCCCTAAATACATCTCTACCAGAGCCACATCCACTTTTTCAAATGTAGTCATGGATTTATTTTTTCCAAAACAATGTAATTAATATTTCACTAAATTTCTAGGATGTTTTCCTATATTTTATCATTTATATAGGGTTATACATAAGTTTTTTATATCATAATTTCCACAAATAACTTTACTATCCTTTGATACCAACTATGGCATCCAAAATTTTTATTTCATAAATTTGAAATTCATTTTACAAAAGTAGGATTTTTAATGTCTAATGCCTTAGAAATAGGGTACATAATACATGAAAACATAAAACATTATTTTAATCTTACTGAAAGGATTCATGAGAAGTTCCACATATTTACAATTACATCATCTCATAACCAGGATTCATACAATAATGGAATGTGTGATGAGAAGGCATAGTAAGTAAAACAAGTAAAAAAATTTACATGTGAACTTGAGAGATATCAATAAGAACATGGGAAATATCATAAAGGCATGATAAAGAGGCATATAAAAATAATAACATCAAACATAAATTGTAAATGTTTCTACAACATTTAGTTTATACATTCATAATCATATCTCGAAGGTTCATCCTCAAGGTTTCATAAAAATTACCAAGGTTATTCACCATGGTTTTTTAAACCTTTTCATCCCTAGAGAATATTTTTTTACCCAATTCATTGGAGTTATATCAGGGCACACCATTCATATGTATTTATTTTCATTTGATCCACATATATCATATTCAAAAATTTCAAAAATATCCCATAGATAATAAAATAAATGGTTTTCATATCAAAATTGCGACGTTTTTAAAAAGTACATAAAAACAATATCATTATGTCATTTATTACCCATGAAAATTGGATAAGGGTTTTGTGTTTGTGAATTCCAGATTAAATTATATCAATATTATATGTTGATAAAAACCCTAGAAAACAAATACGTTTAGGTACTCACATAAATAAAATAAGATAATTTCTTGAGAAAAATAGAGATATTTTGAGACGAAAATTCTAGAGCATAACGACTATGCTATAAGGCTTTAGAAAACATTAAAAAGAGTGGGGAAAGGTGGTATACTGTATATAAATGACTAATATTATAGTATAGGTACAGAATAAAATGGGGATATGAACATGGTATGTAAACTTGAAATACATACCACAAAAAAGGGAACCTGAAACGAAAACATAAGTGATGATTTCCATTACGAAAATTCGGCACCCTAACAACGTCACCTAAAAATTATGAAAATGAGTTGATGGGAGCCAAAATGGTATATAATAATTTGGAAATAAGAATACATAAATAAGAATATATAATAAAATTACACAACATATGAAAATGGAAAATAAATGACATAACATAAATAATGTCTCGACTAAAAGAGAAGGGTGAAAGGCTCCCTTACCGCAAAGAGTAACTTCAAAAACTCAATCATCATGACCTTGGGGGGCTAGAGGGATCCTTGAGAGGACTATATGGGAGGTAAAAAGACCAAATGATCATTTAATAGAAATTTTAAATTAACGGAATTAAAGAATGCATTGGTATTTATAGATAAAGTGATGGAATATTTTATTAATTTGAAAGGGGCAACGCATTAGTGGTATTTCCACAACCATGGGATTGCCCATGTTATTATCCAAATGGAAAACCTCAAAAAAGATTTTATTCCTAAAGATTCCATCAGAATTATAACATAATTATTACATCATCAATGATTTCATTAAACACACAAAACCTAAAAAATTTACATTCACTATTCGGTGAAAAAGAAAACTTTTTATGCTAATCACATAAATCCCTCCTAACCTAACATTGATGTTCAGAATTCAAAAATGAAAAACATTTTTTGAGAATAATTTTCTTAATATGAGATATTTAATTTTTATGTAAAATTACTATTTACATAAAAAATAATAATACTTAACTAATTTTTTTTGAAATAGTTATTTACTTATTAAATTATATCACATTACCATTCAAGATTCCAAAATTATATTTATACGTGTTATGTGAGGTTTCTATCCCACTGGACACATTATTATATATAAGGGTAATATTACTATTCATAATTTACTATTCCCTAAAAATTATGTTTCTCTTATTAGATGCTAAATTTTTCACTGATCAAAACTGTATAAGAAGTTTTTTTTGAAAATCACTTCAAATTAGTAATAATTTAAAGTATAAAAAATATTTTCAAATAATCATTGCTTTTGTATTCATCAATAATACAAAGTTTCTAAAAATTATTCCTGTATTTAATTTGACATTTGAAATTAATTTTTTACTATTATAAGAATTAATATTTTTATTCATATTGAAGTATTACACAACATAACAAAGGTCTCATTACATATCCCATTATAACACTTATATAGGACCTAAGAGTGAGGTGTGTAATGGTGATAGAATCTTGGGGCGGCTCGGACAACATTGTCCGAGTGGTGATTTATATCAGATTGAAATTCTTCTGAAGGCGATTATTTTCAAGCTTAAAATGTTAAATATTATCCAGGGATTGGTCTATAGAAAACCCCAGTGATGCTACCCATTTCCTAATTTTTCAAAGATGGGCTTTGTACGGCCCGAGTCCAATAGATGACGCCATCAACTCATTTTTCTGCATTATTTATCTTCTATTATTTCTATTTTAAACAAAAATTATAACGTTAAAAATAATTATTTTTTCCAATGATCATATTGACAAATGGTAAAAGAATGGTCGATACCCAAAGGTATGATTTACATTATACTCACTTCATTGATAAAAGGATAATGTTTTTTTGTGTTAGAATTATATAACAAATATTTTCAGGAAACAAAATATTATTCAATAGATTGGGTCGTTACATCGGGAATATATCCAAATCATCCGGGAAAGGTTATCTAACCTATTAGAGAGAAAAACTCAAATTATGGGAATTTTATATCCAAAAGTAAATAATTACAAAAAACATGCAATTTCGTAGAAAATTGGATCTAGTTTTGACCTATTCACATAGTTCGACAGCATTGTTTGGGCCAACCATGCACAGAACGTGCGACCTTAATTTTAGACCCAAAACTCCCTCCATGCCCCCAAACCCTCTCATCCTTCACCCATACACTTTTTTCGGAAATACCATTTTTATTGGAACACCGACTTTGTTTTTTGGAAACACCCACTTTTTTGGAAAACCCTTCCTTTATAGAAACACACTTTTTATGGAAACACCCTATTTTATGGAAACGCCATATTTTATGTAACAACCCTCTCTTGTGGTAGCATCCTATTTTATGGAATGACCCTATTTTTTGGAAACAAACTCTTTTATGGAGACACCCAATTTCAGGGAAACAACTTATTTTATAGGAACACACTATTTTACAGAAACACCCTATTTTATGGAAACACCCTATTTTATGGAAACCCCATATTTTATTCATCAAACACATTCCAAACCATTCCATTTCAATAAAAGTCAATTTTTACCTAAAAAACGAGGAAAGTGTTAAATACCTAAAACTAGGTGTACTATATATCCAGTATAGAAAAATTAATCAGGGATGAGGTTTATACTTTGGATGTAATAATTTCACTATTTTCTATTCACATAGATAACTAAACAGTCATATTTTTAGGTGGTGTTATGATTTTTCTTCAAAACATTCAAGGTAAAAAAATAATGTGTATAACTTGAGTAAAATATTAACTTCTCTATTCTTTAATGAATATCTAGAGAACATATCTCCCCATAACTGTAAGGATCAAACTCCACAATAGCGATGAAACAATATTTCACATTATATTTTTTATTTGGTGGTACTGAAACATATTACCATTGAGGACTCAAGTTTTAGTGAACTAACTTTTAAAGTTCCATTTCTCTCTATTTTTGAATCATTGAACAATATTTGGTGATCACCTTTCTTCCAAGACATTATCCAAATTCCTCATGTATCTTTGAAAATCGTGACTTTGGTGGCCTTTTCTCTGACACTTGAATCATTTACATGTCACTTTGAGTCAATTACAATGATGATATTTCCCAATTTTTTGACATGTTAGTGTTTTATGTTTCATTCCGCCTTCATCCTTACATCTTCTTGCTAGAAACTCCATATTTCATTTCCTTCCAGTATATCAATGGGACCATTCTCCAAAAATGATATCTAATTTGAGATCACCTCAAAAAAATTCTTCACAACTACCAATGTATGAAAATTATAGATATTATCAAAGTTTTGGTTTTAAGCCATTAGTGAATATGAATATTTTTCTATCATTGTTGAAAACGTTATCTGATGTGTACCATAAAAGCCTCAAGAAATTTTATTCATAAGATGTGATAGATGCCCCTTCCATTTTATTCCGCTTTATAAATTCTATATCAATAATCATTTGAATATTTTGAGAGAAATACTTGATTAGAAATATATTCATTGAGCCTTTACACTCAATCTATTCAATTTCATCTGTCATCTTTGTGTTATTAACCAATAAACACTATTGATCAACCACTGCATCTAAAAGATAAATCATTATAGTCACCTTCTCCATCTAAAAACTACTATGAACATAAATGATCTTCTATATTGAGTGGAACCATTAATCCATGACTAGGGGAATGGAGGATCCATTAATCTATGGTGATAATTTCCCCATAAAATATTCAATATCTAGTTTCTCCATATTAGGTGTATGGGGATGTTCCAGATTATTTAGGTTATTTTTCCTAGATTGTAATTGCC
This sequence comes from Viscum album, assembly GCA_963277665.1. Taxonomy (NCBI): domain Eukaryota; kingdom Viridiplantae; phylum Streptophyta; class Magnoliopsida; order Santalales; family Viscaceae; genus Viscum; species Viscum album. Next base: position 673,836,227 of record OY728161.1, on the reverse strand, counting down.
AGGGAATAATCACCCTCAAATTTTGAAATGCACCTCCAAAGGCATTGGGGATGTTGTTTGGGAAATCACTACATTTTCACTCACACAAGTTGTTCGCCTAGATTCTCTTGGTCCCACCAATTTTCCTAAATATATATGGTTTTAAAAGAACATAAGTCATCAATTCAAGAATTGATAATTTTGTACATTGAGCAATTAAAACTAAATTCATATCTTGTGGGATCCGTATGTGTATATTTTTCGTAAAAAAACCATACTTGGTTCAGAAATGTATGTTGTCTCATACTATCAATTTTCACTAATGTTTTGCAGTCATAATTCCCAAATTAACATAACCATTATCGGATACCAACTATAGTGATATTACATTTCATAAACGAGATTTACATCATTTTAGGTAAAGAATGTAATAGTGTTATAATAACATAATCCAAAGGTTTAGTATCTTGGGTTAATTCGGACCATTCCTAACTTGTACATAATAAAACACCAACATTAATTCATTCCTTCTACTCTCTCTTCTATGTGTCCTTCAAATTATCCTTAGTACAAGTAATCAGTTGAGGATATACATAAATGAAATGGCTGAGCTAAAAGCCCTATAATAGGATAGATAGGAACATGAATCAATATAATATGGGGAAAGAATAATCTTCATAATCATAAAATAAGCATATAATCATCATCAAATATTGAGAGGATGCATTAGATAATGTCATGTAATGCGGCAATGCATAAAAATCAAATATTATGTATTAATGGTGAACTAGTAAAAATAATTTCGAACTATGATAGAATCATGTTCATGAATAACATATTTGAATCATTAAAACACCGTAATTTTGAACATATATAACACCAAGTTCATTAAAATTACACATTATCTGAAGAGATTAATCATATTATCCAATGTATTATAGTGTTATATAATTCCAAGCACACCTGTCACCTCATGAAATTTATATAATCATCAATGCCAAAAAAATTATTTCAACCATAGAAATAATATAAATGATTAAAAGGAACTATTTTATTTTCAAAAAATAATACATTCATAAATATCATATTTCCAAAAATAATAAAGGAATAATAGGCTTGGTATCAATCCTAATTGAAGAAGGAACTACCTAATGAGAAGTAAAATATTTGTATTAGAAAGAATAGTTATTTTTCAAAACACATTGAATTTTACATAAAACAGATTGGAAACATGTATATCCTAGAAAATAAAATGGATGGAAAAAAAGTGTTATATATAGAGAGCATTAATTTGACATCCATAATAATTATGTAGTGAGTGAGGGAAACCCAAAAGTTAGAGATTTGGGTTTTAAAATCATCTTACCTTATGTCTAAATTCAATTATCTCCTCAATATTTTTAATAATAAAATTCTATGAAATAATTAATAAAAATAGCACCTATTATACACTTATTTTAATCATTATAATTTATTATGTTCATTTATGGTCATCATAATGTGTTTTAGAATTCAAATCCATTGTTCTTAGTGTGTTCATTTTCTAGGTTTTTATGATCGTTCCACTTGAGTAAATGCTTGGATGTTCGGGTAGAATAAGTAAAATTTTAAAAAATTAACATTAAATGTTTTTATATAACAAATATAATATTAATTTATCATATATATTATATGGTTATATGATATGAGGATTAATCATTAGATAAAAAGTTAATGAACATGATTTAATTTTTTGGGGAATTTTATAACCATTTTGAGATTATATCATTATGATAATATACATAGGATAAAAATAATATATAGATTATAATATGTTTAATAATATCTTATATAACCTTAATAATGATATTATTAACATCTTTGAATGCGGTAGTGAAAATCAAATACACATTGTCCATGGTGGTAGTTAATTTCCACACCACTGACCATAATTTCATTTTTAGACCGAAAGGAAAACATAAGAGATATGAAGATAAATTATTACATTAACACAAAAACATTATATTATATAAATGATACTATAGTTATCATGATACATGGATAGGTTTATGTCATTATAATATAATAAATTAAATGAAATAGAAACAAAATTAAATGAAAAAGAATGAGGATTTTACCTGTTGACTTTATCCTCCTTGAGAAACTCCTTAGGTTAAAGGGTTTGATCTTTTGATGAGAAAAAGGGATCCTGGAATTTGGGTAGGGTCATGGAAATATTATTTGTTAGATCTTATAAAATCTTGATGGCTTCGAATGTGTGATGAGAATTTGTTGTATTTATAGGGGATAAGAGGGGTGTTTCTGATTATTTTATTCATTAGTTTATTATTTTGTCCTAATAAAATAAATAGCATGAAAATTATCACTAAATATATTAAAATAATTTATTAGAGTTATATATTTTTGATTATCGAATCCTTAAATCAAAAATGACTCAAAAATTCTTGTATTTAACTTTAATAGTAAATTATCATATTTTACAATTCACAAAAAAACTAGTATTTTAGAAAAATAATAAAAAATAATCCTATCAATTTTTTAACATTTAGAAATCAAAAACAAACTCTATTTTATGAAAGTAAATTCCTAAATATAAGATATTTAATTTTAAAATAAATTAATCATTTATTAGAAAAGTACCAATTTTAAAATCAAAACTCATTTTATAACGCTTTGAAAATTAATTAAGGACTCCAAAAATTATTTTCTAAAAAAGCAAAAATATTAATTTATGAAACTTTTATCTGAAAATTAATTTTTTTTAATTCATATATTAATTATAAAATTTGAAAAAAACATTATTGTTTTACAAAAATTATAACACTTAATCTATCATGTAAAAAAAATTATTTACTAATACTATGATTCAATATTATCAATCTATAATATATAAGATACCTAAATTTTATTTTTCACCTTCATAGGTATGGTTATTATTCTATTGGCTTGATTACTATTCCTAATGGTCATATTACTATTCTACGGGTCATGTTACTCTTTCATCCGTATTGGTTCCTTAAATTCTTGAAATACTTATTCATTCTTTTATTTTTCATTTATAAAGTTTGTATTTTGTTCTCTATGGGATTTTATATTATATATACTATAAGGAATAATTGTAAGAAGTAATTTTCCATTGAGAATGTTATGGGTTATTATATAGCGCACCTTCTCCTAATGGTATCTAAATAGGGCCTTAGAAAACTCACACCCCTATTTTCTTGTTTTCTCTTAAAAAAGATCAGAACGATGAGACAACATGATGTATAATTCCATTTATTCATTAATATTATAGAGTTTACTATTTATAGATGATAAAATGAGGTATTGGATATCTATTTTTTCAAAAAAAATATTAGAAGATAGAATGAGCCTCTACACTTAACTCCCTGATAGGATTTATAAAAACTAGGGACTTCATCATGTAAAAAATATACTCTCGGTATGGTAATATATACAGGAGTATTTACAAATACTAGAATTTTTTACCATTGAACACATTTTATTTCCCTAATATAGATTACAAAGATAATGTCAAAATCAAAAGATTTTTTATTTTTTATAAAATATAAAATTTAATTATTGAAATTTTTATTGTTTACCTAGTGTGAATTTAAAAAATAATTTTATCATTATTTCACTATTTTAAAAAATCCCTAAAGACCTCATCGGTGGATCCGAAGTATACAATTTGCTGTATATTATAGGGGAAAGGATGAATATCCACTTTTTAATAACCCATATGGACACCTTATAAAATTAATCAATGGTATTATGTTATGTGGTCTTTCCAAATGCATTAACACATAGTTCTGCTATCTCTTGAGTAGACTCCCCAATATTCATATCCTATATAAGGGCATCCTCAACACTTTCCTTACAATCACACTAATTATTTTAAGAGAAAATCCCATTTATGGTAACTTAGTTGTGTCCCTAAAATAAATTTGTAGGAGCTCTATGATAAATTAAAGTGTCTTTAAAGGGGATATACAAAAAATTTATTCCCTGGATTAATTCTGACTCATGTAATTGAGGGTGATTTATGACATTATATAAGATAAACTGGTCTTGACCCTTAGGGAAGTAACTCAAAAAGTAGTACATAGTGTAGGTTGCAGTATTCTTCCATTATACTATGTGTCAACATTGTAGGTTTTACAACATATTGGTTCTTGAAAAATCATCTCTTTTGTATTGATCTTTTATTTGAAATTTCTACTCACTAGTAGATGAGGTGGACATCGGATTTATGGTTATATAAACAATTATATGACAAGAATTCCTTCAGATAATAATGGGGGAAGGGAAAATATTCTGATAAATGTATTCTATATAAAAAAATATATCTAATAATCACAAGAAATAAGTAATTAAATTAAATATATACTAAATACATACATTGGTCAGTCATGAAATTAACCATTCAAGACATTCACCATAAAATCATTATGCATTGTATAATTCATTTCAGTTCATTATTTATATAAATAAATTCATTGTATTAAAAAATTAATATTCTTATTGATTAATTAATCCTGCACCCTAATAATAATTCCACTCTATCACTGATATTTTAATCCTTTTTAATTTTATATAATTTAAATAAAATAATTTTAATTAAAATTATTTAATATAGGATGTGCATAAAATGGGACTAGGTGTATACCCTTATTAATTTAATTAAACTCATTTATAGTGTTTCAATCCAAGATAGTGTGTACATTAACTCAATAGATATTGTGACTATTTATATGTACAATTCTTATCTTATACTGTATACTTATGGAACATGTATGAAAACAATGTTTTTTGTGATACTACACATCATTTTATTCAATGGTTTAAGATGTTTAGTCTTCATTATATGTGTGACCATAAGGAAAGCCAAGAATATATGCTATGTGTATTGTTGGATATGATCTTGAAGCTCATGATATGTATGATAAAAATAACTATATCGAATAAAGGGTAAAATAATTTTCAAATCATTTAATTCGATACAACCCCTAGAAAAAAACTTTGTGTGTATTTCAGGGATTAAATCCATTCAAAATAAATTTAATGATCTCTTAAAACCATATAGTTTTTCCTCCCTTTAGTTTTCACCTTTTTTAATCATACCACTCCACAATATCTACATATTCTATTCATGAGTTTTCCTAAGTTACTTAACATGTATAGACAGTTACATGTTGTGTATGTCATTATCAGCCACTTACACTATATGCTTAATGAATCAATAAGTATCTTGCATGGATTTTCACATGTGATAAGATTTCAACATCCTATTAAATTATATTTACATTACATGGTTTTGTGTCATTTGACAAGTAGTAAATACATAGGGTGTTATAATTTGATTTTGTTTACTTTTACAACACAATATATATGATCGATACAGGATCAAAATCATGCAGGGGTTACATGGGATGTACACAAAATATACATCATGTACTCTCTATAAAATACCATCTTAACTAAATATCAACACATTATATATAATGAAATTAGGTACTAACCCCCAAATTATGTGTTTTGATTACCACATATCACCTTTGTTCTATTGACCAAGGGTACACAACATATACTTTTCCACTACACACTGTGCAACTATGTCACTCAACTAGAATTCTTAGATCACTCATAGAGGATATATGAGAAATCTTCCCCTATTTTTTGTTAAATGAATTTGATTAAAATCAAGATCTTTTCTTTTGTATTTAGTTATTAAAAACAAGGAATGAAACTTCACAAAACAAAATAAAAATTTGATCTACCAAATAATAAATATTAATAAATTATAATGTGACCACTTTTTACTGACATGATTACTCTAGGGAGAAATAAAAGTAGCTTGAATGGCCCATGATTATATGTACAAAAAATAATATAGGTAGTAAAGATAAATTATATGAATTAATGCATCAAATCCAATTGTTAAATCCAAAAAAAGATGGAAAAATATAACCCCATATTCTTAATTGAAAGGATATTTTCATAATAAATTAATAATAAATTTTAAATAAGAATTACCAAGTCTTGATAATTATTATTATTTAATTAATTTGGTAACCACTCTCATAGTGTCATTATTATGGTGAATAGTAGAACTATATTTATTCTAGAGGTATATACACATTCCTCGTGAATTAAAAATGGACACACTTGGTATTTTCAGTCTTAATTCTGAGTAACCAAGAGTCTTGTATCATTTACTATTGACCATAACAAATGATTTCCTAGGACATTAGTGGGTGGAGGATAATGGTTTAGCATTCATGAGTGGGTTGTTTTGATATTCTCTCAAGTGATTTGAGTGAATTATCTTAGGAGGATTTTTATAAACTAGATTATCAAACACCTATAAGATGAGATATATCATATTATAAACTTATAGTTAAAACATTTATAATTTCACCACGACCCTTATATAATGCTTTATTCTATGTATACACAATTTTAATTAATATTAATATAATTATTATATTTCATGAAATTCAATAACTCATAAATATTAACATATTATTTTAGAAATAAATGAATTTTTTAAAGATAGTGAAAAAAATTATATCATTTTTTCGGGGCCTTGTCTTAGGCTGTCAATCATCATTTACATGTATCAAACCATGAAAAATAAATATTTAATTAAAGAAATAAAAACCATAATATTATTCAGTAAATAAATACTATATTCACTAACAAAGGAAATAATATTATTTTAAATTCAACTGACATATATATTCTAAAATAGAATTGCTAGTGATTATATTAATAATGTCTAATTAAGATGAATAAAAATCATCAAAAAAAATAAATAATACTATTTAATCTTATTTTAAAATATAATTTAAATCATATTATAGAAAAAAAATTTGTAACCCTCTTTTAAACTTCCTTAATGTAATTAAAAAACATTCCTAATGTCAAATATCACTATATATCCATAAGTCAAGGCACACAAAGAGAAAGGCCATATTTTTATAATGATAATATTTATATTGACTTTCATATTGTGTAACATAATCCCATTTCCTCTATATCTCACCATAAAGGCTGTAATTTGTTTTTATCAACTTATACGTATGATTTATGTTTCTTTGACTCTACAAAATAAACCGTTTGATGAATTACCATACCCACGGATTTATTTAGAGATTTTAAATTAAGTAATTGTGTAAGATATATAATCATCCATTAACATGGAATCAAAAATTCATTCATGGAAAATTCAATAAATGTTGCATCTCTTAAAATTCACCCATCATGTTCTTCTTCCCTATGAGCATATGTTTTCATGATTTTAATAAAACATCAAATTATATAAATCATTATATAAACAAAAAAAATATAATGGCTCATTACCACAACACAAGTTCAAAGATAGAAATATCCATTGAGTCATATAACATGTGGAATCTATAATGGTGGGTTTATCCTCATATCTTATCTTTAGGGATATTTTATGCTCAAAATCGTGATATGAATTCTCATTCGCTTATAGTTATAAAGAACCTAATAGTAAAATATCATTCATGTTGTGTTGGGATGTTGTTATATGGACAGTTATATATATGTTTAATAATAATTTTATAGGACATAATGGATATCATTATATTGAAAAATACTACAATTATTTGATATAATAAATACACTATATAAATTTTAACATTATTCTTCGGTAGAAAAATACTCTTTATGTGAGAAGATATAAATTATTTTTAGTATTCATTTTGTTAAATTCACAATGATAGTTGGTTCTTGGAAACTAGTTCTAACATGTTACACCACTAATATATTTTTATCGAGGTATTCTAGGTTATGTAATTAAATTTGGATCATTCATCATCAATTAGTTGGTCATAAATTTCAATCCTATTTGAGAAAAACTAAACCATAGTATTAAGTACCCGTAAAATTCCATATCCCATTTCATGTGGAATCTAATATGTAATTGTACCCAAAGTGGAATAGTAATTCCACATATAATTAAAGATATTATCATGTTTTTAATTCCTATCCTTATCTTCTAATATTTGATCAAAATTTGATAAAGTATTATTTAAGGTCTCTTCCTATCTGTTAATAGACTCATAATAGTAAAAAATATAGTTAGTTGAGATATTGTACACCGAATAAATACATTTAAAATCATATGTATAATAATACATTTTATTTTCCATGAAAACAATATGACAAAAATTAAAATTTGGTGATGATTTCTGACATCACAAAATTAGTCACAGATTTCATCCCAAAACGCTTTATGGAAGAATCATTAGTCCTTTTAGAAAACTAAATCAGCAGTGATAAGGATAAACTTAAACAACATAATGGTTTATTAATGGTAAATATCTCCTAAATCCATTCCATTTATAGATAATTTCCATGTTTAATTTATAGCATGAAAACAATCTATGTGTTAATGGTTAATGATTGAGTGAAATTTGATTATATTTAACTTCATTGTGAATTCCATGAAATCATGTATCACTAATTTAAAAATATACCTATGTCACTTAATTATGTATGTGATATTGGTTGTTGTCTGGTTTGCACCACATAAGAAATTGTGAACATATATCATAACTTTAAGGGTGCCTTCTCATCCAATACAATTAAGATGGACCTCATCAATACCTTTTTTATATAGTTTTTTTTTGAAATTTAGGCCATCATAAAGGCCTATGTTTTCCCCTATTTAGTAAACCCATTCATTTATGACACACTTGGTGACAAAGACTATCTATAAGATAATAAATTCTCAGTGACATCCATTCCCTTTATTAATTATGGTGTGTTAATGTGGATATGACTTGATCCAATGTAACATTAATATCATCAAGTAATTTTAATTCCTTGTTAATGAATGGAATCCCAACTACATGATGTTCTATATGAATGAAAATTTATACTTGATTTGAGTTAGAATGTTTGGGAAATTAGTTTTCCAAAACATATTCTAGAGCATTATATATTCATTAGATATATGAAAGAACATACTCACCGTGAAATTACATCATAATCTCTGACATGATGTAATGTAATAGTATCAATCCATCTTCCATAATAGTAAATAATCCATTGTTATGTTAAATTATAAACTCAAAATAACATTTTATATTCAATGGTGTGATTAGTACCTCTAGGGACAATTCTAGAAATATGATGATGGATAGGCATGATCTGTCATTATTGGTTAAAACCTATAAATAATGAAAGGGAATATGACGTGTTCCTTTAAGTAGGAAAGGAAAATTTTTTCATAACAAACCAACTTTGGTTTTAAATCATTAATAAAATTCTCTACTGGATTTAAATATATTACGTGAATGTATTTCTCCTATGTTTTAAGGATTTTTGAAAATTGAAAATAGCCACATAAGAGATCTCTATATTCAACTTTAATTTATTTACGGTGGGGGTACTTCAAAAAAAATATTAATTCATGAACTCTATTCAGTTTTTAATTAAAATAGACATTAAACTAAGGGATAATTATATCCCACCATTCTAATTATCAAGTCAATATTTTGAAATTAATGATATATTTCATACGAAAAATTTATAGAACAATGTGAAATTTATATTTATATTGAAATTGATACATCCTTCGCAACACAAATATCAGTATATAGAAGTTATGATTGATAGTGGTGTACCATGTACTAGAAAATAACATCATTCTGTTATTGTAATATTGAATATTCATTATACCATTATTATCATTTTGAAGATCACCTTTGGTTTTGTGGACTTAAAATCAATTTTTGTATAATATACAATGAATCCATGAAATCTAAAATATAATTCTTATCGTGAAAACATTTTTTTGTTAATATTTAAATTATGTTATTGGAGTTTTGAATAAACCTTCCAATGTTTAGTGAACATGTGAAGACAACTGCATCATTTTACCAGAAGATCATTGAAAATGTGTCCATGGTTTTTCTATGTAGGGGAATAAAAATTAAATAGTTAACCATTTGATAGGTATCTCCAACATTCTTCAATGTTAAGGGAATTATTGAGAAAAAATATTCTTTGAGGTTTTTTATAGGTTATAGCCCACTCATATTTGGAGGACATATAATTTTTTACTATATTACCCGTAATTGAAATAAATATCTTGAAAAGATGATTTCACATTAGAAAATATCCTCAAGATCTTTTAAGAATTATATCATTTATTAAATGATGGTTAAAATCATAGAAGCCAATATAAAATATGGTCATTATATTTCTTTTCTAAACATGTATAATGATGTATTCTTTTTTAGGGTACTAATCCTCATGAATTAAATGTTTTTAAATTATCTTATATATTTTGGATTCCATGATGGTACTATGAAGTGGATACATTCATTGAACTATCATATTATAACCATAATGACAAAATAGTAAACCCATGTGACAGAAAACCACTTGCGGTTATAAACTTGTAATTTCTATATTACTCAATGTAAATAAATTTAATTGTTTCTTGATAAATAATATGTAAAATTTTTACTCATTGAGATTTATATTAGTTTCAATTATTATAGGTTGTGGGTGTTATAAAATTTGAAATTTTAATTTCTTAAGATCATTAATTTTTATTGAAACAACTTCTTCGAATGCTACTGAAGAACATTCATGGTTATTTACAAAAATATAAAGAGATTATATGTTTTTACTGAACACATGATATCCATACTATTTTATAGTTCTTTAATACATTTTAAGGACGTAATAATCATTAGAAACAATTAAATAGTATTTAAACCGTATTGATTCTATATTAATATATACAGTGGTTTTTAATAAATGCATTATCAGATTAAGATACATTGTGATTCTAAAAATGTTTATTAAATTTATTGATTTGGGATAAACTAAACCCATCTTAGAGAAAATGCACTCTTTTGGAGGGCCAATGTACATTTTCTAAAAATATATATTATTACATTCATCAATAAACAAGAACTATTCAAATAGAATGTTTTCATAAAATTAATTGGTAAGTATGTTATTTAATGGTTCAATCATTTTATATTAAAGTACAAGGATACCACACAGATATTTATCTGATACTTTCATAAGAATGTTAAGGAGTAATAATCTCTCATCATCATTTAAAGGACTATATAGTGTTCCATTCAATCTATTTTGAGTTATAACCTATTCTAGGTTTCAATATATAGTTTTCCATATCCCACTTTTTGTAATCAACATAAATATTACAAGATTTACAATAATAAAAACAATGCTATCTATATAAATCAATAAAAATTCTTATTAATATAATTCTTCAATTAGTGATTATATGAAGAGGTAATTTATTCATGAAGATGATTCCATGATATTACCATCAAGGCATTGAATGTTTTCTTAATAACAACAATTTAATTGTAGTATGAAATAGGATGTAAACATTATATTATTTCCATGATCATCTTTAATTTATTCTCTTTTCTCTGATCATAAACTTCATTTTTTAAATTGGATTGATTTAGATTGAATTTTGTGCCATTATATTTGTGGAGGGTCCAATCCAAAATGACATTGATCCTTATACCATTGTCCGTTAGGGAACGGTGATTATTAATGTCATAAATATTATAAGAAATATATATAGGTGTATAATGTTTACATGTAAATATATTTTACATTCTAATGTAATAAAGGACATGATTACATGGTATTAAAAGAATATAATAATTACATGGCATACATCTATACTGTTAAAAAAAATTGAAAATTCTATGGATGAAAAAAACAATATGGGATTCCATTAGTTTCATAGATAGACATAGGGTGTTGAAAATTAAATATCATGACGATATAGTGGAGGGATATTATAATATTTCAAAACTATAGTGAAAGGTCATACTCTTAATTATAATCATTTTCATACGATAAACACATGAGGGGTTGAGTTAACTATTATAATGATCCTATATGAGCTTTGAATCATGGGTTACAAACTACATATGGGTTGGGGGACAAAATTCCCCAGGTTTTATGGGTACCATAGTGAATATCTTTCATATATTTAATCTACATGTAACATTGTATAAAGGTGTATATAGGAAGGTTTTTTTTAATTTGATTTTTTAATTTTTATAATTTAAGTACCTTTCTATTAATTTGTTTCTAAATGTATTGTATGATAAAAAATGACTCCTTGGAACCTGGTTGTTATTCAAGTGTGTTTTTATTACCTCAGATACATGAGCACGAATTATTAAAAAAAATTAATTCATGAATGTACCCATGATCAACAATCATACCATTATTCAAATTTAATAGGAATGATATTGTCCCCAAAATGAAGGGTTTATGAGGATGATGAGAGTCCAGATTATTTCCGATACCTACAAGGGCTCCTCTTATTTTTATTTCTTATTTTATGTTAATAAAATAATTCAGTAGTATATTTTGTTTTAGAATACAATGTTTTTGGGTTCTCAGAGTGAATTGGGGATGTAAATATATTACATATTCATTCTTTAAGGATTATAAGAATGAGATTCCTAGACATTAGGGTCATTAAGCCATAAAATTTAAATTTTTCTTAACATAAAATTATATTATTCCCCCTTTATTATTTCAGTAATGTAGATAACATATAAGATTCATGTTCCTTGATATTATCATGTGTTACATGGATTTTTTCCACCATATTTTATAAAAAAATATGAAAAAATGGCTGATTATATATCCAAGAAATCGATGTTGGGGGAAATAATTTAGATGATCACTCACCCATTATTAAAAAATATTTTTTCCATATGAAGTGTTGTAAATTGTTTTATTGGGAAGAAATATATTACATAAAAACATGATCAAACTTCAATGAGTAGTCCTTGTGTTTCATAATCTCAAAAAAATGATTCTTTTACTACTTGTTCAAGTATTTTTTATTTAAAATATGGTGCATACGATATTATACTTGGATCATGGTGTTGGAACTATTTGAAATCTGATTGGATTAGTGTATGGGGTTGGTAATTCAACCCGTTTAAGAGTGAATTTGTTTGTCTCTATCATTCTGGAACTCCATGTTTTTTATAGAGGTTAATTTGATGATTTAATTCAAGATTATTGGATTGAAAAATATAAGTGTTTTATTGTTTCAACGAATTATTGGTATCAATTAGTATTCCTTAATTGGGTTAGTACTTTTAAATTTATAATTTGTGGCACTAGTTCTAATTTTGTTTGATCATGAATGATTATGTTAGAACATTACATTTTGAGATCTAATCTATGACTCTCTCTTTATATAAATTCATAAAATATTAAATATCATGCTTTGTTTTTTATAGGAATATAATAATGAATGGGAAATGAAATTTATTGTTAATATCCTCAAATTTAGTGATATATCTATCTTCCATGTTACTATACCAAAAATATTTTGGGTAATATAGGGTTTTACAGACCATCTAATCTTTCTTGCCTCCTATTATTTTGGATTTCCCAACAACTTTTCACACCCAATGCGAAAATCGATAAGATACCATTCTTGGTGTCTTATTACATTAAGTAAAGAAAATTTGGGGTTGTAAAAATTTAATGGAGGTGGGGTCAAGACCAGTCACTCATGGAATGACATAAAAATTTATTTTATGATAAAGTATTGGGATTTAATGATCTCTAGAAGAGTATTAATGGTATAAAATATATTTTCATGTTTTTTTATTCCATTTATTGAAATATTTCTATATATGGATCACCCATATTTGAAAATTTTCATATCCCATTAGCCAAAACCCATCATAATCTATTAGTGAAGTTATTTTCTATATTGTTGGATGTAGTCTCATGTTTACTATAAATATTGATTCTTCCATTATAGGATATGAAATATCTTCTTAATTTTAAGGATCATTCAACGAATGTATAAATTTTTCTTCATACTCTTGCTTAATGGGTAAATTACATATTTGAAATTTAATATTTATATGATGGAGGTATTATAATTTTACAATTAACATTAATATTTTTTATTTAGTATAATTAATTTTCATATCTTTTAGTGGATAGTTATTAGATGATATATGAGTACAATTTCCATTTTCTATGACACAAAAACAATCTTTCAATAAAAAAAATTTTAGGGTGACTATTTCATATATTTTCAATTATTGTTTGGTATATACTACTTTTTAATATATCATTATATAAGAACAATAATATATGGATACTTAATCATTGAAATAGTCATGATTAATATAATATTTAAGGTTATTAAATGGTTTTATAGTAATGAAACTCTCTAATATGTGTCTAATGTGTTCCAAGTCATTGTGTTCATTTTAAAAGTATGTGGATTTGGAGTAACCTTCACAATATTGTAATAAATATCCCTTTCATATAACATGTTAAAAAGTATTTATGAATTTTTATTCCCTGCAGAATTATGATTCACTATATAGAATTTTCATAAGTGTTAAATAATTATACACACCATGAAAAAAAATTATAACAATATTTCACCAAATTACCACTGACCGGAAACTAATCATAATAGTTTTACTATTATAAATCAATATATATCCCCCATCATAGTTACTATAAATAAAAATTAAGATGGTTTAGAAATGATAATCCAACCAAAATTCTATATTTCCCATATAAGGGATGGTATTAAAATATAATTTCCATCAACCCTATGGGTTTGAGTTTACCTTATAATATTTCAATTTTAAAAACTATCCAAAATGATATAAAGATCATATTATGAGGTGTAATAGATATAGTGTATCATTTTACAATGATAACTGATAATTTCCATCAAAAATTAACTTTTTTTTATTTTTGAACTTATGAGGTTTTATGCCTTCTTCACTTTCATGGATTCTCGATTGAGGATTATTCCAATTTCTCAATACAATAAGTTATGTATACATTGGGATTTAGGGGACATATAGTCTCACAAAAATAATCAATTCATGTTTTTATACATTTTATTTGAAACACCGATAATGTTGATGATATTGTAGGGAATCGTGTGCGATCAATATAATTTATTTGAAGAAATATATTTCCCCAAAACTACATAATTGATATTTTTATGAATTTTATTAGTAAAATCAATAATTTTTATGACATTTTAGGTCATCTTGTTTGATAAATACAATTGAGGATACTAATTCAAAATCTTATAGTTCCATTTTTAGAATAAAGGTGATAAATTATTGTTCATGTATATCACAAAACCTTTGAAGCATGGGAAATTATTCCTAAATGTTTTTAGAAATTTATTTAGGTTATTCATCTAAGAAATATGAAGGTGATCTGTTTATTTTATAGGATTATGTTTTGATGATATCAAGAGGGAATCATGTGCAATCTGGAATCATTTCATAGAATGCAACTTAAGATGGTTTTTATACATGATATATATAATGTTATAAAATCTAAATGTGTTTAATGTTGAAAAAAAATTCACGATGACACTTGATATGTACACATCATCAATCAATCATGGAATTATAACGTTGGTTTTATCATTTTTTATCTACAACTATTCTCAAATTCAAATAATATTGGGGAGGGATGATGATAAAAACTATCTAGTTTACTCATTGATTTTTTTATAAATATAATCAGATAAGGATGGAGTGACTAATAATATAGGCCCAAATTCCATGGGAAACCCATGATAAGAAGGTAAATTTTTAGTGACCATTATAGGATGAATTCTGTTTAATTTTGAAGTGTCATCATATTGAGGAAATTTTGTTTGATATCATTGGGGAGGACATATAGTTTTAATTTATTATGAGATATATATTGTAATTCAAACCCCATAATCCTAGAGCCAATGCATTACTTTATTATATTGGAATTAATACAAAGAATAAAATCCAAATGGATTGGATAGTTCATGATTTTTGGAGAACCCGATTACATAATTGAAACCCATATTTCATTAGAAAACCAATGTAATTTATGACATAAGTAAAATATTCACTTCCTTGAAACTCATATAGAGTAATATTCTTCATAAGCTAGAGAAATGAAAAATAATAAGGGTGAGCTCAAAGGATCACTAAGGTTAAGTAAATAGGATGTAATAATGAGTCAACAAGAATAAATCAACATGTAAATATAAATAAATAAGAACACATTTTAATTAAATAAACAGATAAGTAATAATCTCTATGGAAATGTAAATGTCTTAAGAATAATACATTTAATAAATAATAATATACCTAAGTGTATCCATAGATTTTATAATAATGAAAATATCATGGATAAAAATGAAAACTAAAATGAATGAAATGATCAATTTTCTGATTTCATATAACAATCCACAAAAATTACTCATATTTTAACAATATTTTAAGCATAAATAACCATTACATAAATACCAAGTAATGTAAATTATAGTTTCTTAGGAATATTAGGTTAATAATTAAGCATCACGAATCTAATATAAAAACATATCTTATTTAATCTCCAAAAATATCCCATAACACCCATTGAGATCTTACATCGACATAGGATATCCTAGGGAATACAAGAACAAAGGTATGAGCTAAAAAACAAGTAATGGAATAAGCATATGAATAGAGCATAGAACATGGGTTAGATGGCATGAGATGATAAAAAAATGGCATGAACCGTAAATAAAATTATGGAATCATAAAATACAAAACATGGGATAATGTATTAATGGAATGATAAAATGTGTCACCAACAAACAACATGAAGTAAGCATGAGTCATGTAAAACTGCTAAGACCAATATCCATGTAGGATACAGATTCAAGGATAAACTCCATGTCCATTTCACATAGAGGAGCACAAGTCATGGATATCCCCTAAGTCCATTGCACATGACAAATCATGAGAATAAACAATATCAAATTCATTAGAGCCTTATCTAGGAACACCTACCATAACATGTTCTTTAATTTGTGTTCCACATGACGAATCAATCCTAAGGGTTGCCCATGGAATTAATTGGGTATCATATTAATAAGGAATCATCCTTAAACATTACTTAATATTTAGTTAAGACATTAATTTGACATTATTTCAGATTTAGGGTCTTTTCAAATTTATAATTTAGAAAATTAGGCCATAACACCTATATAAAACACAAATTTTACAAAGTAGACACTTTTACTTTCTATGCATTTTTTCATAAAATTAGGAAATGAAACATGGTTTCATATCATGTTTAAACGTAATAACATTTACATGATAACATCTTTGACAGTATTCTACTTTTAATACCCATAAAAATTTCTAATCTTGGGATGACCATAAAATGATCAGTAAGGGATACACAAAGATGGAAAACTATTAGTATTTCTAAAACATGGAAACTGATTATAAATTAATACTTTTCACCTTTCAAAAGTTGTAAATACTCTCCATGTAATATAATATCATTTTTAGCATTTATATAATCAAAATATAAACATAAAACCCATAAAAATAACATACAACATATAATGGTAACTTGGGACATACTCATACTTAACTGGAATAACCGTACGGTTGACATCCACAAATGTTACTCAAACAAATGGAATAGTCGTATGACTGAGTTCTACACATGTAACTCTTACAAATGGAACAACTATATGAATAACATCCATACCCAATGCATTAGAGGTTATAATGTAACCAATCATCCTTGGTTTTCACAGAACCATCTGTATTTGGTTAATCACATAACCATGCATATTTGGTTTATCACATATCCATCCGTCTAATTTCCATGTAACATTATACAATAATTACAAATAAAAATTTTCAATTATGATCATTTCACTCATAAAATTTAAATTTCAAAAAGATCATATCAAGATATTGAAATAATAAATAAACATTAAAAAAACTCCATAACAAACACCCAAAAAGGGCATAGAGGATTTCATTTCCTTTTAAAAACATTATGTCATATAGAGGAATCCAATTTTCAAATAACGGTTATGGAGACATAGAAGTCACTATTGCACCATACAAAAAAACAAATTCATTTTCTAGTTTTGTAATTACGGTAAAACACATCATATAAAATGATTCCTTTTAAAACCTTTTAATAATATATGTAAAATTTCATGTGTAATCTTTTTTTATCCATATAAAAGATACGTGAATTGATATCATGGAGAAAACATTAGTTAATAAAATCATTAAACATTCAAGGAGTCCCAGACCACGTTGAACATTTAAATCTTCATCTCCATGAATTAATACATTTAACAAAACTTTATTTTAAATTTTTATTGATAAAATTTGGATATGCAATGTCATAGTGGCTATATATACACATTATAAAACAATAAATGTTAATATTATAAAAAATTTCCTCAATGAATTAAGATTGAGATGAAGTCCCTTACAAGGATATTTTTTTAAATAAAATAGTTTTACTATGTATTTTCAATATAAATACACATTAAAAAAGTATATGTAAAATATTATATTGTTAAAATTAATTTCACATAGAATATTTGAACAACTTAATAAATAAATAAAAGATTAACCCAATAAATGTATATTAGGTTAGGAAATTCCCTTACCTAAAGTCTGACTCATCTCATATGTTTGTTGTTAATAATTAATAATAAACTGAGGTTAATTTTTTCGTTCTTGAGAAGAATTTTCGTTTTCTTCTTCCTTTAATTTCACATACTTCCATGTTATAAAAATTACATAATTATTTATATCATGTCATATGTTTTATCTATATTTTTTACTTCAGCCAAAAATGAACTTAGAATGATGCCAATAGTTCATGTGGCCATAATTAAATCATATATGGAATATAAAACATGGTATAAATATATTTTATATTCATTATATAGGAATTTATAATTATTTTTATGACATAGAAAACACCATTCATAGAGATGATAGGATGTACGTACACATGAACACTATTTTTAATTTCTCGTTCATATTGATAGAACGAAACATAATGAAATATATGTAAATATTATACATATATAATATCATTAAAATATAATAGATATTTATTATATATCACATTTTTTTACTAAAACAATACTTAATACATTACATGTGATGTGTGAATGAATCATGTTATATTGTCGAGGTGTTAGTCCATAGGTCCCCAAACAATGTTATCGTATAACCATAATATCAAAAGCATAAAGGTATGTTTAATATTAAATTTATAGAATAATAAATAGGTTATAATATAAATATTAAAATATAAATTTACCAGTAAAATAGTTTTATGACCCTCCATGAAGGATGTAATTGAAAAAAGAATAAAAAAATTATTTGTGGAGGCGAATAACCGATATAACATGGACACCAATTTTGTTTCTTTGAATAAGAGGAGGTGAGAATTAAATTTGGAATGATATATTACATTAGAAAAATAGCACTCAAGTATTTAAATGATTAGGGAGATATAATTCATTGATGTATGAAGGAGGTGAGGAGAAGGTAGAAAAATAAATTAAATTAGGAGATGAACTTTGAGAAAATTTCCTCTTGAATATCCCCACCTTGAAAGACCCTTGAAGACCTTGTGTTTAATATTTTGGTGAGACTAGAAGAAATGTTATGTGGTTAGAGTCTGTGGGATTTTTTTTTTGAATATATATGATTATTTACTAGGTTTTTTGGGCCGAATTGGGGAGGTGAAGGTTTTTATTTCTACTTGAGGAGATGTGGGTTCAAGTGATTAATCAAATTATTATTTTATATTAAAAGAAAACAATATATTTTTGGAAATATATTATATGACATTGTATTTTGGTTAATGTTTTATATTCTTATTAGGGTCTTACACACCTCAAACAACCTTTAAATATTACAATTTTTAGGTATATTAATCTTTTACCTTTTAACTTAAAACCTTGTCACAATTTTACCTATGAAACGGAAAATAATTTTTTCCCATTGGCACTTTTTTATACATAAAAATGATGTTCACCATACAAAATAATTTTTACCATATTATTCCAAATATGGAATTCATTTTCCTAAATTCAATTCAAATAATGTGATGCAATATATTTAAAATTACTTCTACAGACAAAATGGGAAAGCCAGTTTTAAAGTGAAATGTTCAAATGTTCATATAGATTTTATATCCCATTTCAATTTAAAATTGATTAAAATGACAAATATTGATTTAAATGACAAAATAATAATCTAATAATATATTAAAACCAACTAAACCTAAAATATATCTATAAAAAAATTCAATCAAAAAGTAGTTTTGAATTAATAAGGATTATATTTAACTATTCATAAAAAAATGAGTGTCGTCATAAAAATAGAAACATTTTATCCAATGTTAAATTTTATGTCCAGATTAAAAAGAATTATTATTTTTTAAATAACTTTTAAATGTGTCAAAAACCATACATAAAATTGGTTCTCCATCAAATGGCCGTACAAATTCCTTTTTATAAATAAACATTTTATGTATAAAATTGATTTTGTTATTATATTTTTGCACCAAAATTCATCATTAAAGGTAATTATTTTACATTTATTTTTTCCCTAACATCTGTCCCCCAAGTCCCCCTTATTACCCTAAAATGTTTGGGGCTTTTGGACATGTTTTTACGGGAGAAAGGAGGGTGCACGTTTTACATGCACAGTTCCAAACTGTGCACACGAACCATGCACCAATGTCCATGTCATTGAAAATGTATTAAATAACTTATTTTCCCTCACAGGATTTATCCTAATTTGTCCATTCCTCCTACTCCAAGAACTTAACAGCCATGGAATCACCCAATTATTTAAAAACCTCGTTCGAATTCCATTTTCAAGGAGGATTGGGTAGAGGAACTTCAAGGAATGTCAAGTAAGTGTCTCTCCTTTACATGAAGTTTATTTTTTTCCTTGGATTCCCAAAATACCAAAGGATATATTTTCAAACCTAGGGGTTATCCTTGGGTTTTCTTGGTCTACTCATGTGGTTTTAGGCTTAATCTAAGTCCCTCTTGGTGCGGTAGTGGCGTGACTTGATTTTCTCACAAAATTCAAGGGTTTTCACTTATTTGGTAGTGATTACATTTTTTCTGAACTATTTGTGACCTAGATGCTGTGTTTGTGATATTTTAAGGTTTATTACATTTTATTATTTGTGTCAAATTAGGTTTTAGTGGTATTTATAATGAAAATGAATTTTAAGTGCCAATTTTATTGTGAAATTGGAGGGTCTTCATATAAATCTTATATTGGTTAATTAAGGGCTGCCTTATAATTATTTATATTGTTTTATTGAACATTCTTAGAGAATAAAATAATAGTTTCAATTTTATTATCCTTAGGTTGTGGATGAGAAATTGGTTTTGGATAACATTTGTTAAGTAAATTATTTTGAGTACCAATGTGGTGTTAAATTGGGTGTTTTACATGGATACTCTATGTGCTGCTTATTGGGGTTGATTTATAACTCATTTAATGGGTTTATATAAATGTTTCGAGTTTTGAAAATTCTGATTCTCTAAATATGATTATGCACACAGTGTTCATTGTGGTATTTTAATGTGGATTTTTGTATGCAAAGCATTGTTAGTTTTTGTGAAGTTGTTTATTAAAAATAAAAATGTTTTAATGTTTGATTTATGTGGTATAATGTGTGTATAGATAATTTATTGTTTTTATGTGGCCATTAGTGATGTTTTATATTAAAATGGATATATATATCTTTCTGAAATTGTATGAGAACAATCGGGGAAGCCCCAATACCTAGGTGGGAGGATTTGTACTAGTACGTCCTGTGAACCAGATGGGTTGTGTCACTATTTTTATATGAAAATGTATAAAGGCAATTCTAACTAAACTATTTTTATGATGTTTGGGGACAATTAGGTTATGGTTATGTTCCCTACTAATGGATTGTGCACATGAAAGGATTTTGATTTGGATACATTACACCGAGGTACGAGGTACATAGGGCCCGAGACCATCTACTACCTAGGGGTGTTCCTGGCCTTGTTTCTCATTGTATTTGTTGTATTTTCCATATTCATAGAGTTTTTTACCTATTAATTAAATTATCTAACATTAAATATTTAAATATTTTTAAATTCTAAATTTTTTAGTTCGAAAAAAGTTTTCAATTGAAAGTCATGTTTCATGGAATTTATCGCTGCTTTTCATTGCATATAAAAAGCACCTACTTTTTAACCTTGTATTGCATTAAATTTGGAGTCATTGGATGGTATACTATTGGGTGTATGGTCAAAACCTACTTACACCGCTTGGAATTAAGTATACATGGTTATTTTTGACTCCGGTAAAGGAAAGTCGTTGGGTGATGGCAGTTCAGGATGTTAGTTCCCATCCTTGGTGGAGAGTTGTGGAGATGACTTATGGGTGATGACCCCATGTCATGTGGATTACTTGGGGATGTCTTGTTACTATATTTATATGTATTTGGAACCATTTTATCGTCTTTATGAAAATGTATTCAGTTTGGGTTTTTTCTTATGACTTGTTTGGCTAAACAATTTCGTATTTATATTATGGATTGTTTTTAATGTTTTAGGATTTCATAATTGGGTATATCTTTCCCAAACATAATTAGTGATACCCAGGAACTGGTTCCAGTCTATGGGGATAGGGAACACCCTTCAAACATTTCCATAAGAAAAGGTTTGGTGATAGTATTGTTGGCGACCCGATTTGGTTCGTGACAAAATGGTATCAATGGACGCCAATATTTTGGGATTATATTACAATTTTGGGATGATTTGAAATAGACATGAGATAGGATTGTTGAGGCTCAGGTTATTGGTTGGGAGTAGGGTTCCTGGACTGAACCTCTCATGGTTGGCCTTGATTCACTAGGGGATGTTGGAATTGTCTGATTGTCTTCACTTCCGGGTGAGATGTATGGGCTGCAGACCACACGTGGACATCGGACGTGGGGGGGGGAGTGGTTGTTTCTTTTCTTGCTATAATGTGATTAGATTATTTTTATTGGATTAATTTGATTAATAATTTCATAATTTATGTATTGACTTTTTTTTGACTATTGCATTTTTTAGCAACATGCCTCCCCAGAAAGCTCCCATGCGCCCATGTGAGGAAGCCTGAGACAGTTCTCCCATACCAGTTGATCAGAGGCTAGTCAAGGACATGGTACCAGATGTCCAGGATCTTGAATAGGGACTTGATTTTGTTTTAGCTCATATTATAGAGGATGAGACTGGTCCTACAAAGGAAATGTCCAAGGAGTTCATGAAAAATAATCCCCCGTCCTTCTGAGGCAGTATAGAACCCCAGAAAGAAGAACAGTTGCTCGAAAATATCAATCACATTTTTGAGTTCCTGGATACACCCGAGGAGCTTAGGAGGAAGTGTTCTGCCTTTTTATCCGAGGTTCCCAATTATAGGTGGTGGGAATTTTTTCTTCAGATTGGGAAGAAGTAGCTGATGCATTGGGGAGACATCAAGGCTCTCTTCAATGAAATGTACTTCCATGAGGTGTTGGCTTGTGATAGGTCCTGAGAGTTCATGGCCCTTATTTAAGGGAATATATATATGATGCAGTACAACAAATATATCACGGATTTGGTTTGGAATGCTCTTGAAATTGTCTCGAATGAGAAAACAAAGCACAGAGGTTTGAAAAGGTATTGCGACCAGATATATACTCTCATGTGTTCTTGTTCAAGTTGAGGACCTATGATCAGGTCATTGATCGGGTGTGCATAGTGGAGGTTTATTGAAAAGGCATGGATGGTTTCTCTGGATCAATGTTATTAATGGGAAGTGGCAGCTCTTCAAGGAATAAAATGAAGTTGGAGGATCAAATGAAGAAAGGAGGTGGATGTTCAGGCCACTCTTCCAGGCAGGTTTCGTATGTGGCTTCTAATGTATGATCGCTCATGTGACACTGGTGTGGGATGTTGGGGAACATTTAACCAGAATTTCTTCTTCCACTGAAGCCTTTCTAATAGTGTATAGGTAGGGGACATTTTCAACACCTCTGCAAGGCCACATTTCCACTTCCGAGTGGTGCTGGGTCAGTGGCTTCAAGAAAATTTCTTGCACATTCCGAGCCATTGAGGACTGGGGGATCTCGATTTGGTGGTCATGGTTGTAGGTCTGGTCATCTCCGGGGAAGATAAAGTTCATGTAACAACCACAATCTAGAAGTAATCCTCAAGAAGACAACAGACATCACCATGTGGTCGATCATGCACCAACATGATCAGAGGCGAGACCATCGACTGTTCAAAGTACCATCCTGATATCATCTTCTATAGCTTCTTCTCTTTTGGATACCAGTGCATCTGTTTCATTCATTTTCTCCAGTTGTGTGGACATTCATAATTTACCAATAGAGTTGTTGTCTTTTGGGATGGATTTAGTGACGATGTTGGGAAAGAAGGAGTAGGGTCTCAGGTGCCCCTTATGTGTGCTTTCTATGTATGGGGTTGAGATGGTGTGGGATTCCTTGATCTATAATATAGAGATATTTGACATAATATGTGTCATGGACTGACTAGTACACTTACTTTTGCACATTGATTGCTATAGGTGGCGAGTGTGTTTCATAACACATGATGGGAGTCGTCAGGTTTGTTGGGGAGAATGGGATCCCCGTTCGGGTCTCACAAGACCTCCACTCCCCGAGTTAGGAAGTTTTAACTTCTAGTTATCATTGCTCCCACTGGAGGAAAATGTTCTTTCATCTAAAGTTTCACTACCTCTTGTGGTGAATGTGTTTCTGGAGGAATTCCTGGATAATTTCTCAGGTCTCCCCCTAGAGCGGGATGTGGAGTTTTCGATTGATCTAACACCGAGGACACAACCAATATCTCTTCACTCATATCTCATGTCCCCTAAAATCGGAGGGAATTAATGATACAACTAGATGACTTGGAATCCAAAGGATTCATTTTCCCGATCTGGTCTCCTTGGGAAGCTCTTGTGTTGTTCGCGAAAAAAGGATGATGGATCCCTCTAGTTGTTCATTGACTACAGTATGCTGAATAAAGTAACAATTAAAAAAAATACCCTTTTTCCAGAATAAATGATTTTTTTGAGCATTTGAAGGGGGAAAAGTAGTTTTAAAAAATAGAATTTCATTCAAGATTCCATAAACTCAGGTTCAATGAAGCTGATATCTTGAAGATAGCCTTTGAAAGCAGTTATGACCACATTGAGTATTTGGTAATTCCCTTCCTATTAACCAATGCTCTATCAGTCTTTATGGAACTCATGATTAGTGTATTCCATCAGTACCTAAATTCGTTTTTGTGGTGTTTTTGGATGCCATTATAGTATAATCTGTCTCTGAAGAGGAACACAAACACCACTTGAGGATCTTCTTAGGCACTTTTTAGGATCACCACCTTAATGAAATGTAGTCAAAGTACACATTCTGAATAAGGGAAGTGAAATTCATGGGGCATGTGATTTCTAAGAAAGGGGTTTCAGTGGACCTCAACAAGATCAGTTTGGTTGTGTCGTGGGAGAAACCGAAGAATGTGTTCAAGATCATGAGTTTCCTTGGCCTGTCATGTTATTACTGGAAGTTCGTCCGAAATTTCTCTCAGTTTTTTTCACCGATGACCACACTCACCTAGAAAGGGGTAATGTTTGTATGGAATCAGGATTTTAATCCATCATTTGAGGAGAAGAAGTGGACGTTGACTACTGATCCTGTGCTTATTTTTCGAGTGGCTGGAAAAGGGGTTTGTGGTGTATTGCGACTCTTCATGTATGGGTGTTGGGTGCCTTCTTATACAGGATGCTCACATGGTGGCGTATGGCTCTTGCTAACTCAAAACACATGAAAATAATTACCCAACCCACAACATGGAGTTGGCAGTGGTGATTCATGCTTTGAATATGTGTCATCACCATCTCTTTGGGGAGAAATTTTTGGTCTACTATGATCCCAAATACATGGACTAAATATTATCGAAGAAGGACCTCAACTTGAGGCAACTTCGCTGGACTGAGTACTTTTAGGGTTCAATGTTGGCAATTTCTATACCCTATGAAAGGGTAATGTGGTGGCCAACACCATGAGTAGAAGTGTTCCAGTGTAGGATTTGAGAAAGTTCAGTTATGAGTGGGATTTTATGGGTCACTTTTCTCTGATACTTTTGGAGAAGAGGGAGCACAGTGGAGGTACATTCCTGGCGAGCATCCAGTTTACTACTTCTCTATAAAGATAATTCAGCAGGAACATCCTAGAGATGAGATATTTTAGAGGTCAAGGAAGTTTCTCCATGTTGGGGATATTTCCTCTGATTGGTCATCATATCCGGAGGTCATCATGTGCTTTAAGGGCAGCTTAGTAGTGTCGTCATCTCAATGGAAGGTGGTGGCGTAGGATATCCACCATTATCTTTGGGTTGTCCATATGTAGAAACCATGATATATTATGATGTACGTCGATAGTTCTGGTTTCCAAGTATCTGATGGGACATAGAAAACATTGTGTGGAGATGCTACACATGCCAGTGGGTTAAAGCAAAGCATGAGAGGCCCCCCGATTTTCTCCAGCCATTACCCATTCCTACAAGGAAGTGGGATGAGGTTTCCATGGACATCATTGTTGTCTTAACTCGTACACCTTAGGGTATGAATGCCATTTGGATGGTGATTTATATTTTGACCAAATCATCACACTTCATTATGATCAATGATATTGTATAAGTGGATGAGTTGGGCCGTTTGTATATTTAGGAGGTGGTGAGACTCCATAATGTTCTATCAGAATATGTCTCAGATAGAGACCCTCATTTGACGTCTCGGTTTTGGGAATCCCTTCAGAAGGCCTTGGGGTCTCATATTAAGATGAACACATCATACCATACTTATATGGATGGAGAGACTGTATGAGAGAACTAGATATTGGATGATATGCTTCGTGTATGTGTCCTAGAATTCGGTGGTTCATGGGATAACAATTTCAGATTGGGTGAGTTTGATTATAATGATAGTTACCAATCCTAGATTCGAAGGGTCCCTTTTGAGGCACTCTATGGTCATCCCTATCGGTCCCCTTATATGATGGGTTGAGGTAGGTGAGGCTTCACTGTTGGGTTCAGGCCTTGTGCATGACATTTCTAAGAAGGTCTAGTTGATCAGGAAGTTTTTATTGAAATATCAGAGTCTCCATAAATTAAATTATGGCTGGTGGTATCCATAACTATTGTTTTTTGGGGGTGACTTGGTATTCTTGAAAGTGCCCCCTCGTCAGGGCCATCTTCAATTGTGAAATAAAGTTTAGCTGACGCCGTGATATGTCAGACCTTTTGATATCACCGACTGCTCTGGCATGTCGTCATACAAGTTGTCATTACCTACTTATTAGACATCCTTCCATGATTTCCTCCATTTCTTAAAGTTGAATAAATACAACCTGAATCCATCCCATGTGCTATGATGGGAAGAACTATAGATTGAGCCATACTTGGAAGTCTTTGAGTGGCCAGTACAAATAGCAGACTCCAAAGAGTAGGTGATTTGAGGGAAGTCTATTCCACGGGTCTGGGTTCATTGGAATCATTTAATTGATACCCATGAGACCTAGGAGAGGTATTCAAGAGTTGAGGATGAGTACCCATTCTTGTTTTCCATTCAAGCCTCTAGTCGACTTTCTGGGACAGAAAGTTTTCATGGTGGGGAGAATTGTCACACCCAAATTATACATTAATGGTAATTATATTTTTTTGTTTTTATCCTAACATATCACCCCCCTAAATCTCTTTAGTCCCCCACAAAATATGGTGGCTTTTAGACATGTTTTTAGGGTAGAAAGGAGGGTTCCTGGTTTAGGTGCATAGTTTTGAACCGTGCACACAAACCCTGCACCAATGTTAGGGTCATTAATTTTTTTTTAAATGAATTATTTTCCCCCTCAGTATTTGTCCAAATTCATCCCATCCGCCTTTTATTTGAACGTGATAGCCATGAAAGCCTCCAATGCTTCTGAAAACCTATTTGTAACTCTGTTTTGAATGAGGATTTGGTGGAGGAATATCAAAGAATCTCATGTAAGTTTCCCTACTTCTTAGTTCCTCCCCATTCCATGAAGTTTATCATATTTTACATGAATTTAAAAATGACCATAGGATTGGGATTCGAAACTGGGGTTTAACCATGGGTTTTTTGTTGTCTATTCTTCAGGTTTAAGGCGTTATCTAGGTCCCTCTTGGTGTGGTAGTGGTGCGACTTGATTTTTGAACAATGATTCATGGGTTTTCACTAATTTGGTAGGTGACTTCATTTTTTATGTTTGATTTGAGACCTAGATGTAGTTTTTGTGATGTTTTCATGTGAATTTCAATTTATTATTGGAGTGAAATTTTGTTTTATTGGCATTTACAAAGAAAATTATTTTAAAGTTCAAATTTTAGGTGAAATTGGGGGTTTTTCATATAAATCATTTATTGGTTCATTAAGGACTGACCTATAAAATTTAGTTGGTTTTATTGAACATTATTTGGGATGGAAATAACGTTTTCTATGTTCTTATCCTTTTTTTGTTGCAGTGAAACTTGTTTTGGGTGATGTGTGTTAAGTAAATGATTTGTGAGTACCAATTTGGTGTTAAATTAGGATTTTTACATGGCTATTTTATGTGATACTTATTGAGGTTGTTTTATAACTAATTTAATGGGATTATATAAATGATTTAGGTGTTAAATATTCTTTTTTGGAAAATATGAGTATGAACACGGTGTCCAATGTGAGGTCTTAAGGGTATTTTTGTGTAAAAATCATTGTTAGTTTTTGTGAAGTTGTTTGTTAAAAATAAAAATGTTTTGTTGTGTGGATAAAGTGGTATAAAGTGTGTATTGCTACTATAATATTTTTTTTGTGACCAGTAGTGATGTTTTATATGGGAATGGATATTTTTATCTGGCTGAATTTTTTTGAGCACAAAGGGGTAAGGCTAGGTATCTAGGTGGGCAGATTTATACTAGTACGACTAATGAACCAGATGGGTTGTGACCCTGTTTCATTGAGAAAATGGATAACTAAAACTGTAAATAAATTATGTCAATGAAATTTGGGGACAAATGGGTTATAGGTATTTTCCCTACTAGTGTCTCTTTCACGAGAATGGATTGTGACTTCGATACTTTACACTGAGGTAGGATGCACATAGGGCCCGAGACAATCTAGTGTCTAGTTGTGTTCCATGTTTATTTTTATCATTGTATTTGTGTTATTTTCCCGAGTATTATGGTTTTTTTGGATGTTAATTATAGTATCTAATATGTATTATTTAAATTTTTTAACATTCTGAATGTTTTAGTTTGAAAAAAATTCAATTGAAAGTTATGTTTCTAGGAATTTATTACTGATTTTCCTTGCATATTAAAACTGCTTTCTTTTTCAACTTGTATTGCCAAAAAATTGAAATAATTTGGTGGTATCCTATTTGGATTAATCTCACACCCTAATTTCACCACTTTGGTGTAAGTATACTTGGTAATGATTAACTTATGTGAAGGAGAAGTTTTGGGTGAGGGTGGTTTTGGGTTTTAGTTCCCATCCATGGTGCGAAGTTGTGGAGACACCTTGTTGGAGATGAACCCTAGTCATGTGGAGTCCTTGTGGATGTCATTCTACTGTATTTATTTCTATTTTTTCAACTTGTATTTTCATTAATCCGATGTATTCAGTTCTGGTTTTTACTTAAGACATTTTTGGCTATAAAATATAAGATTTATATTACGGATTGTTATAAATGTTTTATGCATTCATACTTGGGGAAATCATTCCCAAACCCAAATTAATGATACCCAAGAACTTGTACCAGCCCATTGGGATAGGGAACACCCTTCATGAATTTCCACAGGTTGGGTTTGGAGCCAGTATTTATAGCGACTCGATTTGGTTCATGACATATATGATGTTTAGAAAACATATATGATAAATTGTAAACATAATTTTGGGTTTCTATTTTGTTAATATAATCCAAAAGGAGTTATATGATTTTTTTTAAAATATCTTTTATATAGTTTTTCATAAAAATAGATTTTTTATATTCATATTTTTTATATTCATTTCAAATTAATTTTTTAATCAATGAATCACTATATAATCATATTTAAACCATATTTTCAAAATTTAGTTAATACTATTTATTTCCACCATTCCAACTACTTGGTTATAATTGTAACATTTTAATGAAAATATGTAGTTGTTATTTTAATATCGATGTAGCATATCATGTATGATATTGAACATAT